>JAJGRX010000858.1:600000-925134 GCA_025461125.1 Carex kokanica | reverse complement strand
AAAAAAATGAAAACGAGATGTTATACAGGGACTTCTCATATGCGGCTGTATACGCGGATCCACCAAAATACGGTGTGAATAAAAATTAACAGGAAAAAAAAAGAGACTGAAAACAGGGAATTCTCATAGGCGGCGAAAAGCTGAAATACTCCAATTACAGGGTGCCCGAAATTCAAAAAAATGAAAACGAGATGTTAGACTGGACTTCTCATATGCGGCTGTATACGGGGATCCACCAAAATGCGGTTTGAATAAAAATTATAGGAAAAAGAAAAAGGGACTGAAAACATGGAATTCTCATAGGCGAAATACTCCAAATTACAGGGTGCCCGAAATTCAAAAAAATGAAAACGAGATGTTAGACAGGGACTTCTCATATTGCCGCTGTATACGGGGAATCCACCAAATGCGGTTTGAATAAAAATTAACAGGAAAAAAAGGGACTGAAAACATGGTATTCTCATAGGCGGCGGTATGCTGAAATACTCCAAATTACAGGGTGCCCGAAATTCAAAAAAAAAACGAGATTTAAACAGGGACTTCTCATATGCGGCTGTATACGGGGATTCACCAAAATGCGGTTTGAATAAAAATTAATAGGAAAAAGAAAAAGGGACTGAATACAGGGAATTCTCATAAGCGGCGGTATGATGAAATACTCCAAATTACAGGGTCCCCGAGATTCAAAAAAATGAAAACGAGATGTTAAACAGGGTCTTCTCATATGCGGCTGTATACGCGGATCCACCAAAATGCGGTTTGAATAAAAATTAACAGAAAAAAGAAAAAGGGACTGAATACAGGGAATTCTCATAGGCGGCGGTATGCTGAAATAATCCAAATTACAGGGTGCCCGAAATTCAAAAAAATGAAAACGAAATGTTAGACAGGGACTTCTCATAAGCAGCCTATGCTGAAATACTCCAAATTACCGGGTGGCCGAAATTCAAAAAAAATGAAAATGAGATGTACAACAGGGACTTCTCATATGCCGCTGTATATGTGGGATTCACCAAAATACGGACCGAATAAAAATTACAAATAAAAAGAAAAAGGGTCTGAATACATGGAATTCTCGTAGCCGGTTGTATGATGAAATATTCGAAAATACCGGGTGGACAAAATTCAAAAAAATGAAAATGACATGTAACACAGAGACTTCTCATTTGCCGCCGTATGTTGGGATACACAAAAATGCAGAGTGAACAAAAATAAACAAGAAAAAGAAAAATAGACTCAATACAGCGAATTCTCATATGAGGCTGTATGCTGAAATACTCCAAATTACCGGAGGGCCGAAATTAGAAAAAATGAAAAGAAGATGTAACACAGGGACTTCTCATGTGCCGCTGTATGCTGGGATACAGCAAAATGCGGAGTGAACAAAAATTAACAAGAAAAAGAAAAAGGGTCTCCATATAGGAAATTCTCATTTGCGGCTGTATGCTGAAATACTCCAAATTACCGGGTGGCCGAAATTCAAAAAAAAATGAATGGGAGAGATAACACAGGGACTTCTCATATGCCGATGTATGCTGGGATACACCAAAATGCGGAGTGAAGAAAAATTAACAAGAAAAAGAATAATGGACTCAATACAGGAAATTCTCATTGGTGGCTGTATGCTGAAATACTCCAAATTACCGGGTGGCCGAAATTCAAAAAAAATGAAAAAGAGATTGAACACAGGGACTTCTCGTATGGCGCTGTATGCTGTGAAACAGCAAAATACGGACTGAAAAAAAATTAACAAGAAAAAGAAAAATGGACTAAATACAGAAAATTCTCATAGGCAGCTGTATGCCGAAACACTCCAAATTACCGGGTGGCCAAAATTCAAAAAATTTAAAAGGAGATGTAAAACAGGGACTTCTTATATGCATCTGTATGCTGGGATACACCAAAATGAGGAGTGAACACAAATTAACAAGAAAAAGAAAAATAAACTTAATACAGGAAATTATCATAGGCGACTGTATGCTGAAATACTCCAAATTAACGGGTGGCCGAAATTCAAAAAAATGAAAAGGAGATGTAACACAGGGACTTCTCATGTGCCGCTGTATGATGGGATACACCAAAATGCAGAAATAACAAAAATTAACAAGAAAAAGAAAAGGGGACTCAATATAGGGAATTAACATAGGCGGCTGTATTCTGAAATATTCCAAATTATAGGGTGGCCGAAATTCAAAAAAATGAAAAGGAGATGTAACACAGGGACTTCTGATATGCCGCTGTATGTGAGATACACCAAAAATAGTGGACAAAAACTAAGAAGAAAAATAAAAAGAGATTCAATACAAGGAATTCTCATAGGCGGCTGTATGCGAAAATAATCCAAATTACAGGGTGGCCAAAATTCAAAAAAACGAAAAGGAGATGTAAAACAGGGACTTCTCAAATGCCACAGTATGCTGGGATACACCAATATGTGGAATGAACAAAAATTAAAAAGAAAAAGAAAAAGGGACTCAATACAGGGAATTGTAATAGGCGGCTGTATGCTGAAATACTCCAAATTATAGGGTGGCCCAAATTCAAAAAAATGAAATGGAGATGTAAAACAGGGACTTCTTATATGCCGCTGTATGCTGGGATACAACAAAATACGGAGTGAACAAAAATTAACAAGCAAAAGAAAAAGGGACTCAATAATGGGTATTCTCATAGGCGGGTATATGCGGAAATACTCCAAATTACAGGGTGGCTGACATTCAAAAAAATGAAAAGGAGATGTAACACAAGGACTTCTCATATGCCGTTGTATGCTGGGATACAACAAAATACGGAGTAAACAAAAATTAACAAGAAAAAAAAGGTGACTCAATACATGAAATTCTCATAAACGACTGCATGCTGAAATACTCTAAATTACAGGGTGACTGAAATTCTAAAATATGAAAATGAGATTTAACACAGGAACTTATCATATCCCACTGTATGCTGAGATACAATAAAATATGGAGTGAACAAAAATTAACAAGAAAATAAAAATGTACTTAATACAGGGAATTCTCATAGGCTGCTGCAGGCTGAAATACTCCAAATTATCGGGTGGCCGAAATTAAAAAAAAATGATAGGGAGATGTAACACAGGGACTTCTCATATGCCGCTGTATGTGGGATACAACAAAGTGCAGAGTCGACAAAAATTAACAAGAAAAATATAAAGGGACTCAATATAGGGAATTCTCAAAGGCGGCTGTATGAGAAAATACTCCAAATTACCGTCTGGCCGAAATTGAAAAAATTGAAAAGGAGATGTAACATAGGGACTTCTCATGTGCCGCTGTATACTGGGTTACGCCAAAAGACGAACCGAACAAAAATTAACAAGAAAAAGAAAAATGAACTCAATAGAGAGAATTCTCATAGGCGGCTGTATGCTGAAATACTCCAAATACCGGGTAGCCGAAATTCAAAGAAAATGAAAAGGAGATGTAACACAGAGACTTCTCATATGCCGCTGTATGCTGGGATACACCAAAATACGGAGTGAACAAAAATTAACAATAATAAAAATAATGGACTCAATACAGGTATTTCTCTGAGGCGGCCGTATGCTGAAATAATTCAAATTACTGGGTGGCCGAAATTCAAAAAAATGAAAATGAGATGTAACACAGGGACTTCTCATGTGCCGCCGTATTCAGGGTTACACCAAAATGCGGAGTGAACAAAAATTAACAAGAAAAAGAACAATGGACTCAATACAGAGAATTCTCATAGGCGGCTGTATGCTGAAATACTCGAAATTACCGTGTGGCCGAAATTTAAAAAAAAAACGAGATCTAACACAGGGACTTCTTATATGCCGCTGTATACTGGGATTCAACAAAATATGGACAGAACGAAAATTATCAAGAAAAAGAAAAAGGGTTTCAATACAGCGAATTCTCACAGGCGGCTGTATGGTGAAATACTCCAAATTACCGGGGGGGGGCGAAATTCAAAAAAATGAAAAGGAGATGTAACACAGGGACTTCTCATGTGCCGCTGTATGTTGGAATACCCCAAAATACAGACCGAACAAAAACTAACAAGAAAAAGAAAAATGGACTTAATACAGAGAATTCTCATAGGCGGCTGTATGCTGAAATACTTCAAATTACCGGGTGGCCGAAATTCAAAAAAATGAAAAGGATATATAACACAGGGACTTCTCATATACCGTTGTATGCTGGGATACACCAAAATACAGACCGAACAAAAACTAACAAGAAAAAGAAAAATGGACTTAATACAGAGAATTCTCATAGGCGGCTGTATGCTGAAATACTTCAAATTACCGGGTGGCCGAAATTCAAAAAAATGAAAAGGATATATAACACAGGGACTTCTCATATACCGTTGTATGCTGGGATACACCAAAATACAGACCGAACCAAAATTAAAAAGAAAAAGAAAAATGGACTCAATACAATAAATTCTCATAGGCGGCTGTATGCCGAAACACTCCAAATTATCGGGTGGCCAAAATTCAAAAAATTGAAAAGGAGATGTAATACAGGGACTTGTCTTATGCATCTGTATGCTGGGATACACCAAAATGAGGAGTGAACAAAAATTAACAAGAAAAAGAAAATTGAACTTAATACAGGAAATTCTCATAGGCGACTGTATGCTGAAATATTCCAAATTAGAGGGTGGCCAAAATTCAAAAAAAATGAAAAGGAGATGTAACACAGGGACTTCTCATGTGCCGCTGTACGATGGGATACACCAAAATGCAGAGATAACAAAAATTAACAAGAAAAAGAAAAATTGTCTCAAAGTAGGGAATTCTCATAGGCGGCTGCATGCTGAAATACTCCAAATTACCGGGTGGCAAAAATTAAAAAAAAATGAAAGTGAGATGTAACATAAGGAATTCTCATATGCCGCTGTATGTGGGATACACCAAAATGCGGAGTAGACAAAAACTAACAAGAAAAATAAAAAGGGATTCAATACAGGGAATTCTCATAGGCGGCTGTATGCGAAAATAATCCAAATTACAGGGTGGCCGAAATTCAAAAAAATGAAAAGGAGATGTAAAACAGGGACTTCTCATATGCCGCAGTATGCTGGGATACACCAATATATGGAGCGAACAAAAATTAACAAAAAAAAGAAAAAATGTCTCAATACAGGGAATTGTCATCGGCGGCTGTATGCTGAAATACTCCAAATTACAGGGTGACCCAAATTCAAAAAAAATGAAAGGGAGATGCAAAACAGGGACTTATTATATGCCGGTGTATGCTGGGATACAACAAAATACGGAGTGAACAAAAATTAACAAGCAAAAGAAAAGGGGACTCAATACAGGGTATTCTCATAGGCGGCTGTATGCGGAAATACTCCAAATTACAGGGTGGCCGAAATTCAAAAAAATGAAAAGGAGGTGTAACACAGGGACTTCTCTGTTAGTTTGTAATAATCTAGAAGTCAATAATACGATAATTTATCATAAAGCTTTGTTCATGAATTGAATGTTTAATCATTTTGTGTTTAATCATTTTGTTACCTTGAGTATTATCGAATTTATGAATCATTTCGAGTTCATGAATGGAATTGTGAAACTTCATAATATAGATGATAATACTCTTAAAAGTCTCTAACCAAGGTAATTAGCAGGAACACTAATTACCGCGATAAGGTTAGTGTGTGGATTAAATGATGGTTAAGTTTTACAAACCATAGACAAAGAGTTGTCATTTTAATTACACAGATACATGTTAGAGAACATGATATTTGACAGACCCCAAATGAAACATTAAATGGAATTGTGTTTGTGTCATTAATGTTTTCATTTAGTGTTAAGTTCTAAAGTATGAGATATTCATATTTCCTACATAAGAGATGTATATGTGTGATTGCTATCTAACGCTATCCGTAAAAAGTAGCTATAAGGGTAGTTCTTCGGTATACATAGCTTATGCGGAGGAAAAGATGGTTTATCAAAAGTACTATTGTCCCTCGTATCTCAATACGAGCTATAGCATCACTGGGCCCCTTGATAGAATATGATTATGTGGATCCAGTATGATTACAAGAGTAAACTATTTGATAATCTATTCAGGATCAAGAAAATATTAAGTTTTCAAGGATGACACACACCTACCTTGAAACTAATCTGATAGCTATGAGACAAAAGAATTAACACGAAGTAAATTGTTTACTGGATCGTGATATTGTACGGTACAACATCATCTGTGTAATTGGTGTCATAAAGTATCTTGCCAGATGCCACCTATGATATATAGAGATTAAAATAGTTTTAACTCTATTTGCCAACATAACACAGATCCTATTGGGTCACACCATATAGGAGCTAATCGGAGAATCTTATTGATTAATTATGATTTGATTATGATTAATAATAAGATGGATATAATTAATTATACTTGATATAATTAAATTATAAATGTCATTTAGATGACAAGAAAAAACACGGTTAATTTATAAACGTGTACGACACGTTGTATAAAAGTCACCGAAACAAACAACCGCAAGAAATATAATTGTTCAGAATAATTATATGGATGTTAATTGAATTTGGGCCGAGGGCATTTTGGTCTTTTCACATGTCATTCTTATCCACATGACACGTCATCATTCCTATCCACTCGAGGGCAAAATGGTCATTTCATGTCCATTTTAGGCCTATAAATAGAGGGGTAGGGGTAGAGAATAGAATACTAATTTCTAAGATATCGAATCTGTCTGATCAGTTCGGTAATCTATTTTCTCTCTTTCTCGGTTTCTCTCCCAAATAGTGTTTCGGTTGAGAAAAGGAAGTTATACGTAATTGACGTATAATCTTGCGGGTTGTTGAGAAGAATATTTACGGGATTGGTGAATAGTGTTTTCCCGAATTTTGCGTTATTTCAGTTTTGCTTATTAGTGAATCTGAATAATTGAAAATTCGTGATTACGTGTTTTCGTCTTTTCTCGGTGAATAGTGTTTTTAAAGAATTCCGCGGTTTATAGTATTTCTGGCAAAAGAAATAAACCGCTCTCCGGTTAGTCCTGGTGGATAACCGATAGAGGCACCAGACGTCTGGTGCTCCGAGACGAGTCATTCCCAGATGTCGCTCTTCTCGCTCGGTCTGCTTTCCAACTGAGATTTGGAAACAAGGTATAAACATGTTATATTAATCTATTTAATTGGTAAATAGATTAAAGTTTTAAAAATCAATCAAAGGAGTAGATCTATAAACTGATTAAAATACAAGTAAATACGGTTTTACTACTTTGGGTCTATATAGGATTAATCTGGTATGTAACTCTCGGTTATTATCCGACATACTACTTAATCTATGATCTGAATAAGTAAAGTTTTACTTACGGGCTTTAATCTAAGAAAAGGATTGAACATGTGTGTAACTCTCGGTAGATTATCCGACATACCACTTCAATCCTTTTGGCTTGAGTTAGAAGTAAAATTTTTGTTTTACGGTCTTTCCGCAGCTTAAACCTAATGGCTTTGGGTAGCCTCAAAACCCAACATTCTCATATGCCGCTGTATGATGGGTTACACCAAAATACGGAGTAAACAAAAATTGACAAAAAAAGGTGACTCAATATATGAAATTCTCATAGGCGGCTGTATGCTGAAATACTCTAAATTACAGGGTGGCTGAAATTCTAAACTATGAAAATGAGATGTAATACAGGGACTTATGATATGCCGCTGTATGCTGAGATACAATAAAATACGGATTGAACAAAAATTAACAAGAAAATAAAAAAGTACTCAATATAGGGAATTCTCAGAGGCGGCTGTATGCTGAAATACTCCAAATTACAAGGTGGCCGAAATTCAAAAAAATGCAAAGGAGATGTAACAGAGGGACTTCTCATATGCCGCTGCATGTGGGATACACCAAAATACGGAGTTGACAAAAATTAACAAGAAAAATAAAAAGGGACACAATACAGGGAATTCTCATAGGCAGCTCTGTATGCTGAAATAATCCAAATAACAGGGTAGCCGAAATTCAAAAAAATGAAAAGGAGATGTAAAATAGGGACTTCTCATATGCTGCCTATTTGGAGTATTTCAGCATACCGCCGCCTCTGAGAATTCCCTGTATTTAGTCCCTTTTTCTTTTTCCTGTTCATTTTTATTCAAACCGCATTTTGGTGGATCCCCGCATACAGCCGCATATGAGAAGTCCCAGTGTTACATCTCGTTTTCATTTTTTAAAATTTCGGGCACCCTGTAATTTGGAGTACTTCAGCATACCGCCGCCTAAGAGAATTCCCTGTATTCGGTCTATTTTTCTTTTACCTGTTAATTTTTATTCACACCGCATTTTGGTGGATCCCCGCATACAGCCGCATATGAGAAGTCCCAGTGTTACACTTCGTTTTCATTTTTTTGAATTTCGGGCACCCTGTAATTTGGAGTATTTCAGCATACCGCCGTTTATGAGAATTCCCTATATTCAGTCTCTATTTCTTTTTCCTGTTAATTTTTATTCACACCGCATTTTGGTGGATCCCCGCATACAGCCGCATAGGAGAAGTCGCAGTGTTACATCTCGTTTTCATTTTTTTGAATTTTGGGCACCCTGTAATTTGGAGTATTTCAGCATACCGCCGCCTATGAGAATTCCCTGTATTCAGTCCCTTTTTCTTTTTCCTGTTAATTTTTATTCAAACCGCATTTTGAAGGATCCCCGTATACAGCCGCATATGAGAAGTCCCTGTCTAACATCTCGTTTTCATTTTTTTGAATTTCGGGCACCCTGTAATTTGGAGTATTTCAGCATACCGCCGCCTATGAGAATTTCCTGTTTTCAGTCTGTTTTTCTTTTTCAGGTTAATTTTTATTCAAACCGCATTTTGGTGGATCCCCGCATACAGCCGCATATGAGAAATCCCAGTGTTACATCTCGTTTTCATTTTTTTGAATTTCGGGCACCCTGTAATTTGGAGTATTTCAGCATACCGCCGCCTAAGAGAATTCCCTGTATTCAGTCTCTTTTTCTTTTTCCTGTTAATTTTTATTAAAACCGCATTTTGGTGGATCGCCGTATACAGCCGCATATGAGAAGTCCTTGTCTAATATCTCGTTTTCATTTTTTGGAATTTCGGACACCCTGTAATTTGGAGTATTTCTGTTATAACCCGTAATTTCAAAGGTAATTAATTAGTCTAAACAGTTAAAATTTACCACTAATTAAAATTTTAATTTGAATTCTTAAGAACAATAAATTAGTAATTAATTAAAGGAATGACAACTTGTATAAATTTATTTCTAAACCAATTAGTAGATTCTATAAATTATAGAATTAGTAGACCGATAAATGAATTTGTGAATATTGGATAATTTCGCGTAGAAACTGTAAACGCAAAATTTCGTATAATTTCTGTAAGTACCATTTTCGTTCATTAATTAATTAAGGATTTATAACTTAAATTTCAATTGTATTCTTGCTTGCTACACCATAGGCCACACCAAATCGGAATTGAATGATTGAGAATTGGAATTAAATTTTTTGTTTGAGAACCGGAGCTATAACCCCCCCTCCTGCCTTTCTTCTCCTTTTCACACTCTCGATTTCTCCTTTCTCTCTCGCTGGCTCTTTCTACCCCACTCTCTCTTTCACTCTTTCACCGCTGCTCTTTCTTCTCCTTTCTTGCTCCCTTTACTCTCTGTTTTCGGGCCCTCTCTCTCTGTTGCTGTGTTCACTGGAGAGGTTGTGTCTTCCCTCTCCCGCGCTCTGTTCTCTGTGATTCGCTGTGGTGCGTGCGATTGTTGCCCTTTCGCTGTTTTGCTGTGTACCCCGAGGGGGTTGTGGTTGCTATTTGGTTTGAGTTGCCATTTTCGGGTTGTGGTTGCGATGGTAGTGCTGGCCCTGACTTGCTGTTGCCTCGGACGTGTGGAGGTGTCGCTGATTTTCGACGGCTGCGAGGCGAGTAGACACTCGAAACCGGCCGGTCCTTGCCTTTTTGCTGTTGCTCTTCATCCCGGTAACTTTGACTCTCTTGGTTTTGGTTTTGCCTTGTGGCTTGCGGCTGTGCCTTGACCTGTGGCCTTTGAGCCTTTCTTTGTCTGTCGGCCTTCGTGCCTTTGCTTTGCTGGGTTGTCTGTGCTGGTTTATTTCTTTGTGTGCTTTGTAGTGCCTTGTTGATTCTCTGACTGTGCTGGTTTTTAGCACTGACTTGCTGGTTTCGGTGAACTTGGGGGTTTTGTTAACTGTGCTGGCTTCACTACCCTTGCCATTTTCCTTATTCCTGTTATGTGCTGAGTTGAGATTTTGACTTGATGAATTTGGGTTACGTCGTAGAATCTGAATTGCTAAATATCGTGGGCAAGTTGTTGATTTTCTTGACGCGGTTACATTGTTGATCATTGGGAAATTCGTAGGTATTGTGATGAATTTTTCGACTGGTATTGAGGTATTGAATTGCTGTACTACTGGTACAGAGGCCGTTTGATTTTCTTGACCTGTACCGCCCCTTCTTCTTGCTTGCTACCTTAATGGGTTGGGTCTGATTTTCAGTACCAGTTCGGGTACAGGGGTCTGTTGCATTGGGCAGTGACTGTGATGAGGCAAAGAAATTCGGTGCCTATTACTTGATTTGTGATGTTGCTGAAGCTGTGCCTAGAATATTTTAGTTCTGACTTGTTTTGAGTTGGTGCTGTTACCTCCTTGTACTTGTGCGATATGTTTCTGTATGGTGACCAAATCCTAAGTAAATCTAGTAATTATAAGGGCCTAAAGGAAATATGTATGTTTTTGAAAGAATATGGCCAGCCTTGTAAAGGAAATAATTAAAACTGAGCCATGGAATTGTGGGTTTGGCCGAAAGTAAGTAAAGGAATAAAAGTGGGCTTTTGGAACAAATTAAATTGACTATTAGAGAATTAAATAAAATATGTATTTCCGTTACGAACATTTAGACTTTATAGATATTAGGCTATTATTTGTCCTCTTCTCGTAGAGGGCAATAGTATTATCATTAAGCGATCATATGCATTGGTGAGAGCTGAGAAGAAGACTGAGTGACTGCGCTCCGGCTTGTTGGTATGGAACGAGTCGGGTCCGCAGCCATTGAGCTGAGGGATCACTTGATCCCTTAGATGGTCTTTTTAGGATATATTATATGTATTAAAGTTGGAATTATATATACTCATTCATTTTATATTTACGTACACCGGAGGCTGCGGTCGCTGGGTACGAAACGATCCGAGCTTGGTCTCCCTTACATTAGGAGCTACTCGCCATATACGGATTTTTGAGGCTGCGTGTCTCAGTGGTGTGATATGAGACTGCGTGTCTCGAGACTGCGTGTCTCAGGTGTGTGATATGGGGCTGCGTGTCCCAGGTTTTTATACGAGGCTGCGTGTCTCTGGATTGTCCCATTGGTCTGGCCAGGCGGTGGAGTTCCGTTGTCTGCTCATGAGGAGACGGATTAACTAGACTTACGACTTGCTTGTAGATTTCTCCTATTTGTATATGTAAGTTGAAGGATCGTTTTAGAGCAAGGAAAATACACGAATTTTTGGATATAACCATCGGCGAGCGTGCAATATCTTGTGGGGCAATGCTCGATGTCACTAGGCATCGGGTATCATTGCACCCCCTGATCGCGGTCCTTGGATTATGCCATGTTGGACGGATATAACCATCGGCGAGCGTGCAATGTCTTGTGGGGCAATGCTCGATGTCACTAGGCATCGGGTATCATTGCACCCCCTGATCGCGGTCCTTGGATTATGTCATTATATCATGTTGGATTACAACATGTGTACCTTTCAAATTCAAATTTGCACGGCACGGGGTGATATTTTATTCGTACTATTATTATGTATTGGATTTGACACACAATGCTGCGGTATTGGACTCCGGTTTGAATACTTATATTCCATGCTCTTGGTATTTTATTTCGGGAAATTTTGCATGCTGTCATGATAGGATAATCGCATCATGTCATCTATTATATGTATTTTTCATTTAATAGTTAATAAATTAGGGTTATTGTATTAAATCATGTGCATTTAAAAGTTACGACAATAAATTTACGTAGAATTAATAGTAAAAGTGCTTGACAAAAGAGGATCCCTGAAGGGGTAATTCTGGGTCACATACTGTGCGATTAGTCGCTCACCCACCTTTTGATGTGGGATTTTTAGGTACAGAGACTGGTGTTCCGCAGTAGGAGATGCCAGGAGCTGTCTCTGAGGGCCACGCCGCTTGATGTAGGATTTATAGGACTTTTGTTAGGTTTTGGAGGCCCGAGACTTTTGTTTTTATCTCGGGACCGTAGCTCATGTATTCCCTTTCAGTAGTTCATGTTTTGTTATCCGTGGGTTGTATGGACTTATATATTTATGTTTCTGTTTATTTATGGATGTATGACTTGTGCTTTTCTGGATTTTATTCATGCTTCCGTTGTTGTTATTTATTTGTATTTGATTAGTCTTGCGTGATTAAGGATAATTAATCACGAGGCGGGGACTAATCCCACCTTAATCCGGAAATTCCGGTTTGAGGTGTGACAATTTCAGCATACCGTCGCCTATGAGAATTCCCTGTTTTCAGTCTGTTTTTCTTTTTCATGTTAATTTTTATTCACACCGCATTTTGGTGGATCCCCGCATACAGCCGCATATGAGAAGTCCCAGTGTTACATCTCGTTTTCATTTTTTTGAATTTCGGGCACCCTGTAATTTGGAGTATTTCAGCATACCGCCGCCTATGAGAATTCCCTGTTTTCAGTCTGTTTTTCTTTTTCACGTTAATTTTTATTCACACCGCATTTTGGTGGATCCCCGCATACAGCCGCATATGAGAAGTCGCAGTGTTACATCTCGTTTTCATTTTTTTGAATTTCGGGCACCCTGTAATTTGGAGTATTTCAGCATACCGCCGCCTATGAGAATTCCCTGTATTCAGTCCCTTTTTCTTTTTCCTGTTAATTTTTATTCAAACCGCATTTTGGTGGATCCCCGTATACAGCCGCATATGAGAAGTCCCTGTCTAACATCTCGTTTTCATTTTTTTGAATTTCGGGCACCCTGTAATTTGGAGTATTTCAGCATACCGCCGCCTATGAGAATTCCCTGTTTTCAGTATGTTTTTCTTTTTCATGTTAATTTTTATTCACACAGCATTTTGGTGGATCCCCGCATACAGCCGCATACGAGAAGTCGCAGTGTTACATCTCGTTTTCTTTTTTTTGAATTTCGGGCACCCTGTAATTTGGAGTATTTGAGCATACCGCCTATGAGAATTCCCTGTTTTCAGTCTGTTTTTTTTTCATGTTAATTTTTATTCACACCGTATTTTGGTGGATCCCCGCATACAGCCGCATATGAGAAGTCGTAGTGTTACATCTCGTTTTCATTTTTTTGAATTTCGGGCACCCTGTAATTTGGAGTATTTCAGCGTACCGCCGCCTATGAGAATTCCATGTTTTCAGTCTGTTTTTATTTTTCATTTTATTCACACCGCATTTTGGTGGATCCCCGCATACAGCCGCATATGAGAAGTCCCAGTGTTACACTTCGTTTTCATTTTTTTTGAATTTCGGGCACCCAATAATTTGGAGTATTTCCGCATACCGCCGTTTATGAGAATTCCCTGTATTCAGTCTCTATTTCTTTTTCCTGTTAATTTTTATTCACATCGCATTTTGGTGGATTCCCGCATACAGCCGCATAGGAGAAGTCGCAGTGTTACATCTCTTTTCATTTTTTTGAATTTCGGGCACCCTTTAATTTGGAGTATTTCAGCATACCGCCGCCTATGAGAATTCCATGTTTTCAGTCTGTTTTTTTTTCATGTTAATTTTTATTCATACCGTATTTTGGTGGATCCCCGCATACAGCCGCAAATGAGAAGTTCCAGTGTTACATCTCGTTTGCATTTTTTTGATATCGGGCACCCTGTAATTTGGAGTATTTCAGCATACCGCCGCCTATGAGTATTCCCTGTATTCTGTCTATTTTTCTTTTACCTGTTAATTTTTATTCACACCGCATTTTGTGGATCCCCACATACAGCCGCATATGAGAAGTCCCAGTGTTACACTTCGTTTTCATTTTTTTGAATTTCGGGCACCCTGTAATTTGGAGTATTTCAGCATACCGCCGTTTATGAGAATTCCCTGTATTAAGTCTCTATTTCTTTTTCCTGTTAATTTTTATTCACACAACATTTTGGTGGATCCCCGCATAGAGCCGCATAGGAGAAGTCGCAGTGTTACATCTCGTTTTCATTTTTTTGAATTTTGGGTACCCTGTAATTTGGAGTATTTCAGCATACCGTCGCCTATGAGAATTCCCTATATTCAGGCCCTTTTCCTTTTTCCTGTTAATTTTTATTCAAACCGCATTTTGAAGGATCCCCGTATACAGCCGCATATGAGAAGTCCCTGTCTAACATCTCGTTTTCATTTTTTTGAATTTCGGGCAACCTGTAATTGGGAGTATTTCAGCATACCGCCGCCTATGAAAATTCCTTGTTTTCAGTCTGTTTTTCTTTTTCATGTTAATTTTTATTCAAACCGCATTTTGGTGGATCCCCGCGTACAGCCGCATATGAGAAGTCCCAGTGTTACATCTCGTTTTCATTTTTTTGAATTTCGGGCGCCCTGTAATTTGGAGTATTTCAGCATACCGCCGCCTATGAGAATTCCTTGTTTTCAGTCTGTTTTTCTTTTTCATGTTAATTTTTATTCACACCGCATTTTGGTGGATCCCCGCGTACAGCCGCATATGAGAAGTCCCAGTGTTACATCTCGTTTTCATTTTTTTGAATTTCGAGAACCCTGTAATTTGGAGTATTTCAGCATACCGCCGCTTATGAGAATTCCCCGTATTCAGTCTCTATTTCTTTTTCCTGTTAATTTTTATTCACACCGCATTTTGGTGGATCCCCGCATACAGCCGCATAGGAGAAGTCGCAGTGTTACATCTCGTTTTCATTTTTTTGAATTTCGGGCACCCTGTAATTTGGAGTATTTCAGCATACCGCCGCCTATGAGAATTCCCTGTTTTCAGTCTGTTTTTTTTTCATGTTAATTTTTATTCACACCGTATTTTGGTGGATCCCCGCATACAGCCGCATATGAGAAGTCCCAGTGGTACATCTCGTTTTCATTTTTTTGAAATCTTGCACCCTGTAATTTGGATTATTTCAGCATACCGCCGCCTATGAGAATTCCCTGTATTCTGTCTATTTTTCTTTTACCTGTTAATTTTTATTCACACCGCATTTTGGTGGATCCCCGCATACAGCCGCATATGAGAAGTCCCAGTGTTACACTTCGTTTTCATTTTTTTGAATTTCGGGCACCCTGTAATTTGTTGTATTTCAGCATACCGCGGCCTATGAGAATTCCATGTATTCAGTCTGTTTTTCTTTTTCATGTTAATTTTTATTCACACCGCATTTTGGTGGATCCCCGCGTACAGCCTCATATGAGAAGTCCCAGTGTTACATCTCGTTTTCATTTTTTTCAATTCGGGAACCCAGTAATTTGAAGTATTTCAGCATACCGCCGCTTATGAGAATTCCCCGTATTCAGTCTCTATTTATTTTTCTGTGAATTTTTATTCACACCGCATTTTGGTGGATCCCCGCATACAGCCGCATCGGAGAAGTCGCAGTGTTACATCTCGTTTTCATTTTTTTGAATTTCGGGCACCCTGTAATTTGGAGTATTTCAGCATACCGCCGCCTATGAGAATTCCCTGTTTTCAGTCTGTTTTTTTTTCAAGTTAATTTTTATTCACACCGTATTTTGGTGGATCCCCGCATACAGCCGCATATGAGAAGTCCCAGTGGTACATCTCGTTTTCATTTTTTTAAAATCGAGCACCCTGTAATTTGGAGTATTTCAGCATACCGCCGCCTATGAGAATTCCCTGTATTCTGTCTATTTTTCTTTTACCTGTTAATTTTTATTCACACCGCATTTTGGTGCATCCCCGCATACAGCCGCATATGAGAAGTCCCAGTGTTACACTTCGTTTTCATTTTTTTGAATTCCGGGCACCCTGTAATTTGTTGTATTTCAGCATACCGCGGCCTATGAGAATTCCATGTATTCAGTCTGTTTTTCTTTTTCATGTTAATTTTTATTCACACCGCATTTTGGTGGATCCCCGCGTACAGCCTCATATGAGAAGTCCCAGTGTTACATCTCGTTTTCATTTTTTTCAATTCGGGAACCCAGTAATTTGAAGTATTTCAGCATACCGCCGCTTATGAGAATTCCCCGTATTCAGTCTCTATTTCTTTTTCCTGTTAATTTTTATTCACACCGCATTTTGGTGGATCCCCGCATACAGCCGCATATGAGAAGTCGCAGTGTTACATCTCGTTTTCATTTTTTGAATTTCGGGCACCCTGTAATTTGGAGTTTTTTAGCATACCGCCGCCTATGAGAATTCCCTGTATTTAGTCCCTTTTTCTTTTCCCTGTTAATTTTTATTCAAACTGCATTTTGGTGGATCCCTGAAGACAGCCGCATATGAGAAGTCCCAGTGTTACATCTCGTTTTCATTTTTTTGAATTTCGGGCGCCCTGTAATTTGGATTATTTCAGTATACCGCTGCCTATGAGAATTCCCTGTATTCTGTCTATTTTTCTTTTACATGTTAATTTTTATTCACACCGCATTTTGGTGGATCCCCGCATACAGCCGCATCGGAGAAGTCGCAGCGTTACATCTCGTTTTCATTTTTCTGAATTTCGGGCACCCTGTAATTTGGAGTATTTCAGCATACCGTCGCTTATGAGAATTCCCTGTATTCCGTCCCTTTTTCTTTTTCGTGTTAATTTTTATTCAAACCGCATTTTGGTGGATCCCCGTATACAGCCGCATATGAGAAGTCCCTGTCTAACATCTCGTTTTCATTTTTTTGAATTTCGGGCACCCTGTAATTTGGATTATTTCAGCATACCGCCGCCTATAAGAATTCCTTGTATTCAGTCCCTTTTTCTTTTTCCTGTTAATTTTTATTCAAACCGCATATTGGTGGATCCCCATATACAGCCGCATATGAGAAGTCCCTGTCTAACATCTCGTTTTCATTTTTTTGAATTTCGGGCACCCTGTAATTTTGAGTATTTCAGCATACCGCCGCCTATGAGAATTCCCTGTATTCAGTCCCTTTTTCTTTTTCCTGTTAATTTTTATTCAAACCGCATTTTGGTGGATCCCCGTATACAGCCGCATATGAGAAGTCCCTGTCTAACATCTCGTTTTCATTTTTTTGAATTTCGGGCACCCTGTAATTTGGAGTATTTCAGCATACCGGCGCCTTTGAGAATTCCCTGTTTTCAGTCTATTTTTATTTTTCATGTTAATTTTTATTCAAACCGCATTTTGGTGGATCCCCGCATACAGCTGCATATGAGATGTCCCAGTGTTACATCTCGTTTTCATTTTTTTTAATTTCGGGCACCCTGTAATTTGGAGTATTTCAGCATACCGCCGCC
The DNA here is from genome assembly GCA_025461125.1 of Carex kokanica. Lineage (NCBI taxonomy): Eukaryota > Viridiplantae > Streptophyta > Magnoliopsida > Poales > Cyperaceae > Carex > Carex kokanica. Next base: position 907,681 of record JAJGRX010000858.1, on the reverse strand, counting down.
TATGAGAATTCCCTGTATTCAGTCCCTTTTTCTTTTTCCTGTTAATTTTTATTCACACCGCATTTTGGTGGATCCCCGCATACAGCCGCATATGAGAAGTCCTAGTGTTACATCTCGTTTTAATTTTTTTAAATTTCGGGCACCCTGTAATTTGGAGTATTTCAGCATACCGCCGCCTATGAGAATACCCTGTATTCAGTCCCTTTTTTCTTTTTCCTGTTAATTTTTAGTCAAACCTCATTTTGGTGGAGCCCCGGATACAGCCGCATATGAGAAGTCCCAGTGTTACATCTCGTTTTCATTTTTTTGAATTTCGGGCACCCTGTAATTTGGAGTATTTCAGCATACCGCCGCCTATGAGAATTCCCTGTATTCAGTCCCTTTTTCTTTTTCCTGTTAATTTTTATTCAAACCGTATTTTGGTGGATCCGCGTATACAGCCGCATATGAGAAGTCCCTGTCTAACATCTCGTTTTCATTTTTTTGAATTTCGGGCACCCTGTAATTTGGAGTATTTCAGCATACCGCCGCCTATGAGAATTCCCTGTATTCTGTCTGTTTTTCTTTTTCATGTTAATTTTTATTCGCCGCATTTTGGTGGATCCCCGTATACAGCCGCATATGAGAAGTCCCTGTCTAACATCTCGTTTTTATTTTTTTGAATTTCGGGCACCCTGTAATTTGGAGTATTTCAGCATACCGCCGCCTATGAGAATTCCCTGTATTCAGTCCCTTTTTCTTTTTCCTATTAATTTTTATTCAAACCGCATTTTGGTGGATCCCCGTATACAGCCGCATATGAGAAGTCCCTGTCTAACATCTCGTTTTCATTTTTTTGAATTTCGGGCACCCTGTAATTTGGAGTATTTCAGCATACCGCCGCCTATGAGAATTCCCTGTATTCTGTCTGTTTTTCTTTTTCATGTTAATTTTTATTCACCGCATTTTGGTGGATCCCCGTATACAGCCGCATATGAGGAGTCCCTGTCTAACATCTCGTTTTTATTTTTTTGAATTTCGGGCACCCTGTAATTTGGAGTATTTCAGCATACCGCCGCATACGAGAATTCCCTGTATTCAGTCCCTTTTTCTTTTTTCTATTAATTTTTATTCAAACCGCATTTTGGTGGATCCCCGTATACAGCCGCATATGAGAAGTCCCTGTCTAACATCTCGTTTTCATTTTTTTGAATTTCGGGCACCCTGTAATTTGGAGTATTTCAGCATACCGCCGCCTATGAGAATTTCCTGTATTCAGTCCCTTTTTCTTTTTCCTGTTAATTTTTATTCACACCGCATTTTGGTGAATCCCCGCATACAGCCAATATGAGAAGTCCCAGTGTTACATCTCATTTTAATTTTTTTAAATTTCGGGCACCCTGTAATTTGGAGTATTTCAGCATACCGCCGCCTATGAGAATTCCCTGTATTCAGTCCCTTTTTCTTTTTCATGTTAATTTTTATTCAAACCTCATTTTGGTGGAGCCCCGTATACAGCCGTTCTTTTTCTTGTTAATTTTTGTTCAGTCCGTATATTGGTGAATCCCAGTATACAGCGGAATATGAGAAGTCCCTGTGTTACATCTCCTTTTCATTTTTTTGAATTTCGGCCCCCTGTAATTTGGAGTATTTCAGCATAAGCCGCTTATGACAATTCCCTATATTGAGTCCATTTTTCTTTTTATTATTAATTTTTGTTCGCTCCGCATTTTGGTGTATCCCAGCATACTGCGGCATATGAGAAGTGTTACGTTAAGAAATTTTCAACAATAAAATAATTAAAATGTTTAAAAACATAATCGAAAATTCTATTGATAAACTAGGAATCTAAAATCTAAAACAATGTACCCAGACAAGTATATCTAGTTTTGACCTTTAAAACGCATCCCTAGTTCGCTAAAAAAATAAAAACTGCGTTAAAAACATGAAATTCTGACAATCTGCAGGTTCAGTGCGTTCGCACTGGTGGTGAGTGCGGGTGGCCGATCCCACTGGCACCTGTGTTCCTTAATTTGTTTTCTGAATTTCTATGAGTGCCGGTCAACCACCCGCACTGGATATCAGTGCGTCCGCACTCATGAATCTCCTGTGCTGCTTTGATTTTTTCTTGAAAACGACTAAGTAGTGAGTGCGAATGGAGTGACCCGCACTGGAGGAGAATGCGGACGCATTAGGCTCGGATTTTTTCTTGACAAGTGAGACTTTGACAAAAATTTGACTAAAAGTACTGAGTGCGTTTGTCACACCCCGCAGCCAGGGGTCACAACAGTTCCCTGCCGTAAACATACAACGCCGTGTATGTTTACAAGGCAATTAACCATTCAATCAGAATATGTACACTTAATTAATATCAAACACATCCCGATGCATATATATATATAAATCCAAATATAAGGTTATACAGTCTGGTCAAATATCATACAACAAAAGTATCTCGTACAGATACTAACCATCAGGCCTACCCTAAACTATACAACAAAGGTTAGATTAGGCCACACAGAGGCAACTACCAAAGGTCTATAGCTCGCGTGCCTCTCCGGAACCCGACGCCCCAGATCCTGTAAAATAACCGAAGAGTGGGGGTGAGAATAAATTCCCAGTGCGAAATTTGCCACAGTTTAGATTATTGGACTTGCAATCAAAATCTATATTCAGAAATGAAACCATACAAAAGCAATTCATACAGATGCATATTCATAAATAAAGCAAGTGCATATGATCGACAACAATTTACCAAATGAAACACAAGTTACGGAATTTCCAAGATGAATGTCAAACACGCACGTTTCTGGCTTAACTCAGTTTATTACAGCTGGTAGCACCTACGGATGTCCCACCGAGCTGGACCCTTTTCCAACCCACATCTGTAGTGTCACTGACCCCTACAGATGGCCCACCAGCTGGACCCTTTATCTGACACCCATCCGCAGTGCTTTGGCTTAACCATTAACTAAGGTCTGGTTCATAATCAGATAAAAATTCGTATGCAATACGCTCAGAATCGTCCATTCGCAACACATCAAACCAAACTGTCATTCCTGTCCCAGACTGGATATGACACCATTTCATCGTTTCCTCACAGTCACCCAAAGTCTCCGTCACGATCAGTCATTGCCCAGCATTGACTGATCTGAATCAATCACTGCCCAGCAGTGATTAATTACTCTCATATGCGCACATGGTTTCGAGTCATCGCCCAGCGTTGATTTCGAAACATTACCGACCATCCTAGATAGCCATAAAATTGTTGGGGACTTTCGACCGTAATTCCAAAACAAAAAAACACACAAACAAACGATATACCATTCAACATGCAAATATAACTATAATATTCATTATGGACCAAAATGGGGTTATTGCGGCTCACAACTTAATTACCAGACAATTTCCAGCTCCATTTGACATTTTTCAGGCTCTCATTGCGGCCCGCAATGGATCTCATTGCGGCCCGCAACAAAGCATTCAGAGGGTTTATTGAATTCTACTCTATTCATTGCGGCCCGCAACAAAGTATTCAGAGACTATCCTTTATTCTGCTACATTCATTGCGGCCCGCAATGAGTTCATTACGGCCCGCAACAAAGTAGTCAGAGAGCATTCAGCCTATATTTTGAGCTACGCTGTTGATTGCGGCCCGTAATGGAAGTTGTTGCGGCCCGCAATAAGGCGATTTCAGTACATATCATTTCTAAATTAACACGGTTATGCATATGATTCAAACAATTCGATTACGAAATCAAACGAGCAGTTCAACATGACAATTGGAAGCAGTTTAATTCATGAATCTAAATTATCAAACAAGTCCAAGAATCCCGCACCTGCTGGCAATAGGCGTATCGCGTGACTATCGATCCGGCCCCTCGGAATGCCTCGCAAACCTTTGCTCAATCGAGCCTACACCTACATTACGTATACCATCTCAATTAGGTCTCATTCCGGTACTGGTTCGCTATTCTGGTTTACGCATCAATTCGATTGGCCGGTTGGTGTAACCCTAATTTGGTCGAAACCTCAATTGAACCATTACACGTTCTAACCTTTCCCGATCCAGCGGTAACCCTACCGAGGACAAAATCTAGTCGGTCGGATTAACCTAATCAATCAATCCCGCGTTTCAATTCGGGATTTGGTATCAAAACTCTAGAATTGGGAAATCCAAATTGGGAGACGAAATCACAGAGAAAATCGGTAACCGAGAGATGAGAAACTCAAAGGGGTTAGAGTTCGATCAATTCTAACCCTAATCTCGGATTTAAAACGAACAAACCGCGGATTCGAGATATCTCAGATTTTCAAACGAAGAAGGGAAAAGAAAAATTACCGACAGAATGGCTAGGAGAGATCTACAGCTGCCTTCTCGGTTTCAACCTCGATTTCCCGAACGGTGACGCAATTCGACGGGATTTCGGAGCTCTCTCTCTCTCTTTTCTTCTCTCTCTCTCTCTCTTTCTCTTTCTTTCTCTTTTCTTTCTCGTTGGCAGGCCACACACAAGGGAGAAGGGAGGGGGGTTAGGGTTTATTAAATAGGGTGCTTCGCGATTCGTGCTAGGATGGATCAATGGTCCGAATAATTCTAAAATTCATAAACCCATTTAACGTGTTTTAATTTCTCATTCCTCGCTCGTCGATCAAATTTCGATTCCGTTTTAACCATTCTAAATTAACAAATGATTTAAATTTTATTATAAAATTTTCTTAACGTGACAGCGTCCGCACTCAGATCCAGTACGGGTGAGTGATCCGCACTGGATGTATTGAGGGTTTGACGAGAATTCAACTAAGTACTGAGTGCGTCCGCACTCAGATCCAATGCGGGTGATTGATCCGCACTGAATGTATTGAGGGTTTATTTTATAAAATTTCTGTCTCTCTCTCTTTCACTTCGCCCCCTTCCCTGCCCCTTGTGTGGTCCGCCAAAAGAAAGAAAAAAAAAGATAAAGAGAGCTCCAAATCCCTCCAAGTCGCTCAAAAGTCCGAGAAATCGAAGTTGGAATCGAGAAAGTGGCCGTAGATCTCTTCTAACCCTCCTATTCGGTATTCCCTTCTCTTCCCTTTTCTCTCCAAAATCTCAGATTTCTCGATTGTTTGGATTTTCATTTTTAACCCGAGATTTGTGTTTGAATTACTGGTAGTCTATTGATATCTCGCATTCATATCTATATTTTGACCTTAAATTCATACCAAAACCTGTGTTTAAATCTATAAATTCGGTTATAATTCATTGAATATATATAGAATGTGGTACTGCTGCAAGTTTATTCTTATTCTGCAGGAATCGGGCGAAATCGAGAAGGAATCTGGAATTTAGAAGTCATTACACGGTCCGTGTAGCACCTTATGCGGGCCGTGTCAACCTCGACTCGACCGATGACACGACCGTAGGAAGAACACAGGCACACGGTCCGTGTAGAATTCTACACGGGCCGTATCAAGCATTTCCGGAAACAAATCCAGAATTTGGAAACAAGGCTAATTAATGGAAAGTCGACCAGAAGAGCATATAAGCGGGATTTCTTGCACCAGGGAGGGTATTCTGGAGCAGAGAAGCAATTCCTAGGGTTTGGACTTGACGGCTAAGCTTGGAGACGAAGTTGAGAAGCGAAAGACGCAAGTTTTCGACGGATCTTCTTTATTCTTCGGGTTTTGTCATGGCTAATCTTTTTATTACTTCTTTATTTTGTTTTAGAACTATGTCTGAGTAGATTTCTTAGTTTCTAGGGTTGTGATGTAATCGAATGTTTTGTTTGCATGTTAGTTATTGGATTTCTTTGTTGAAATTTGTGTTTGCTTGATTGTGATTGATTTTAATTGCTTAGTGTAAGTTATTTGATTTTTATTGGTTTACTACTAGATGAATGATCACATCTAGAAGATACTTTGGCCCTTATAATCTCTTAACCAAACTAAGTACATGAGGTAGGATTAGTGATCCGAAAGGTGAAACCAAGTAGTAACCGACAGGTGAACGTTTCCTCATATCGACGGAATGAGGTTACCTTTAGTATTCCAAACAAGCAACTAGGTAATTCAGACCAACATACGACAGTTGAGGTCTAGAACCCGACGAGGGCACATATTGCAATTCCATACCAAGTTAATAAGCCAACAGACGACAGTTGAGGTTTAGAGACATTAGGTCTGGTCAGTAGAACCCTACACAAAGGAACAACACAGAGAAACGATAACTGCTGCATTCACTCGAGGGCCACACGGACCGTGTACGACAGTATCCGACCCGTGTACACTGGACACGGCCCGTGTAGGACACTACACGGACCGGGCACCTCGAGGCAGAACTGAGATGAAGTCATAACCCTGGAAACGCCTTTTTATATTGATTTAAACCAAGTTTACTTAATTTCTTGCATTTAATTATTGTCATTGAACTGTTAGGAATCTTAAAAACCAAAACCAACCTTTTCCAACTTCTAGTCTTTATTTAATTTAGGTAAAATTCTAGATAAAATCTGAACCGTCCCTGTGATCGATACCCGATAATATACTACTCGATAGGATTGTATACTTGCAGTCTGAACCGAAAAGTGTGTTTAAGGTTAAAAAGTACAGTTTACTGTACTGAAACTTTGTACTATACCTTTTGGTGTAACATCTATCTCCTTCGAGGTCCTTGCTGTTTATTTGTCGATTCTTTTCTCGAATTCATCTCGATTTTGGATTTCCCTTTCTAGGGTTTTTTGGTACCAAATCAGAAATTGGAAAATGTCGTTGATTGATTAGGCTAGTCCGACCGAATAGACTCGTAATCAGTAAACCTCTCCCTCAACCTTGACATTTAGCTATTAATTTGAATTTCGACCAAATTAGGGTTTAATTAATCAGCAAATTGAAATGTTGCGAGAACCAAAATAGTGAGACGATAAATGGGTATACCTACAGATTGACCAAATTAGAATTGTATGTGGTTAGAGGACCTAGAAGTAACTGTGTGAAGTTTTAGGGATTTTTAGTAAGAAAGAAGGAATCCAAAGAATCGATACGAAAACATAAGAATTGGTTAAGGAAGGTATAAGCCCTTACTAAACCTGAGTAAATATTTCGACCATTGAATCGGGATTTAACCAAGTATATATGTGATATAGGTGTAGGCTCAATCGAGCAGGAATTCGCGGGACGTTTCGAGACGTCTGATCCATAGTTAAACAATACGCTCGTCGTAAACAGGTGCGGGGTTCTTGGACTTGTTTGATGTTTCATTTTCAGGAATTAAATTATTTTTCGATTGTCATGTTGTATATTGATTTCTGCATAATTGGAATTGTGTGATTCATGTGTGCATAACCCAATTAAATTAGAACTGAATTGTTGTGAGATGGTTGATTTGCATATTCTTATGGTTGTCAATTGATGTGTTCTTTTAATTGTTCTATGTGTGAATGAATCTGCAAGGCTGACCTGTATAGGTGGCTTTGATAAGGTGACGGTTGTTACACCAAAAAGGTATAGTATGAAGTTTCAGTACAGTAAACTGTACTTTTTAACCTTAAACACACTTTTCGGTTCAGACTGCAAGTATACAATCCTATCGAGCAGTATATTATCGGGTATCGATCACAGGGACGGTTCAGATTTAATCTAGAGTTTTACCTAAATTAAATAAAAACTAGAAGTTGGAAAAGGTTGTTTTGGTTTCTAAAATTCCTAACAGTTCAATGACAATGATAAAATGCAAAGAAGTAAATAAACTTGGTTTAAATCAGATGTAAAAAGGCGTTTCCAGGGTTATGACTTCGTCTCAGTTTTGCCTCGAGGTGCCCGGTCCGTGTAGTGTCCTACACGGGCCGTGTCAGTGTACACGAGCCGTATACTGTCGTACACGGTCCGTGTGGCCCTCGAGTGAATGCAGCAGTTATTGTTTTCTTTGTGTTGTTCCTTTGTGTAGGGTTCTACTGACCAGACCTAATGTCTCTAAACCTCAACTGTCGTCTGTTGGCTCATTAACTTGGTATGGAATTGCAATATATGCCCTCGTCGGGTTCTAGACCTCAACTGTCGTATGTTGGTCTGAATTGCCTAGTTGCTTGGTTGAAATACTAAAGGTAACCTCATTCCGTCGATATGAGGAAATGTTCACCTGTCGGTTACTACTTGGTTTCACCTTTCGGATCACTAATCCTACCTCATGTACTTAGTTTGGTTAAGAGATTATAAGGGCCAAAGTACCTTCTAGATGTGATCATTCATCTAGTGGTAAACCAATAAAAATCAAATAACTTACACTAAGCAATTAAATCAATCACAATCAAGCAAACACAAATTTCAACAAAAGAATTCAATATCTAGCATACAAAACAAAACATTCGATTACATCACAACCCTAGAAACTAAGAAATCTACTCAGACATGGTTCTAAAACAAATAAAAGAAGTAAAAAGAAGATTAGCCATGACAAAACCCGAAGAATAAAGAAGATCCGTCGAAAACTTGCGTCTTTCGCTTCTCAACTTCGTCTCCAAGCTTAGCCATCAAGACCAAACCCTAGAAAGTGCTCCTCTGCTCCAGAATGACCTCTCTGGTTCAAGAAATCTCGCTTATATAGTTGTTTTGCCGACCTTCCATTCCTTAGCTTTCTTTCCAAATTCTGGATTTGTTTCCAAAATTGCTTGACACGGCCCGTGTGGAATTCTACACGGACCGTGTGCCTGTGTTCTTCATGCGGTCGAGTCAGCGGTCTTCATGCGGTCGTGTCATCGGTCGAGTCGAGATTGACACGGCCCGTGTGGAATGTTACACGGACCGTGTAGAGACTTCTAAATTCCAGATTTCTTCTCAATTTCGCCCGATTCCTGCAGAATAAGAATAACTTGCAGCAGTACCACATTCTATATATATTCAATGAATTATAACCGAATTTATAGATTAAAACACAGGTTTTTGGTACGATTTTAAGGTCAAAATATAGATATGAATACGAGATATCAAATTCCCCCAAGCTAAAATCTTGCTTGTCCTCAAGCAAAAATCCTAACTTAGGTAAAGGGCTGGCCTAATGATTACCTAAATGCAAAAGTAAATTCTAATGCGAACAGTTTACGTGATCTTGCTATTGTTAAAAATCTTCGAGAGTCCTTTTGAATAACAATTTGGATTTCTTTGACAAATTTTGATTCACCCCACTAATCAATTAATCAAATGTCATAATTTGAGATGTTCTAATGTTTGCTAAAACTAATTGTTCGAATTGATTGATCTTTCATTCTTACATCAAACTTATGCCCTCATTTGTGGTGATTTTGCTTTTTACCCCCCCAAGCTTGGAACAAGCTTAGGTTAGAAAGTTGAAGACTTCGCGTGTTGACATATGCATAAGTTTTAATTATGGTTTTTCTCGAGCTCAAAGGCATCCATTAGGATTGTGCCAGTACTCATTGTTTTCTTTCTAAGTGTGGGAGACGAGCTCAAAGGCGCCCTGTAGGACTTATTGCCAGTACTCTTATTTTCTCCATCTTTTCGTTTGTTTTAAGTACTTTGCATATATCATGAATACACACATCCAATGGTATTCTTTCATACCAATGGATATCCCAATCTTTCGTTTATTGAAAACCCCAGTTCTTTGTTTTAAAAGGCACAGTTTGGTTTCAAAATGATTTCTCAATTCAATTTGACTTTCGTTTTTTCAAATGTTCGAACTATCCCATCCTATGCAATTCTTTGATCGACTTATGGGGTTATTTCTAACTTCTCAAAGTCATCATAATTGTAACTCAAAATTTCTCTCAAAGGTTCCTAATTCTAGCAATTCACGCAAATATATCGCCTAAAAGTGCAATAAAAAGTAAACATGACCTAGAAATAAAAGAAAAAAGTAAACATGAACTAAATGATAAAGTTCTCCCCCCCAAGCTAAGTCCGAGCATTGTCCTCAATGCTTCAAGACAGATATAAGATAAAAGCTGGGGAAAAGAAAGCAAACCTGATCAGTGGTCAGCAGGATCATCAAGGCGCCAGTAGCGCATCTCAGCCTCGATCGCCTCAAGCCGCCCGCCATAGTCTGTCACCTGCTGCTGAATGTCGCGGAGAAGAACACCGTGCTCGCGCTGAGTGGTACTCATGCCATGCATGAGGCGGTACACATCCTGAATGGTAGGATCAGCAATGGGCGAGCCGGTCTCAGCAGGGAAAGGGATGTGGGGATGGTGTGAGGAGCCAGGCGCATCAGTCATGGGCACATCATCATCATGAGGAGGTGGTGGTGATGCCGGAGCAGCTGGTAGGGGCGCAGTGAAAAGCCACGTGGAGCGGTCCTCGAATGAGAGAGGGGCCGAGAAGGGCATCAAGTACTGAGTGCGGCCATCCGGCATGCGCCAGAGATATCGAATGCTGCCGCCAGAGCTCCTCTGAATCCTAATAAAGGTCGCCAATCGAAAGGCGTCGGCGTCCAGGGTGCGTGGGCCTCTACAGAGCGTGTCCCCATCGGTGGAGAGCCTCAGTCTCTCGGCAATGTGGGAAGAGGTGATTTGCCCGTGTGGGAGAGAGGTATTTATCAGAAGCGAAAGGGCGTAACTGATGCGGAGCGGACGCGACTTTCCATATGCGTCGTTTGGCGGTTACACGGGCCGTGTAGGAATCGATGCGGGCCGTGTGGTGTCACCCTCCTGGTGTTGTACGGGCCGTGTATAAGTCTGTACGGGCCGTGTGAAGGGATCCTGGCCGTGTAGAAATCGCAGGGATCGTGTGGTCTCACCATCCTGGTGTGGTACGGGCCGTGTCATATGTTGTGCGGCCCGTGTGAGATGCTCTCCTTGGAACTTCCTAAATGCAAATTAATGGAAAACAAGTATGCATGCAAATAACAGTATGATGCAGAAAGATAAAAAAAATTAAAAATGCAAGAAATTTAAAAAGGGCTTGGGTTGCCTCCCAAGAAGCGCTTGTTTTAGGTCTCGAGCTTGACCACCTGCTTTAAGTTTCTGCTGGAGCAGGATCAGAGAGATCTTGATCGAACCGCTCGGTCTGGGGATGGTCAGCAATGTAGTGTTTGAGACGCTGACCATTGACTTTGAAAGTCCTGCTCTCGTGATTCCCAATCTCAAACACTCCGAATGGGTACACTTTCTTCACATGGAATGGGCCTGACCATCTTGACTTCAGCTTACCTGGAAACAGTCGCAATCTAGAATTAAATAGGAGTACAAGATCACCTACCTTGAATTCGCGAGGCGCAATACGCTGGTCATGAACTCGCTTGGTTCGCTCCTTATAGATTCTGGCATTCTCGTAAGCATGCAGGCGCATTTCCTCCAACTCGTGTAGAACAAGAATGCGCTTCTCACCAGCCGCGAGCATGTCCATGTTGATGGTGCGCGTGGCCCAGAATGCCTTGTGCTCGATCTCCACAGGTAAATGGCAGGGCTTGCCATACACTAGCTTGAACGGACTCATTCCAATCGGTGTTTTGAAAGCAGTGCGGTATGCCCAGAGTGCGTCATTGAGCTTTAGCGACCAATCCTTTCGGGTCCGTGCCACCGTCTTTTCCAAGATGGACTTGATTTCCCTGTTAGAAATTTCAGCTTGTCCATTAGATTGAGGGTGATAGGAAGTTGTTACCTTGTGTGTCACCCCATGACGGCTGAGAAGGCTGTCAAATTGACGATTGACGAAGTGTTTGCCCCCATCACTGATGACTGCTCGTGGCACTCCAAAGCGCGGGAAGATGATGTCAGTGAACAGCTTCTTGACGGCGTTTGAGTCGGCCTTGCGACATGCCACTGCCTCGACCCATTTGGAGACATAATCCACTGCAACCAGAATATACTCATTCCCACATGATGATGGGAACGGTCCCATGAAATCAATACCCCACACATCAAAAAGTTCGACCTCGAGAATAGAGTTGAGAGGCATCTCGTTGCGCTTGGTGATGTTTCCGGTCCGTTGACACTTGTCGCATGCCGAGACAAAAGTCCTTGCATCCCTGAAAATAGAAGGCCAAAAGAAACCAGATTGCAATACCTTGGTGGCTGTCTTTGAGAAGGAAGCGTGCCCTCCATAAGCAGATGAGTGACAATGCTCGAGAATGGAGTGTGTCTCCTCGTACGGTACGCATCGGCGGAAGATACCATCAACACCTACTTTGAAAAGAAAAGGTTCATCCCAAAAGTAATACCTGGCATCTGAGCGGAGCTTCTTCCTCTGCTGGTAAGTCATAGAAGCGGGATGGACTCCAGAAGCAAGGAAGTTGGCGATGTCTGCATACCATGGGGCTGAGTGGGCATCTACACGGTCCGTGTGTCCGGTCGTGTGGCCTTGGTGGTGAACGGTACGGGCCGTGTGAGATCTGGTACGGTCCGTATGGCTTTGGGGTGGCAATACACGGGCCGTGTAAGGTCTTGTACGGTCCATGTCAAGGTAAGTCAGGACAGAAGCTGAGAAGAGCTGTTCATCAGGGAACGAATCATTGATTGGCAATTGGACAGAGTCATCATCCCCCCAACGAAGTCGAGATAGATGGTCTGCTACAGTGTTTTCGACTCCTTTCTTGTCCCTTATTTCGATATCAAATTCCTGCAAAAGAAGAACCCATCTAATCAAACGAGGTTTTGCATCTTGTTTACTTAGCAAGTACCTGAGTGCGGCATGGTCTGTGTAGACTATTATCTTCGAACCAACCAAGTAGGAGCGGAACTTGTCGAGAGCGAACACAATGGCTAGAAGCTCCTTCTCGGTTGTTGTGTAGTTCATTTGGGCTGGGTCAAGCACTTTGCTTGCATAGTAGATAGCACACGGCTTCTTTTCTTTCTTCTGCCCTAGAACTGCACCTACAGCATAATCGCTTGCATCGCACATCAGCTCGAATGGAAGGGACCAGTCGGGTGGTTGCAAGATAGGTGCCGAAATAAGAGCTTCCTTCAAACTACAAAAGGACTTAACACAATCATCAGTAAAAGCAAAATCAGAATCTTTAATGAGTAGATTGGTTAGTGGTTTAGCAATTTTAGAAAAGTCCTTAATGAAGCGGCGGTAAAATCCGGCATGACCTAGAAAGCTGCGAACGTCCTTAACACAAGTTGGGATCGCAAGCTTTTCAATGACTTCAATCTTTGCCTTGTCAACTTCAATACCCTTAGAAGTCACAACATGTCCTAAAACTACACCTTCCTGGACCATGAAGTGACACTTCTCCCAGTTCAAAATCAGATTGACTTCTTCACATCTCTGCAAAATCTTACAAAGATTGGTCAAACAAGAGTCAAAACAAGCACCATATACAGAAAAGTCATCCATAAAGATTTCAACCTCATTTTCAATAAAGTCAGAAAAGATGGCCATCATGGCCCTTTGAAAGGTTGATGGTGCATTACAAAGACCAAAAGGCATCCTACGATAGGCGTATGCACCATATGGACAGGTAAAAGTGGTCTTTTCTTGGTCTTGTGGGTGGATGGGTATCTGAAAGAAACCAGAATAACCATCTAGATAACAAAAATAAGAGTGATTAGCAAGCCTTTCTAGGAGTTGGTCGACAAATGGCAATGGAAAATGGTCCTTGCGTGTGGCAGCATTAAGTTTTCTGTAGTCAATGCACATCCTGTAGCCACTGACGACACGCGTTTGGATCAGTTCATTCTTCTCATTCTTCACCACTGTCGCTCCTCCTTTCTTTGGCACCACATGGATAGGACTCACCCACTTGCTATCAGAAATCGGGTAGATAATACCTGCATCAAGTAATTTTAAAATTTCTTTCTTTACTACCTCTTTCAAGTTCGGGTTGAGCCGTCGCTGGTGTTCAACAGAGGGCTTGTGATCATCTTCCAGTAAAATCCGGTGCGAGCAGATAGAGGGGCTGATGCCCTTTAGGTCTTTGATTGAATACCCGATTGCGCCTTGGTGATCTTTCAGTTTCTCCAAGAGTTTGGCGGTCTGATCGGGGTTTAATCCTGCATTTACAATCACTGGATAGGATTTATCTGGACCTAAGAACTCATACCTGAGGTTGGATGGAAGAGGTTTCAGTTCAGGGGTTGGCTTCTCTGCCTGGGTCGTTGCACGGTCCGTGTCAGATGCATGCGGTCCGTGTACGGCCCTCGTGTCAGCCTTGTCCGACCCGAGTGCCTTGTCCTCCAGCTTGTCAGGTTCGTCTGCACGGTCCGTGTAAGATCTGTCCGGGCCGTGTCCATGTTCCTCTGGTATGTCATCATGAGCATCTGCTGCACAAATTGATTCCAACTCGCCTTTTTCAACCTGCAACTCAGATAGAAAATCAGAATGATACCTTAGCGAGTTGTTGACTTGTTCGAGAAAGTAGTCGTCGGCCAAATCCGTTAAGCACTCTTCGACTGCATCTATTCGGAAGCAAGATTCGTTCAGCGAAGGGTACTTCATGGCTCGATCGATCTGGAATCGCACCTTCTCCTCTCCAATGTTCAAGGTCAGTGTCCCTTTGAAAACATCTATTATCGCACCTGCAGTTCTTAGAAAAGGTCGTCCCAGAATAATGGGGACTTCCTTATCTTCTTCCATTTCCATAACAACAAAATCAGCAGGTACATAGAATTTACCAACCTGAACCGGTACATCCTCCACTATGCCAAGTGGTAGTCTTACCGAGGAGTCTGCTAGCTGCAAAGTCATTCGTGTAGGTCGGAGCTCTCCAACACCCATTCGATCAAAGATGGTGCGTGGCATGAGACTCACGCTAGCTCCTAAGTCGCATAGAGCCTTCTTGATCGTCGCTTTCCCTATAGTGCAAGGGATAGAAAACTTACCAGGGTCTTCCAGTTTGGGTGGTAGCTCGCTTCTCAGAATGGCACTGCACTGTTCTGTTAGTTTCACCGTCTCGTGCCCTCCCAAGCTTCGTTTGTTGGAAAGAATGTCTTTGAGGAACTTGGCATAGGTGGGCATTTGAGTCAGAGCCTCGGTGAATGGAATAGTGATGTGCAGTTGCTTGAGAACATCTATGAACTTGGAGAATTGCTCGTTCAATTTGGTTTCAGCTAGCCTCTGAGGGAACGGTACAGGTGGCCGGTATGGTGGTGGTTTCTCAGCTCCTGTCTTTTTCTGGCCCTCAGGTTCTCTTTGTACGGGCCGTGTGGATTCTGTACGGTCCGTGTGAACAGTTGTCTCCGTGTTTCCTGTTGGTCGTGTGAACTTTGCACGGTCTGGATGATCAGTTTTCTCAGAGGATGGATTCTGCACGGGCCGTGTGGAATCTGTACAGTCCGTGTCATTGGCAGGAGAATTGGTGGAGTTGTCCGGTCGTGTGAGATCGACTCGGTCAAGATTCTGCACGGGCCGTGTGAGATTTGCACGGGCCGTGTCAGCTGAGATTTGGTTGGGCATGGCAGGTCCTTCATACTGGGTCCCACTTCTCAGTGTCACCGCCTTAGCTTCCCCTCTAGGGTTTACCTCAGGTTGGCTAGGTAGTCTTCCTGGTGGTGTAAGGTTAGAGTTGACTTGGTGACTGATTTGCTCGATCAACTTGTTCTGAGCAGCCAGTTGAGCATTCATTTGAGCGTTCATGGTTTGCATTTGCTCGAACATCATCTGGTTCATTTTACCTTGCTCATGCATGAAGTCATTATATGGCTTAGGTGGACCGGATTGAGCTATTCGGTTGTTTGAGTTGTTGAAAGAGGCATTTTGGTAAAAGTTCCGGTTGTTGTTACTGCCAGAGGGATTGTTGAAGGAGTTGTTGAAAGAGGGATTTGGAGCATTGTTGTATGGCGCAGAGTTGTTC
Organism: Carex kokanica; assembly: GCA_025461125.1. Classification (NCBI taxonomy): domain Eukaryota; kingdom Viridiplantae; phylum Streptophyta; class Magnoliopsida; order Poales; family Cyperaceae; genus Carex; species Carex kokanica. The sequence continues at coordinate 891,981 of JAJGRX010000858.1, read as the reverse complement.
TGTTTCCACTTCCAGTTTTGTTGTTCAACCGGGTCCTTGGAGTAAGATCGGTTGAAAGGAGGTTTTGGAAAGTAGGATGGTTCATTGTTGAGAGAGTGGACTTGCTCTGCTTCTTCATCCCTTTGCGCTAGTGGACATTGCTCGTAAGCGTGACTTTCATCTCCACACATCACACATGGTTGTGGTTGCTGATTGACTGCCTTCACACTCATCTTGTCGAAGGCTTTCTGCATAGCATCAAGCTTGGCGGTTAGAGCAGTGATTTGATCAACCTCGAATCGGCCGCCTCCTCCAGCACGAGTGTTGTCGCGGCCAGACCATTGTTGGTTTTGAGCCATGTTGTCAATCAAATTCATGGCTTCAAGGGGTTCCCTTGACATAAGTGCTCCACCTGCAACAGCATCAATAGAGGTGCGAGTACTATCAGTTAAACCATCATAAAATGTCTGAATTAACAACCAATCTGGTATACCATGGTGTGGACAAGAGTATTGCAATTCCCTAAACCTTTCCCATGCCTCATTCAATGGTTCATCAGGTCTTTGTTTAAAACTGGTTAACTGGGTCCTAACCTTAGCAGTTCTTTTGTGAGGGAAAAATCTAGTGAGAAACAGTTTAGACAATTCCCTCCAAGTGGTTACCGAATCCCTTGGTAAAGACCCTAACCATTTCTTGGCTTTATCCCTAAGAGTAAAAGGGAATAGTGCAAGTTTAATATAATCAGCAGTTGCGCCATTGGTTTTAATGGTTGTGCAACACTCAAGAAATGTTTGGAGATGTGCATGTGGATCCTCATGATCCAAGCCATGAAAGGTGTTCTGTTGGACTATGTTGACAACTCCCGGATTGAAGTTCGGTTGTTGTCCCACAATTCGTGGCAGTCTGATGGCTCCCCTCACATCTCCAGCGCGTGGTACATTGAATTCGCGCAAGGTTCTTGGCACAAAGTCGGCCATGTCATCATCAGAGAGGCCATCAACCTCGTCATCTTCCCTGTCTTGTCCGTTGTTGCTCATCTCTCCTCTGCTGGGATTTTCGGAGTGTACGGACCGTGTATCGTCTGCACGGGCCGTGTGCAGAGGTGGTTGAGCAGGATCAGCTGTGTCTGTGTCGGGAAGCGGTCCTTTACTCCTCAGATTGTAGTCTCCCTTGGGTGGAGGTAAGGATGCCAGTTTTTCTGAAAGAGAAAGAAAGATAAAAGGAAAAGGATACAAGTTAAAATCTAGATTAAATAAAGTAAGCAAAAATCCAGAAAATAAATGATGCCGTCCCCGGCAACGGCGCCAAAAACTTGTTACACCAAAAAGGTATAGTATGAAGTTTCAGTACAGTAAACTGTACTTTTTAACCTTAAACACACTTTTCGGTTCAGACTGCAAGTATACAATCCTATCGAGCAGTATATTATCGGGTATCGATCACAGGGACGGTTCAGATTTAATCTAGAGTTTTACCTAAATTAAATAAAAACTAGAAGTTGGAAAAGGTTGTTTTGGTTTCTAAAATTCCTAACAGTTCAATGACAATGATAAAATGCAAAGAAGTAAATAAACTTGGTTTAAATCAGATGTAAAAAGGCGTTTCCAGGGTTATGACTTCGTCTCAGTTTTGCCTCGAGGTGCCCGGTCCGTGTAGTGTCCTACACGGGCCGTGTCAGTGTACACGAGCCGTATACTGTCGTACACGGTCCGTGTGGCCCTCGAGTGAATGCAGCAGTTATTGTTTTCTTTGTGTTGTTCCTTTGTGTAGGGTTCTACTGACCAGACCTAATGTCTCTAAACCTCAACTGTCGTCTGTTGGCTCATTAACTTGGTATGGAATTGCAATATATGCCCTCGTCGGGTTCTAGACCTCAACTGTCGTATGTTGGTCTGAATTGCGTAGTTGCTTGGTTGGAATACTAAAGGTAACCTCATTCCGTCGATATGAGGAAATGTTCACCTGTCGGTTACTACTTGGTTTCACCTTTCGGATCACTAATCCTACCTCATGTACTTAGTTTGGTTAAGAGATTATAAGGGCCAAAGTACCTTCTAGATGTGATCATTCATCTAGTGGTAAACCAATAAAAATCAAATAACTTACACTAAGCAATTAAATCAATCACAATCAAGCAAACACAAATTTCAACAAAAGAATTCAATATCTAACATACAAAACAAAACATTCGATTACATCACAACCCTAGAAACTAAGAAATCTACTCAGACATGGTTCTAAAACAAATAAAAGAAGTAAAAAGAAGATTAGCCATGACAAAACCCGAAGAATAAAGAAGATCCGTCGAAAACTTGCGTCTTTCGCTTCTCAACTTCGTCTCCAAGCTTAGCCGTCAAGACCAAACCCTAGAAAGTGCTCCTCTGCTCCAGAATGACCTCTCTGGTGCAAGAAATCTCGCTTATATAGTTGTTTTGCCGACCTTCCATTCCTTAGCTTTCTTTCCAAATTCTGGATTTGTTTCCAAAATTGCTTGACACGGCCCGTGTGGAATTCTACACGGACCGTGTGCCTGTGTTCTTCATGCGGTCGAGTCAGCGGTCTTCATGCGGTCGTGTCATCGGTCGAGTCGAGATTGACACGGCCCGTGTGGAATGTTACACGGACCGTGTAGAGACTTCTAAATTCCAGATTTCTTCTCGATTTCGCCCGATTCCTGCAGAATAAGAATAACTTGCAGCAGTACCACATTCTATATATATTCAATGAATTATAACCGAATTTATAGATTAAAACACAGGTTTTTGGTACGATTTTAAGGTCAAAATATAGATATGAATACGAGATATCAACGGTGACCTATCCGTTGACCTGTTTCTGAATTTGCCAGGCTAACCTATAGAGGTAGCTGGATAAGGTGACGGTGACCTATCCGTTGACCTGTTTCTGAATTTGCCAGGCTGACCTGTAGAGGTAGCTGGATAAGGTGACGGTGACCTATCCGTTGACCTGTTTCTGAATTTGCCAGGCTGACCTGTAGAGATGGCTGGATAAGGTGACGGTGACCTATCCGTTGACCTGTTTAATGAATTTGCCAGGCTGACCTGTATAGCCAATTTTGATCCTATTTGAATGAAATTGCAAAGTTGAGCTGTATGGCTGACTTTGACTCCGTGGAAATGCATTTGTAAAGCTGAGCTGTATAGCTGACTTGGAACCAGACTTTAGTAAATGGTTAAGCCAAAGCACTGCAGATGGGTGTCAGATAAAGAGTCCAGCTCGGTGGAACATCTGTAGGTGTCAGTAACCCTACAGATGAGGGTTTGATAAAGGGTCCAGCTCGATTGAACATCTGTTGGTGCTACCAGTCATAATAAAATGAGTTAGGCCAAATACGTGTTTGTTTGAATTTCATCTTGGAACTTTCGTAAGTTGTATTTTATTCGATTATTGTTGTCAAGCATGTGCATTCATTTATATATTGTGTTAGAACTGTTAATGTAATGTTGTATGAATTTTATTTGTGAATGTGAATTCTGATTGCAAGTCCAATAACTTGATTGTGGCAAATTCGCACTGAGAATTTATTCTCACCCCCACCCTTCGGGTAATTTTTACAGGTTCAGGTGCGACTGATTCTGGGGAGGCACGCGAGTAGTAGGCCTTTGGTAGAATGCCCTGATATGACCCTAGACATAGATATATTTTGTTGTATAGTTCTAGGTTAGGCCTGATGGTTGGTATCCGGATGAGATACTTTTGTTGTATTATACTCTGACCAGACTGTGTACTCTGATTCATATCTAGAAACTTATTTTATATCATTTCTTGTGTATTTTCTGAATAAAATATTAATTGCTTGGTCAGCATACACGGTGTTGTATGTTTACGGCGGGAGACTGTCGCGACCCTTGGCCGTGGGGTGTGACAAGAAGTCCCTGTTTTACATCTCCTTTTCATTTTTTTGAATTTCAGCTACCCTGTAATTTGGAGTATTTCAGCATACAGCCCCGCCTATGAGAATTTCATGTATTGAGTCACCTTTTTTTTTCTTGTTAATTTTTTTCCACTCCGTATTTTGTTGTATCCCAACATACAGCGGCATATGAGAAGTCCCTGTGTTACATCTCATTTTCATTTTTTTTAATTTCGGCCACTTTGTAATTTGGAGTATTTCAGCATACAGCCGCCTATGAGAATTTCATGTATTGAGTCACCTTTTTTTCTTGTTAATTTTTGTTCACTCCGTATTTTGTTGTATCTCAACATACAGCGGAATATGAGAAGTCCCTGTGTTACATCTCCTTTTCATTTTATTGAATTTCGGCCACCCTGTAATTTGAATTATTTCCGCATACAGTCGCATATTAGAATTCCCTGTATTGAGTCTCTTTTCCTTTTTCTTGTTAAGTTTTGTTCGGTCCGCATTTTGTTGTATCTTAGCATACAGCAGCATATGAGAAGTCCCTGTGTTACATCTCCTTTTCATTTTTTTGAATTTCGGCCACCCTGTAATTTGGAATATTTCAGCATACAGCCTATGACAATTCCCTGTATTGAGTCCTTTTTTCTTTTTCTTGTTAATTTTTGTTCACTCCGTATTTTGTTGTATCCCAGCATACTGCGGCATATGAGAAGTCCCTGTTTTACATCTCCTTTTCGTTTTTTTGAATTTCGGCCACCCTGTAATTTGAATTATTTTCGCATACAGCCGCTTATGAGAATTCCTTGTATTGAATCCCTTTTTATTTTTCTTGTTAGTTTTTGTCCACTCCGCATTTTAGTGTATCCCACATAGAGCGGCATATGAGAAGTCCCTGTGTTACATCTCCTTTTCATTTTTTTGAATTTCGGCCACCTTGTAATTTGGAATATTTCAGAATATAGCCGCCTATGAGAATTCCCTATATTGAGTCCCCTTTTCTTTTTCTTGTTAATTTTTGTTCACTCCGTATTTTGTTGTATCCCAGCAAACAGTGGCATATGCGAAATCCCTGTGTTATATCTCCTTTTCATTTTTTTGAATTTTGGCCACCCTGTAATTTGGAGTATTCCAACATACAGCCGCCTATGAGAATTCCCTGTATTGAGTCACCTTTTTTTTTCTTGTTAATTTTTGTTCACTCCGTATTTTGTTGTATCCCAAAATACAGCGGCATACGAGAAGTTCCTGTGTTACATCTCCTTTTCATTTTTTTGAATTTCGGTCACCCTGTAATTTGGAGTATTTCAGCATACAGCCGCCTATGAAAATTTCCTGTATTGAGTCACTTTTTCTTTTTCTTGTTAATTTTTGTTCACTCCGCATTTTGTTGTATCCCAGCATACAGTGGCATATGAGAAGTCCATTGTTACATCTCTTTTTTATTTTTTTGAATTTCGGACCCATTGTAATTTGGAATATTTCAGCATACAGCCTATGACAATTCTCTGTATTGAGTCGCATTTTTTCTTGTTAATTTTTGTTCGCTCCGCATTTTGTTGTATCCCAGCATACAGCGGCATATGAGAAGTCCCTGTGTTACATCTCCCGTTCATTTTTTTGAATTTCAGCCATCCTATAATATGGAGTATTTCAGCATACAGCCGCCTATGACAATTCCATGTATTGAGTCCATTTTTCTGTTTCTTGTTAATTTTTGTTCGCTCCGCATTTTGGTGTATCCCAGCATACAACAACATATGAGAAGTCCCTGTTTTACATCTCCTTTTCATTTTTTTGAATTTCGGTCACCTTGTAATTTGGAGTATTTCAGTATACAGCCGCCTATGAGAATTCGTTGTATTGAGTTCCTTTTTATTTTTCTTGTTAATTTTTGTCCACTCAGCATATTTTTCTTAGAGTTATATTTCATGTTCTTCTAGTTGTATTACACCTTATACTGCTTGTCTTTTATCTTGTACTGGTTATCTACCGGTTGTCTTACACCTTCTACTTGTTATCTTTTATTTTCCTCTAGTTTACTTTCATGTTCTACTAGTTGTATTTCATGTTTTACTAGTTGTTTTTCGTTTACTACAGGTTGTATTTCATATTATTCTAGTTGTATTTCATTTTCTTCTAGTTGTCTTTCAGCTTGTATTAGTTGACATTCATGTTCTACTTGTAGTCTTTCATGTTCTTCTAGTGGTCTTTGTTACACCAAAAAGGTATAGTACAAAGTTTCAGTACAGTAAACTGTACTTTTTAACCTTAAATACACTTTCGGTTCAGATTACAAGTATATAATTCTATCGAGTAGTATATTATCGGGTATCGATCACAGGGACGGTTCAAGTCTTAACTAGAATTCTACCTAAATTAAATAAAGACTAGAAGTTCGAAAAGGTTGATTTTGGTGTTTTACGTGTCCTAGCAGTTCAATAATAGTAATCAAATGCAAGAAAGTAAATCAACTTGGTTTAAATCAATAGTAAAAAGCATTTCCAGGGTTATGACTTCATCTCAGTTCTGCCTCGAGGTACCCGGTCCGTGCAGTGTCCTACACGGGCTGTGTCCAATGTACACAGGCTGGGTACTGTCGTACACGGTCCATGTGGCCCTCGAGTGAATGCAGTAGTTATTGTTTCTTTATGTTGTTCCTTTGTGTAGGGTTCTACTAACCAGACCTAATGTTTCTAAACCTCAACCGTCGTTTGTTGGTTCATTAACTTGGTATGGAATTGCAATATGTGCCCTCGTCGGGTTCTAGACCTCAACTGTCGTATGTTGGTCCGAATTACCTAGTTGCTTGTTTGGTATACTAAAGGTAACCTCATTCCGTCGATATGAGAAAATGTTCACCTATCAGCTACTTCTTGGTTTCACCTTTCGGATCACTAATCCTACCTCATGTACTTAGTTTGGTTGAGAGATTATAAGGGCCAAAGTACCTTCTAGATGTGCGCATACATCTAGTGGTAAACCAATAAAAATCAAACAATTTAATCTAAGCAATTAAAATCAAACACAATCAAGCAAACACAAATTTCAACATAAGAATCCAATAACTAACATGAAAACAAAACATTCGATTACATTACAACCCTAGAAACTAAAGAATCTACTCTAACATGATTAAAAAGCAAATAAAATAAATAAAGATAAAGGAGTTCATAGAAAAACTCGAAGAACAATGAAGATTCATCGCAAAACTCTCGTTTTCCTCCTCTCTTCTTCGCCTCCTCGCTTAGCCGTCTTCTCCTAACCCTAAGTTGCTTCCCTGCTCCAGAATGTGCTCTCTGGTGCAAGAAATCCCGCTTATAAGCCTTTCTGGCCGACCTTCCTCCAATTGGCCTTATTTCCAAATTCTAGATCTGTTTCCGGAATGCTTGACACTACCCGTGTGAAATGCCACACGAACCATGTGCCTGTGTCTCTGGCTCAGATTGTATATCTTCTCGCAAGCTTTCCGAAAAGTGGTCATACACTCAAAACGGAGTTACGAGTCAAAATCTATGACTGTTTTAATTTCAGCATCATATACAGGTCGTGTGGATGGTGTCCTGGTCGTGTCTGTGGTCGGGCAGAGGGTTGTACAGTCCGCATAAGAGGGTACACGGACATATATAAACCTTCAAATTCAAGATTCTTTCTCGGTTTCGCCCATTTTATGCAAAGTAAGAACAAATGCGCAGCAGTACCACATTCTATAGATATTCAATGAAATAAACACGATTTGACAGTTTTAGGCACATGTTTTGGTACAAAGTTTGGTCGGAATATAGATAAGAAAGCGAGATATCAGTCTTTCATCTTCTACTAGTTGTCTACTTGTTGTCTTTCAATATATTATGTTTGTCTTTCATGTTCTACATGTTGGGTTTCGTCTACTACAGGTTAAATTTCATTTTCTTTTAGTTGTATTTCATATAATTCGAGTTGTTTTTTCACCTTGTACTGGTTGTAATTTATGTTCTACTGGTAGTTTTCATTTTCTTCTAGTTGTATTTCATATTTTTATAGTAGTATATCATCTTCATCTAGTTGTCTCTCAATTTGTAATGGTTGTCTTTCATGTTCTACTAGTTGTCCTTCATCTTCTTCTTATTGTATTTCACATTCTTCTAGTTGTCTTTCGTCTTATACAAAGTTGTTTTTCATATTTTACTAGTTGTCTTTCACCTTCTACGATTTGTCTTTCATTTTCTTGTAGTTGTTTTTCATATTATAAAAGTTGTCTTTCATCTACTACAGGTTAGATTTCATTTTCTTCTAGTTGTATTTCATATTCTTCTAGTTGCATTTCATCTTCTTCTTGTTGTATTTCACCTTATACTGGTTGTCTTTCATCTTGTAATCAGGGGGCGGACCCAGTGTATTCCAGGGAGGGCAGCTGCCCCCTGGATTTTGAGTTTTAGTGGAAATTTATCGGTTCCGACTGACTTTGCCCCTTGGAATTTTTTTTGCCCCCCTCTGGACGTTTGATTTGTAATTCGGATTAAATTTAGGGTTAAAATTGAAATAATTTTGTTGAATTTTGATTGGTAATTAAAATTATAAGTCAGACAATCAGAAATTATAAGTCAAAGCATTGGAAAGTACAAGTTAAAACATTATTTTTTATCGAGTACCCAATTGGTTAATGGATTTAAACTCGATTTGATATTTTTTTGCCCCCCTGATGAAAATCGTGGATCCGCCCCTGCTTGTAATAGTTGTCTACCGCTTGTCTTACACCTTCTACTAGTTATCTTTCATTTTTCTCTAGTTTTCTTTTATGTTCTACTAGTTGTATTTCATGTTCTACTGGTTGTCTTTTATTTACTACATGTTGTATTTCTTATTATTCTAATTGTATTTCATATTTTTCTAGTTGTATTTCATCTTCTTCTAATTGTATTTCACCTTATACTAGTTGTAATTCAAGTTTTACTGGTTGTCTTTCATCTTCACTAGTTGTCTACTGGTTGTCTTTCACATTCTACTGGTTGTTTTTCATATTCTACATGTTGTCTTTCGTCTACTACAGGTTAGATTTCATATTCTTCTAGTTGTATTTCATCTTCTTCTAGTAAGTAAATAATATAATTACGTACTTAAAATATTTTAGTCCTGCTAGCCCAAAAGCCGATCGCAAGATTAGAGAACATTTCAAATCACATAAGCAAAAACCCAGCAAGCCATGCGGGTAGTGACAGTACCGCATGCAGGACAGCTGTGGGACAATCTAGGCTTCATGCGACAGTGACAGTGCCGCATGTGAGATAGAGAGACATCGAAACTTATATTTTGCATAATTAAGAAGGAGAGAACATGAACCCTAGAGGCCCTCTATTTACGGTTTAACCTTAACCTTAGCATAATAAGCGTCACCGCATCAAACTTTTAAAAAACCCCCGATAACCTAGACTAGTGAAAAGTGTTTAAAATGTAATACACTATTCCTATGGATCGACACTCGAATTATTCTACACGGCAGAATCATGCGCTTGTGATCTGAACGTAAGTAGAAATTAGAGTTTATAAATGTTTAAAAGTGGCAATACCATTTTGGCTCAACAATGTTCTACTGGTTGTCTTTGATGTTCTACTCGTTATCTTTCGTCTACTACATGTTGTAGTTCATCTTATTCTAGTTGTATTTCATAATCTTCTAGTTGTATTTCATATTCTTCTAGTGGTATTTCACCTTGAACTGGTTGTTATTCATGTTCTACTGTTAGTCTTTCATTTTGTTCAAGTTGTCTTTCATCTTTTACTGGTTGTCTTTCATGTTCTACTTGTTTTCTTTCATCTACTACATGTTGTATTTCATTTTCTTTTAGTTGTATTTCATATTCTTCTAGTTGCATTTCATATTTCTTCTAGTTTTCTTTCACCTTTTACTGGTTGTCTTTCATGTTCTACTGGTTGTCTTTCATCTTCTTCTAGTTGTCTACTGGTTGTCTTTCGTGTACTACATGTGGTATTTCATCTTCTTCTAGTTGTATTTCATATTTTTCTAGTTGTATTTTATCTTCTTCTAGTTGTCTTTCATTATGTACTGATTGTCTTTTATGTTCTTTTAATTGTCTTTCACATTTTATTAGTTGTCTTTCATTTTCTTCTAGTTTTCTTTCATGTTCTACTGGTTGTCTTTCATGTGCTACTGGTTTTATATCGTCTATTACATATTGTATTTTCATCTTTTGTAATTGTATTTCATCTTTTTCTAGTTGTCTTTCATCTTGTACTGGTTGTCTTTCATCTTCTTCTAGTTGTCTTTCACATTCTACTAGTTGTATTTCATTTTCTTCTAATTGTATTTCATGTTCTACTGGTTGTCTTTGATGTTCTACTGGTTGTCTGTCGTGTACTACATGTTGTACTTCATCTTCTTCTAGTAGTATTTCATAATCTTCTAATTGTATTTCATATTCTTTTACTGGTATTTCATCTTATTCTTGTTGTCTTTCACCTTGTAGTGGTTGTCATTCATGTTCTACTTGTAGTCTTTCATGTTCTTCTAGATGTCTTTCATCATCTCTTACTTGTCTACTTGTTATCTTTTGTCTACTACATGTTGTATTTTATTTTCTTCTAGTTGTATTTCATATTCTTTTAGTAGTATTTCAACTTCTTATACTGATTGTTTTTCTGCTTCTTCTAATTATTTTTTATTTTTTTCTAGTTTTCTTTATCTTACTGTCTTTCTGCTATTGCATGTATTTTATATCGGTGTCACCAGAGATGTCTGTGGCACCACGAATGTCTTCTTTAGTCTTTAATCAAGTACTAAAGTTTTTTTTAGTTCATATGTCAATAAAATATTCCGAAGAAATTAATAAATTCATGCGAATCTTATAAAGGTTCAGTACTTTTAACATTATTTTATACAGCGTTGCAGAAAGGTGTTTCCGGGGAGTCCGCTTCCATTGAAGGAGATTTAGAGGAAGAAAAAAGAAACTGGGTTTTGAGAGTCGATCCGTGATCTGCCTGCTCCGCTTCGCCCCTCCACTCCATTCTTGTCTGCCTGGTTCAGCTCGCCTCGTTTTTTTTGAGCGGATGACCCCGATCAAGAGGTCCGTTGCTCGTCGCTCGCCTGAGCGAATGGCTCTTTGGGTTCGACTGAGGGTTTGTAAAGTCGTTCCACCCCCGTAAGTATCTACTATAACTATATATGTGAATAAGGTACACGCTTTTATAGTTGTTGCCGATGATGAGATTGCAAATAATTGTCTTCTTCCTCCTCTCTTTCTTCTTCGTCTTTCCTTCTTCTTTCTCCTCTCTACGTGGTGATTGTCTCGATCCGGTTGATTTAGTTCTCGGTCCAGTTTGATACAGTGCTTTTTCGGCTGAGTGATAACTGTCTCGGTTTAGTTTGATTCAGTGCCATCTTCTTCCTCCTCTCTAAGTGGTGACTGTCCCGATCCGATTTGATTTAGTACCTCTTGGCTGCACATTCATCTTGGCGGCGTCAATTATGAAAAGAAGAAGACGTTTCGTCCTTAAGGAATATTTATATACTACATGTAACTCGAAAAATCACTGCTGTGTCTACATTTCCAGAGAAGAAATCGAAAGGCCCACATACTTACTAATCGGGCGCGAATAGACCAATTCGCATTCTCTAGCTTCACGTATCAGTTATTTTCTAACATAGCAAATTTGATGATTTTACAAGTAGCTCAATGTATAGGTTTTCATGCTTCTTAATTTAAACAAAAAATCTATGTAATAGTTACTTTATAAATCGTTAGATCAATGCAATCGCCCACGGACTTTCAATCAAAAAAAAAAGTGTTTCGCAACACCACCATAAAAATATCATGGAGTTCCTGCCACATTGCATATAGTTTTATAAATTCAAAGTTATAACATCCATGCCAAAAATCACATTGCACATTCCAAATTCCAAATTAAATAAAACAATATGCATAATAAATTTTGCATACATGCCAAAAATCACATTGTACAACTATAAAATAAAAGAAAAATAGATAATACAAGGAGAACTTTTAAATTTATAGAAAATATTATAAAATAATAGAGAGTAAAAGAAAGAGTACCTTGGAATTTAGATGCATAGATTAATTGGAAAATTTTCTATTGTCTTGGATCCTCTGTGACCTTGAATTTTTTTTTTTTTTTTGCTAATAATTCATATATTTCATTACGAAACTATAGAATACAAAGCAAAGCATAGCACTAAGAATCCAAAATAAAACCTAACTAAGAAGAACAGCTAAACATAGCACAGAGGAAATAGAACATCACAACAAAATCACAGAGCACTACAGCAAAACAAGATATCAGCGACCGGTATCAGCGACCGCCGCAGTCGCCGGTCGCAGAAGATCCCAAAAAAATTAAAAAAAAATAAAAATAAAAAGTTCCGGCGACGATATCTTCAGCGACCGGCGCAAACAGCTTTCAGCGACCGATTTGTCCCGGTCGCTGAAGAGTACCCTGAAAAAACCGCGACCTCCTTCTCTCTCTGACTTCGCGCCGTTTAGGTTAGACAAAAAAAATCGACGAAGCTGCCACCGGTGGTCGACGAAAACTGACGCCACCTTGCCCGATCTGCCGCCCGACCCCGCTCGAGAGGAGAGAGCCTCCCGCTCGCTGCCTCGCACGCCTTGCCGCCTTTCTGCTTCGCCTCAGCCGCGCCTTTGATCTAGGGCTTCGCCTAAGCCTCCCTGGTTAGCGTCTCTCTCTCTCCCTGGTTAGGGTCTCCCTGGTTAGCGCCTCAGCCGCGCCTTTTCTGATTTTCTTTGATTTTGTTTTTATTTTTTTTTCAACTCAATCGTGCTAACGCCAGAATTGAATTAGAGGGTCATAAAATTAAGCCATTTCAACTCTTTGATTTCGTTTTTTTGGTATATAGAGCTCATTATTTAAGTCTGATGGGAGAACTTATGATTAATTGGTTCAGTTCGGCTCTGAATTTCTTGAATTAGCAATCGTGCGTACCAGCTAATGTATACCGATACCAATTGGTTTCACTTTGTGCGACTATCAGATGAAAACTGATAGAAGGTTCTAATCGTAGTTAAGGCTTAAAATCTCCGGTAAAGCAATGGGTCTTGGCTGTTTCCACTGAACTGGTTGATGATACATCCTTGTATGAACTTCCATGAATTTTATTTTCGTCTCTTCAAGCTACTGTTTTCTCTAATTAGAAAATAAGCTTCTAAAAAATTCTAAAATACAATCTAATAGATTTCCTTGTATGAACTGGACAGGTGAAGTGAAAGAAAAGCTCAAATCTCACATTCCTAATTGGCTGCCTGACGATATTGACGTGATATCATTACAGGTACCACTGATACCACTATTGCCAAATGCTTAAGATAATGTTGTGATATGCATGTTATATTGTGTGTACACTCTAAATGTTGTTTTTCTGTGAATGATTTACATTGGTTGGTGCTATTCAGGCTGTGGTGTACCAGTTTTGGGTTCCAACCTGTAGTTGGTACATACTGGTACACTATAAAAATGCAGGCTCAAAATACAAATAGAACATACTGGTACAATTTCAGTACATTTTTGTTATTTAATATATAGCTGATATATATTTACCAGTTGATGAAATGTCAAGTTACTAAATATAATTTTTGCTTCTTTGCTTGTAGATGTTGCTTTATGCTGTGAAAAATACGAGGTAGGAACAACGGGCATGTGCTAATTCTCTTCTCCTCTAGTAGAAATGAAACTAACAGCAGTAATTTATTTCTATAGAGTGTGTAATTGCCATAAATATATGTTGTCAATATACTCTTGTCTGGTATGAGAAGGTTATGTAAAGAATTCTGAATTTTTGTATCTATAATTTTTTGGCTGAATATATCTATGTTTTGGTTGTATATTATTTTTCTTTATTTTCTGGTAAAAATTGTGAACAGCTGATAGTTGATGACTTTATATGACGTCAGCAAAATCCAACAGCGACAAAAAAAAATTGGTCGCTGAAACGTCATCAGCGACCGGGATGACGTCATTCAGCGACCGGTGACGTCATCGGAGAGCATCAGCGACGAAGCTTTCAGCGACCGGTGTATCAGCGATCGAATTTAGTCATCAGCGACCGGGATGAGGCATCAGCGACCGGCGCCGAATCTATCAGCGACCGGTGAACGATGAGGCATCAGCGACCGGCGCCGAATCTATCAGCGACCGGTTCACCGGTCGCTGATGCCTTGTTTTGCTATAGTGGAGTAAACAAACACTACAAAATCTGACTAAATGGTATCACTAATGATAATAATACTAGAGGAGGAGAAACTAGCTGAAGAGGAACTAGGAAGAAGACTAGCAGCTATATCAATTGCATCATATACAGCTCTGTCACATAAGTAATCAGTTAAGTTTGACCCTTCTAAACCAAGACCAGGGTCCACATCTGAATCCAGCTGGGAGTTGTCCTGATCATGTATATCTGTGTCGGATAGAACTATTAGAGGACCTATCTGAGTAAAAAAAAACATCAAAAGGCATAATTAAAGATAACTTAAAGCAAGAATTATCTAAACGTCATTACACTAAAATGACGTTAAAGCAATGATAGAAGAAACCACAACCCTAATAGAAGGTATAGGTATATTTTGAAAACAAATTATATTTCTTGTTAGCCATACAATTCATGAAGTAGCTGCTCTAATCAATTCAACTAGGAATAAATCTTTAAAGGAATCCAGTAATCAAAATATCAAATATCAAAGTTCAGACACCTGGGTACAATTAAAATTAAAGTTATTATGGTTGCCAATCTAAGTCCATAAAGAAGAAATAAAAAGATAAGTAACAAATAAATGATCCACATCAGTCTCAAAAAAATAGAAAGTATGATGGAGTTCACAAAAGATTTAAAGAAACCTAAAAACGAAAAAAAAAAAAAAAACACTTTGAATCGTGTAAAAAAAATTCAATCTAAATTTTAAGATAATTTTTCCGGTCCATCTATGCATCTAAATTTTTTCTATCATAGATGCATCTAAATTGCAAAATTTCAAGATGATTTTTCTATCTATTATTTTATAATATTTTCTGCAAAATAAAAAACAGATAATATAGAGAAGCCGCACTTGCCAACTCCGCAAAGAATGACACAACCCCACACCCCCCACATCCCCTTCCCAGGTGCCTTCCTGTCCTTTCTATTCCCCTCTCTTTTCTCTCACACACTGACACATATACACACTAATACAACTGACAAAACCTCGTAAACTAACAACATTAGTACTAAACACACATAGAACATAGCGCATGCAGTTCTCTCTCTCTCAAACCTCTAAGAAATAGAAAAAGAGAGGAAGAATGAAGGTGAAGGTAGGAACAAGGCCACCATGGATAGGTCTAGCGGCAGCGGCGTGGGTGCAAGTAGCAGCGGGAAGCGCCTATTGCTTCCCGCTCTACTCTCACGCCGCCAAGTCTGCACTGGGTATTAACCAGCGCAGCCTCACCATGCTCGGCGTGGCCAATGACATAGGAGAGAATTTCGGGCTCGTGCCGGGTGTGCTATGCAACAGGCTCGCACCGTGGCTTGTTATGTCCATCGGTGCCGCTTTGTCTTTTGTCGGGTTTGGGATCGTGTGGCTTGCCGTGTCTAAGACTGTAGTTGGGATTCCCTACTTTCTGGTTGGTTTCAATTATTTGTTGTTTCTCTCTAATTTAAAGGCTTGGTTATGTTATGTGCCTCTAAATGTTGTTTATTAGGCCTTGTTTTGTTTCTACATTATTTTGCTTGTATGCCTTTTAGTAATTGTAGCCTCTGCACTTTTGCATGTATTTTTATATAGAAGAATTCTTTGTTTTACTGTTGATTGGGACATGGGAGAATTTTTTACCATTACAAGGTTCCGGCCCCTTTAAGACGGCTACACTACTACTTTTAATGGAAAGTGGCATTTCGGTCAGATCCATGGGGTTTTGGATAATTAATCACCTCATGTTGTTTACTTATATTTTCCTTATTATTTAATATGTGTCATGAATCCTCACCATATTTTTTCATTAGTTTTATATAATTGCACAAGCCACTGAATAGTATGTACCTAGTTTTTTAAAAAGCATCAGTAAGGTGGGTTAATGATTGTGGAGTTTCTTTGAAGTGACTTTAGTATATTATGCGTATGTGGGCCATGTGGCCTTACGATTCTCTGTTTTGGCATCTAGTGTACATCATAGTAACAAATGAATAATTCGGGTTCGGTTCGGCAGGGTCAAAAATTCGTGATTCGGGTATAATTCGGGTATAATTCGGGAATGATTCGGAATTACAATACGATACCTCAGTGCATATTTAATTCATTACTGATGATTTACTATACGATATGTTGTTTTTATTATTCTACAGAAGATCAGCATAATAAAAAATATGGAGAAATAGAAAATTTCTCTCATCACGTGGGTGGTGCTGGGGGACAGTTGGACAATGAATACTGTGCGCGCATGGATATCGGTTACTGTGCCAATTTTCAAATTTTGTTTTCGAAAAAAAAAGTAAAAAAAAACGCGTTTTATTCGTTAAATTCGTTAAATTCGCGTTTTATTTGGTCAAAGGTTCGGTCAACGAATAATACGCCATTCGGTTCGGAAACACCCCAAAAACGTTTTATTCGCGAATTAAACGCGAATAAAACGCGAATCTTGTTACTGTGGTGTACATTAGCAGAGCAAACAGTTCATTAGTCACTATTTCAATTTTCCTAAAGTACCTTGTTTGCTGATATCAATATTTCTTCTCTTATGTTAGTTGTTTATATTAACCTTTTTTAAATTTTACAACCAAAACTATACGCAATACCGCAATTATTTATAACCTATAGAAAACCAGCTCTTCAACATATTCTGTCACTATTCAGCTCCATTTATTACAGATTTCCAACTTAGATGTAATTCTGAATGTCAGAACCAAGTTTTATAACCTTTTGATTGCAATCAGTAAACCATGTATCAATGCTGCACCAATAACTAAAACCACTCTGGTAGTATGCAATTGATTCATAAAAAGAGAGGTACTGACATAAAAGTTGAATCCTGAGAAAATTGGTACTGTAATGGTAAAAAAAAGCCACTGTACAAGGTTTTATCAGTAATGCCTGGTAAATGCAAGTGTGCTAACTCCTCTGTAAATTTATTTTATTAAATAATTATAAATAATAACAAATTTTTTTTTTTTTTTCCTTTCTTTCCTCCAGTTATGGATAGCCTTGTGCATTGCAACTAACAGCAGTGCATGGCTGGGTACTGGCGTACTGGTAACCAACATGCGGAACTTTCCTTTAAGCCGCGGTACCGTTGCCGGCATTTTAAAAGGCTACATGGGTCTCAGTGCAGCTGTTTACACATTAGTCTACACTGGGGTGCTCCACAACTCATCAACTCACCTCCTCCTTTCTCTCTCACTTGGCATCCCTGTCGTGTGCCTTCTCTCCATGTACTTTGTTCAGCCATGCACTCCATTGGTCGAAGAAGAGAATTTGTCAGAAGAGCGCTGCCATTTTGTTTTCACACAATTCTCAAGTGTGATTCTAGGTGTTTATCTACTTATCAGTACAGTTCTTGATGATGTGATGGGGTTGAGCACTGCTGTGACATATGCTTTGTTTGGGGGTATGGTTTTGTTGTTGTTTGCACCTCTGGCGATACCGGTCAAGATGACAGTGTGGCGTAAGAAGAGAGATTTGGGATCCTCATATCAGCTTATTTGGGATGAAGAGGAGAAATCTGAGCCATTGATTCCCACCTCAGAGTCAGCTGACTATGCATCCGATGAGGTATGGATAATTGGGAGCAAAAAAGCAATTGGTACTGAGATGTACCTTCTTTAATTGTACTGTTATAAAAGTGATTAGTTTGATCTATTGGTACATATTGACATGAATTCTGACTAATTCAGAACTAAAAATGCTCTCCTAGCTAGTGTATCCATCTAGAATTCCTGTACCAGTGAATTTGTCTAGTTGTTGGTACCATTTGCCAGAATTGACCAGTTCTAGATGAGACCCTCAGTCTCAATGATCCTCTTAATTGATGTTTGTATGGTGAATTTCTCAATTCGAAATTCTTTAAATCAACAAATCAATTCATGGTGTACCTGATCCATTCTGAATTGTAATACCTATTCCTTTTTTTTTCTAAAACTTTGTACTAAATATAATGTATAAATAATAGGATATTTTACTAGCTGAAGGAGAAGGTGCAGTAACAAAGAAAAGGAAACCGAGAAGGGGAGAGGATTTTGAATTTTGCGAGGCACTGGTTAAGGCTGATTTTTGGCTGTTATTTGTGGTGTATTTTCTCGGTGTCGGATCTGGTGTGACGGTACTGAACAACCTGGCACAGATTGGAATAGCAGCAGGGGCTAATGACACAACAATTTTGCTGTGTCTGTTTAGCTTTTGCAACTTTGTCGGCCGGCTTGGAGGCGGTGCTGTCTCAGAGCATTTCGTAAGGTTTGTTTCTTTAATTTAATTATCGATTTTAGATTTTTTTTATTTTTCACAGTATATTTTTAATTACAGCGCAAATATCTTATAACCATGTCCCTGCTTGGTTGCACATTTATAGAGCTTATATTGAGAACAAGTGTAGTTAATTAGGTGTTTCTTGAAGAGAAATGGGATAGATCAGTGTGAATAAAAAAAATTGAGTTTCTCTTAAGGGGTAATATTAAAGCGTAAGCAAATGACTAATTAACATTAATTGTCGTCATTACCTTGACAGCCATTGTCAAGTCTTTCAAAAAGAACATTAGTTGTCGCCATTGATATACTAACCGTGCTACCACATATAGTGCTGGGCTTAGCTACTTCATGGAGTAAAACGACTTGGTGCTCCACGCCTTATTATTTTCATTTTGAAAATCCAAACGACCGATCCGAACCGCTCAAGTTGTTCTCCATATTGATATGTGCTTGGAGACCAAATTTTACATTTTTTGGAATTTTTTTACTATTTATTAAGCCACTTTGAAACTGATCCGGCGGTCCAGAAATTTTTACTGTTTTTTACTGTTCATAAGGATTTTCAGATTTTCAAAGTGGCTTAATAAATAGTAAAAAAATTCCAAAAAATGTAAAATTTGGTCTCCAAGTACATTTCAATATGAAGAACATGTTGGAAGGTTCGAATCGACTATTTGAACTTTGAAAATGAAGATATGGCGTGGAGTACAAAGTCGTTGTACTCCATGAAGTAGCTAAGTCCATCTCACCACATATATACACAACTCAAATGTAGTTTGATAAAATGTTATCAATTCTGAAATGTTATCCTAACCATGCTATTGTAATAGTGAGGTGGCAATAAAACGGGTGACTTAGATTTCAAGTTGTCCAATTTTGGATTATGTTCAGTTTTTGGATCTTTGGTTTTGAAGCGGATTATTTTTGTATTTCAGATTATTTAGGTTCAGATCGGATCAGATTTTAGATCATTCGAGTTAGGAACAACCATTTGTAGACATACATACATATATATAGGGTTAATAAATTCGAGTCGATTTGATTTTTTTTAAATTATCGAATTGTCTGGGGTTCGGCCGTTTGGGTCTTCCTATTTGAGCCCGGCAGGTTCTTTAGGTCGATATTGATGAAATACTACGCCCCCCCCCCCCCCCCCCCCCCCCCCCCCACCAGAATTTTACTAATGATTTATATTTACAATCAAGTTTGTGCATGCACCGAAAATCATTGAAATTAAGGTTATTAATTTAATTTCAGGGATTGACTATCTTGATCATGTTAGCTTTTAAAATTCCTCCTTTCAGGACAAGGATGCTACCAAGACCTATATGGATGACATGTACCCAAATAATAATGGTTATATCTTACCTTCTATTCGCGTCAGGTATACACTCTACTCTATACACCTCAACTGCTTTACTCGGCATATGCTATGGCGTGCAATTCTCAGTCATGGTACCAACAGCTTCTGAGTTGTTCGGCTTAAAACATTTCGGTATGATATACAACTTCATGCTGTTAGGCAATCCCTTAGGTGCATTTCTTTTCTCGGGTCTGCTTGCCGGGTATGTTTATGACAAGGAGGCAGCGAGACAGAATCCTGGTTTTGAGTCAAACATTACATGCTATGGCCCGGATTGTTTTAGGGATACATTTCTTGTGCTTGCTGGTTTATGTACCTTGGGATCAGTTCTGAGTTTAGTTCTGACAGTTCGCATTCGGCCTGTTTATCAGATGCTTTATGCCAGTGGATCCTTTAGGCAGCCTAGAAACACTTCTCTTCATTAATAGAATCTTTTTGTTTCTTTAATTATCTCTTTCTCTTTTTTTCTATAAAAAAACAGTGCTTTCAGTGAGTAGTAAGAGTTTTTTTTTTGCCTGATGCAGGATTGGTTTCTTGCTTAGTCTTGTTAAGGGAAAAAAAACAACTATTACTTTTTCTTAATTGGTGTAAATATATCTCAGTTGATGTTGCAATAATACCATGTAAATAAGCAGATAAAAAACTGGTACAATTTTCAATTTTTTTTTTTTTTTTGGGGGGGAATTTGTCAGCTGATCATGCACTTAAATTCTTGGGGAATTTGTAGCTATTTATCTTCTCAGCCTCTTTTCAGGTGCCAGCTTTCTTTTATACACAAAATTCAATTGTTTTGATATAACAAGAAAAATACCAAAGTTCAATAGCAATCTAATGTTAATTAAAAAGAAAATTAAGTGCCTTTATTACGGATTCGGATTGGGTACCAACCGAGAGCACAATTTAATGGTGCACACTAGATTTCCACCTTAAGATTGTGTCTTTCTTCTAAGATTCGCATTTGTTTTTAATTCACCAGCTGTTTTTTAGTTCAATAGCAATCTGAGGTTAGTTTTCTTTATTCCAATATAACTTAGAAAATTACACATATGACCCTAACAACCTCTGTTGGTATCAAATAATGATTAATTTAATTTTATATTTACACACACTTATTCTAGGCAAATATATATTAAATTAAGAAAGATTAATATCAGAATGTGGAAAGTTGGTGTGCATCAACAAACCGTCATATCACAAACATGTACAATTCACATACGTAGCAAAAGACCTAGCAAATTACATGTAGGATTTTGTGGCCCAAATAGAAATGAAGAAGAGGAAGAAGAAACCCAATTACGAAATATTTTTCGTATTTGATGATAATTTTCTATTTCTTCCTGCTTCGGATAAATTACTTTTTAAAGTTTTATTTTTATCTTTATAATTAGGAGGTAGATAGTGATTATGTGTGAAAATTAATGATACAATAAGGTGGAAATAAATCAGGAGTTTCAAACGTGTAATCAAGACAAGTTAATAAGAATCTTTACTTTGAAGTGGTTGGATTTTAAAAAAAAATTAGTTATATCATGTAAAATAAACTCTTAATACTAATCATTTGATTGATTCTCTCTCTTAATTTATCTTGATTAATTACAGAATAATTTATCTTGATTAATTAAAGAATTCATATACTCGCTTACACAAGCGGACACGGACTCAATTATAAAGGACAAAATACAACTTAAGATCTAATTTAAAATTGATATAAATAAGAGGAGGGTTCAAATGCCTCCATTTTTCATGTCTCCACTTTTAAAAACTTTAATAATTCAAAATTTAAAACTTAAAAGTCAAAATAAAACCGTTGAATATGATCTACATCATTTTATCTATGTGCTCATAAAAAATTATCACATTTTGATTTTGTTTTTATGTGAATCAATAAGTTGAAAAATCAACATCTAGAAATTATCTACATTAGTACGTTTTTTACAAGCTCTTGATGACAACCAAAAAAAAATTAAAATGTCATAATTTTTTACACGTGCATATATAAAATGATGTAGATCATATCCAATAGTTTTATTTTGACTTTTAAGTTTTTAAATTTTGAGTTATTAAAGTTTTTAAAAATGGAAGCATGGTGGAGGCATGAAAAATGGAGGCATTTGAACCCTCCTCAATAAATAATAGAGTGAGGCTATTGGTAATATGCATAGTGTGGATGATCCGTACTATGGATCAATATTTTTGTTTTCAAATTTTTAACAATCGATCCGAACATTCAATATGGTCTCCATGTAAATATGTATTTGTAAATTAAATTATACATTTTTTTTAAATTTGTTACTATTTTTTAAATGGGTAGAAAATCACTGAAGTAAAATTTTAATTTACAAGTACATATTCATACGGAGACCATATTGAACGGTTCGGATCGACTGTTAGGACTTAGGACTTTCAAATGAAAGATTTGAGTCCATAGCGCGGACCAATATGTGCTATGCTTAGTACCATAGCCTCACTCTAAATTATATTATATTAATTATAATTTTTTTTCATCAGGTAGATATTCGTAATTTTAACTTTTACATAATATCAATGAGAGAGGGTTTCAAATACTTCTACTTTGTCTCAAAACATTAATAACTTAAGATTTAAAACTTAAATGTCAAAAATAAATTGTTAGATATGATGTATATATATATCATTTTTTCAATGCACATGTGAAAGATTACACCATTTCAATTATTTTGATTGGTATTAAAAGCTTGTAAAAATAAACTATTGTGAATAATTTCTAAATTTGAATCTTTTTTAACTCATTGATTCATATAAAAATAAAAATTGATAATTTTTAATGTACATGTACAAAAAAAAATATCACATCTAACTATTTTATTTTGAAATATGAACATTAAAAATCAAACAATAGAGACATGATGTGAAAACAAAAAGGAAGAAGGTGTTTGAATCCTCTTCAAAATCAATTTACAATTAACAATTTAGAAAAATACATAAGACATTGATTACACTTTACACCATTAAAGAATAAGTTTGCTTCTACAATTGTTACATACTTTCTATTACGGTAATATATGCTTTCATAGTTGTATAATAATACAGAAAATATTAGTGCCAATTTACTTATAATTTATCTAAATTGAACAAAATACGTGTACGAAACATTCAATATGACAATAATCTATCATTTCATTGTTTAAAGATAGCCAATTTTTTTATTTATAATATTAAAAAAATCCATAACATCATATTTGATATATTTTGAAATATATCACTTAATTAACAAAAAAATAAAAACTATAAAAAAAAATAACATTAGCTAATAGCATTTTATTAATGAGAAAAGATTGTCATTTCAATGATCTTTTATTTTACTTTAATCTCCAAAACTAAATTATAACAAAGTTTATGAAATAAGTTTTTATATATCTTTAAAAGAAATAAGTTTTGAAGCAAATTCAATAACAATTTATTTACTACTATTTTTAATTATTTTTATTTTATTTAAATAATTATTTTTTTAATTTAAATATGTATTGGATAACTCTTCTTTAGTTTATTACGCATGTTGTTGGTTGATTTGATTACCCACCAATATCTCTTTCAATCAATGTATTAGCCAAATTATATAATATATTTTTATAATTTCTGTATTAGTTTTCACATTTTGGTTTGAAAATATTTATTCAATTGAAACTTTGCCATTATATATATATATATATATATATAGTGCTGGGCTTAGCTACTTCATGGAGTAAAACGACTTGGTGCTCCACGCCTCATTATTTTCATTTTGAAAATCCAAACGACCGATCCGAACCGCTCAAGTTGTTCTCCATATTGATATGTGCTTGGAGACCAAATTTTACATTTTTTGGAATTTTTTTACTATTTATTAAGCCACTTTGAAAATCACTGATCCGGCGGTCCAGAAATTTTTACTGTTTTTTACTGTTCATAAGGATTTTCAGATTTTCAAAGTGGCTTAATAAATAGTAAAAAAATTCCAAAAAATGTAAAATTTGGTCTCCAAGTACATTTCAATATGAAGAACATGTTGGAAGGTTCGAATCGACTATTTGAACTTTGAAAATGAAGATATGGCGTGAAGTACAAAGTCGTTTTACTCCATGAAGTAGCTAAGTCCATCTCATATATATATATATATATATGGTCCTGATTAAGCTAACCTAACTATGCCTTCATCATATTGGTGTGATATAATAAGCAGCTTGTTTTGACAATCACAAGTAAAAAATGAGTCATGGAAGGTAGTGCCGTTACTATATATTTTGACATGTTTAATTTTGCGTGAACTACACAAGTATGACATTTTTTTAAATGCGTTCCATCATGAAAGGCAGATGCATCTTCTTAATGGGAACCTCAAAATGTTCTTATTTATTCACAATTATAAATAAATAATTGAAGAAGATTTTCCAGTGAGTCCAATTAGCATTCCTCCATTAGAATGTCTAGTATATATGTTGTTGACTTCATTGTTCACAAATTCCAGGCACAAATTTAATATTATGATAAAAAGGCTGAACCTTTGGAATTTTACTCTTAAAACCAAATATAAAGGAGAAATAGAAGAGTAAAATCTTTAGCTGTTTTACAAAGAAGAAATAGAAGAGGAGGTAGACAAGGTTCTCACTGAATTAGCTGGCGAGACTGCATCTGAGCTGCCATATGCAATTATGAAGGTATGGGCAATTTGATTCTTGTTTATGTTTTCTTGCAATTTCTACCTGAGTTGTTTCTTCAACAGATTCCATGTACCAGTTGTGTTATTTTTCAAGTGACAACTAAATGTAGGGTTTATGTTGTAGAGGATTTATTTCACTTTGGCATTTGTTGAAACAGAGTTTTGTGTAAGCTGGAATTAAAATTAAGCAAAGTGATTTAAGATGTTGGTTCCTATTATTATTTATGAGCAGTTCTGAATGTTGTGTTCCCATTTTATATTAGTAGTTAGTGGTTAAAAAAGATGCGATAGGTACTTAACCTTATTGTGTTCGAGTAGTCTCGATGCTACAGCAAATAATCCAGAAGTTGAAGGTCTATTATTGCAATAATAGTAAAATTTGGTACTTCAAGCAAATTTGATAAATACTCACAGTAATTTGCATGAGATCATCTTCTCTATGGCCCAAGATCATCATGTTGGAGTTTGAATTATATGCATTGCAGGCCAGTATTGTATAAATATTAGTGGTAATTGGTGGGTCTCGGCTCTAACACAATCTTTTTTAGAGGCAGGAGATACTATTTGCTAGCTTTCTACTATCTCTACTGCTGAGAGTCATTCACCAAACATCAAAACAATTAAGTACTAATCATACAAGTTTCTTCATTTGGGTTGCTCGTCTGTACTTAATTTTTCCGGAGACAAATACGTACATACTGTGCTGAAAATAATGTTAGTTGAGCTGGTTCCCTATGACATTTGTTGTGATATAGTGATATAGTTCCATTTGTTGTGAATTTGGGTTAAATCTGTAAAATATCAGTGTTCTGTAATGATTCCTTGTCAGAGAGGTTTATTTGCAAAAGATGGGACTGTGAAGAAACCCATGCTGGAATCTGAAATGAAATTGGTATCACATTTAGCAAGAATAACAATCGCATGGCCAGAATATTTAACAAAATTGCTATAATTTTTAGCAAAACACCAATTAAACATAAAAAAGTTGCTACAACATTGTACAAAATTACCTTTCTGGCTTTTTCCAATCTGAACCTAAAGAGCAGTATAGCCACAAATTTATTTCTAAATTTCCAATTTTATTTGAGTTTTTTAAAATTTATTCATAATTTAGTATACATAGTGCACCGCTACTCTAATTTATGATCGGCACTAGCTATTAGATACAGTTGAGATATATAGTTTGATAATAGATATAGAGTGAGGCTATGGTGCTATGCATAGCACCAATGGCTAGTGTACTACGGCTCAGTATGGTACTTTTTAAAATCCTAACGGTCGATCCGACCGTTCAATGTGATATCCATATGAATATGTACTTGCAAACTAAATTTTATATTTTTTCAAATTTTTTTACTATTTTTTCAGATAGATAGAAAAATCAGTGTTTTTTGAAAATTCTGGACCATCAAAATTCTACCTATCTGAAAAAATAGTAAAAAAATTCGAAAAAATATAAAATTTAGTTTGCAAGTACATATTCATATGGTTATCACATTGAACGGTCGGATCGACCGTTAGAATTTTAAAAAGTACCATATTGAGCCGTAGTACACTAGCCATCCGTGCTATGCATAGCACCATAGCCTCACTCATAGATATATGTTATATTTTTTTTTTGTCTTCTTTACATAACGACAGGACTGGTTATAAGTTCACATTTATTAATTTGGCTCTCCTATACAAGAAAACAGCACCAAGTCATCAAGCCACATATATTTGTTTTCTTTCTTAACTTGGAGAAAGCACTAGTAAATAGTGATAAAGGTGTGGTCGCTTTTTCATTTCTATTTCTATGATAAGAATCACATGTTACACTGTAATATTTACAAAAGATCTTAAGCTTTACAATAATCCTGGTTGTAAAAATGTAGACTGTTGCTTCTGTTTTAACATGAACAATAAAATCATAATTAGATATAAGATCTAACATCATCTACTTAAGATTCCATGCCTTAAAAACTACACAGATACTGAAACTATATATATACACACATCACAATTAACTATATCCTTGAGCAAAATAATAAGCAACTGAGGTAAACCGTAAATATATTGTCACCAAAAAGCTTTTCATTACAACAAACAAACAAACAAACACACACACACGCACATGTGCACAGAAACAGAGAAACACTATCAGCAATATATGGGACTGAGCACTGAAGAGCATCTTACATTTTTCTTCATCTTCTAATACATCATGCTGAGAGAGAAGAAAATGCATTCTTTCCAAGCTTTTGTGCTCTTCCTTTTAGTCATTTACACACTCTCAGTGTCCGTGCAAAGTTGCATCAAGCAAGAAAGAGAAGCGCTGCTGAAATTCAAGGCCGGTCTGAGCGATCCAAGCAATCGCTTGGCATCATGGAGCGGCAACAAATGCTGCAACTGGGCTGGGATCAGATGCAGCAACCAAACAGGTCATTTTACCGAGCTCGACCTTTCAAATTCCTATTATTACAAGAAATACCGCGGTTATAAGGGCCATAGCTTGATAGGTACTATCAGCTCATCTATACTTGCTCTGACTGGTTTAGAGTACCTAGATCTCAGTGGGAACAATTTTGGTGAAGGTACCGGAGTTCCAAATTTCATTGGTACATTTGTAAAATTGAAATATCTTAACCTGTCTAGAGCGGGTTTCTCCAGCACAATACTTCCTCAGCTAGGAAACATGTCTAGATTACAGTACCTTGACCTAAGCAACAACTATGGGTTAACGGATTCAACCGATATATCGTGGTTATCTCATCTTCAATCTCTGACGCATCTTGATATGTCTCAAGTTAATCTCCAAAATTCAAAAGAATGGGTACAATCTTTGAACAAACTACCAGCACTTGAGGTGCTGATTTTGGAAAACAACAGTCTTACCCATATTCCTCAATCTCTCCCTTTTGTCAACTTCACCTCTCTCAGAGTACTCCATATTTCCACTCAGAATTTCAGCTCTACCATACCAGATTGGATATTCAGTTTACACAGTCTAACAGATCTAAACCTTGAGGAGTGTCATTTTGTGGGATCATTTCCTATTGCCTTAGGAAACTTAACATCTCTCAGTAAACTCGTACTGGGTTGCAGTGCATTGGAAGGCAAAATACCACCACTCAATAACCTGACCAAACTAACCTATGTACATTTACCATGTATTCTCAATGGTGAACCTATTGATATTGAAGAAGTGTTAAGTCAATTTTCTTGTGAGACTAGGAGGAAATTGGAAGGGTTGATACTCTATGATACCCATTTAAAGGGAAATTTAACGGGATTGGCAAGGGAGATGCCCAGCTTAAAGTATCTCGATTTATGTGCAAACAAACTCAGTGGTCCTATACCCGACAGTTTTTGGAACCTCACCAACCTTATTGACGTTGATCTTTCTGTCAATTCATTAACAGGTTCTTTAACCGATGCCCGTTTAAATAATTTGCCAAAACTTGAGGTTTTATCTTTGGGGGGTAACCAGCTTTGTGGAGAAGTTCCACCTCCACCATATAGCATCTCCTTTCTTGATCTTTCTAATAACAGACTTGCACAATTCCCAGATTCATTTGAAGCTCCGCGACTAACAGAACTCTATCTGTCAAACAATCTCATTAGTGGTACAATAATATTTCCTCTTTGTAGATTCCCTTCTTTGAGAATACTTGGCCTTTCGAGCAATAATATATCTGGTTTTATTTCAAATTGTGGAAAATATAACACCCAAGCAATAGATCTTGTAAATAATAATCCCTCTGGTACTGGTACCACACTGAGCTCTCTGAATTGTTCAAATTTCCTACAAGAGATTGATCTTCACAACAATAGTTTAACAAGAGGGTTTCCTTCCTTGAAATTATGCAGAGGATTAGAATACCTCGATCTTGGCGAGAACAATTTTCATGGGGAAATACCACAATGGATAGGTGAAAACTTGAGTGAATTGATATTTTTAAGGGTGCATTCCAATTTACTTTCAGGTAATATCCACTCAAATCTGGCAATGCTTAAGAAACTTCGTGTGCTAGATCTCGCTGACAACAATCTCTCAGGGCCAATCCCAGAAAATTTGGGTACATTTAGTGGTATGAGTTCATTGAAACATGATGCAGATGTACCCTCAGATCCTTTGTTTCAGAGAACAGAGGATCTCTATCTCGAGCTTGAGTCTTATTATCTGCATTTGCCAACAAGTATTGATTTATCAAATAACTATCTAACAGGTGAGATACCGAGGAATATAACAGCTCTGATAGGATTAGTTAATCTGAACTTATCTCACAACCACTTGATCGGAGAGATCCCGGCAAAAATCGAGAAGATGAGATATCTGCAGTCTATTGACCTTCACGTGAATAATCTTTCAGGATCAATCCCACCAAGTATCTCTGATTTAAATTCTTTAAAAGTAATCGACCTTTCTTACAATAACCTATCTGGAAGTATACCAACTGGGCATCATCTGCATAAACTTGATGTACCATCCATCTACATCGGTAACCCATATCTCTGTGGGCCACCACTAGAGAATGGCTGCTTCAACAACAATCAAGATTCAAGTCATGTGAATCATAAAGAGAAGTGGTGGTTGTACTTGTTCATTGAGTTTGGGTCTGTGGTGGGATGCTTTGTAGTGTTCTTGGGCCTGGTGTTCATCTTGGTAACATCTACATTCAAGCAATATGCGAACAAATGAGAGATTATTATAATGCTTTCCTTATCCATGTTTGTTTTCCATTTGTGCTTGTCCTTTGTGTTTTGCTATTATAATGCTTTTAATTTTGTGTGTCTAAATGAAAGCAACATGTTAGTTGTAGTTTGCTAATTTTATTTCGGTATGTGTATGTACAATTTGAATTATGAAAGCATTATTCACTTGTTCTATGCTTTAATGCAATGTACGCTGAGCATGTTTTGCACAAGTTCATAGGATATTACAGATTGGAGTTACTGGAAGATATGAAAATTGTTTCTTAAAAAACTGATTTGCATAAGTGTTACATGTTTGGTGATTCACATTTTCACCTTACAGGCTACAGTACCTTTGTGGTCGATTGAACTTGGGTTATGCTCTCACACATCTATGGTGGTCATTTTCTCAATTATCTCTTCACCTTTAGCCTTTGCAGATCGAAAGCTGCAAGTACGAGTAGACCAGCTAACATTAGTCACTTGGGCATTTCGTCAAAAACCTTAAGTGCAAACAGTTTTGGTATCAATAGCAGTAAACAGCTAACATTAGTCACATAGGCAATTCGTCGAACACCTTAAGTGCAATAATTTTGGTATTAATAGCAGTAAACAGCAAACATTAGTCACTTAGGCATTTGGTCGAACACCATAAGCGCAAACAGTTTTGGTATCAATAGCAGTAAACAGCTAACATCAGTGACTACGAAATTACATAAGACGAGAACGCACACACTTACAAGATGGAGCAAATGAAATGGGAGGATTCTTGGGTTTGCTGTTTGCAGAATAAACAATTAGTTGTGAGGTTAACTCAAATGGAAAATCTTCTTCAATTTTTAATTTATTTGTTATTATCAAGGTTCTAAATAGCGTTTATAGCGTCGTAGCGGGACGGCTAAAAAAAAGCTATAGCGAATAGCATCGCTATAGCGGAAGCTATTCCAAATAGCGTTTTTTTTTACATTTCGTATATTCAATATTTGTACTAAATATCAACATTATCTAAAGTCTCATAGAACAATAAATAACACCAAAGTAATTAAGAAATTATAATATTCATATTGAACCCGTACAAAGTCCAAATTGCGGTTCAAAATATCCATAGTAATATCATAAACTATCGATTTTTCCTATTAAAAATATCTTAAGCATCATAATTCATGACATAATCTTCTTCTTTTTTCTATTCAAATTTTAATTTCGGTTTGGACTTTTTTTCTATTCAAATTTCAATTTCTATTTCCAATTTCAAATTGATTTATCTGTAGCAAGTAGCAAAACATTCAATTTCGGTTTGAGATTTTTTTTATCTTTATTTAACACCCATATAAATTGCTTAAAAAAAAAAAACTCATATTTTATAGCGCAAATAGCGCTGTAGCGGAGCGCTATAGCGCTGTAGCGGACGCTATAGCGGCCGTAGCGCAAATAGCGCATTTTGATGTCATAGCGTAGCGTTTGGGGTCAAAAAACGCTATAGCGCGCTATTTAGAACACTGGTTATTATCAATTAATAGAAACATTTTTTAGGTTAACATTGAGGTCAACTTTAAATTTGTCTAATATTAAGATGCTTTCTTTTGAACAAATATGAAGTCTTTTTTTTTTCAAATTTCTATATTAACGTGTCGTATTTAGAGAAAAACTATAAAAAAAAATACCTATTTGACCCCATAATTCTCCAAAAGTAAAAATTTAGTAGCTTTGTTTACATATTGACCACATTATTGAATTCATTTTAAAAAAAACTGTCACGACTTCCGTAGTTAGTTCGTGCAAATTTGAACTGTCAAACTACCGACACTATTTGTACGACTCATTTCTTACTTGTAAAGATAATATCAGAATGTGGAAAGTTGGTGTGCATCAACTCATTTCTTACTTATTCTAAAAAAATAGTAAATAATTTTCAAAAAAATAAAAA
The DNA here is from genome assembly GCA_025461125.1 of Carex kokanica. NCBI lineage: Eukaryota > Viridiplantae > Streptophyta > Magnoliopsida > Poales > Cyperaceae > Carex > Carex kokanica. The sequence continues at coordinate 861,033 of JAJGRX010000858.1, read as the reverse complement.
ATTTGGTCTCCAAGCACATTTTAATATGGAGATTGTGTTGAACGATTCGGATTGACTGTTTGGATTTGAAATTGCAAAAATAACCTATAAACATATGGTGTCAAGATGTGTCACCATAAAATGATGTAATTGGATCCCTCGTGTAAAAGATTACACCATTTCAATTATATCATTTTTTCAAAGCACATGTGAAAGATTACATGAGCTTGTAAAAACGAACTAATGTGGATAAATTCTGGATTTTATTAATTTAACTCACTGATTCATAAAAAATAAGATTAAAAAGTGATAATTTTTTATGTATATGTACACAAAATATAATAAATATCATATCTGATACGTCCTATCTCGGGAGATGAGGCCGTATGGAATCTTGGGCTGAGTTGAGTTCGTCCTGCCAAAGGATGGCAGGCCGAGATGGTAATGGAGTTGTGAACTCGGGGTTGATTGTGAGAGATTCGTACTCTATCCTGTGTGATCTCTCTTGTGGTTGAAAAAGTGTCCCCTTATTCATGGGAATCACTGCCTTATATAGTCCAGCCATAACTGCCATCTCGGGCAGTTATGGGGAACGTGGGTAGTTATGTCAGCCGTTACTGAAACGGGGGGCATTAAGCTAGCCGTTTCAACGGTCATCTCGTATGTCGGTTATCATGAACCCCATTTAAGGCCAGATAATTTGAGGTCGCTGTATTGGGCCCCGACTTAGTGAATCTTTGGGCTTTTCATATGACATCGGGTTGGCCTCTTAGCGAGGTCCGAATCCCAGTCGTTTATGGCCCAGTTTAGAACAAGTAAAAGGGCCTGTGGAACATGGCCCTATCAATATCTAACTATTTTATTTTGAGATATGAGCGTTATAAATTTGTTATTAGGAAATTAAACAATAGAGACATGATGTAGGAACAAAAATGAAGACATTTGAATTCTCTTCAAAACAACTAACAAGTATCAATTAAAAAAATTATAAGTTGCACATTGATTGTATTTTACACTATTAAAGAATATGTTTGCTTCTACAATTGTTACATACTTTCTAATACGATAATATATGTTTTCATAATTGTAAATTATAAAGAAAATATTATTGCCAATTTACTTATAATCTATCTAAATTAACCAAAATACGTATGCAAAACATCCAATATGCCAACAATCTATCATTTTAATTGTCTAAAAATAATTCTAAATAAAATGAAAGATAACCGATTTTTTTTATTTATAACATTAACAAAATACATTCATAAAATCATGTTTGATATGTTTTGTAACATCTAATTTATTAAAAAATAAAGTATTGAAAAAATACCATTAGCATAATATTTCATTAATGAGCCAATGTTGTGTTCTCAATTATCCTTTATGTTACTTTTATCTCCAAAACTAAATAACAAAGTTTATGATATTTTTTTTACGGAGAATATATTTCCTTTAAAAAAAACTTTTTGAAGCAAATTTTTTTTTATGACAATTTATTTTAATACTATTTTTAATTATTATTATTTTAATTATGTTTTTAATAAATACATGTGTGCTTCGTCAAAAGTTTGGCTGACTCCAATTTGTTCAGATTACTCACATGTTGTTGGTTGATTTGATTACCCACCAATATCTCCTTCAATCAATGTATTAGCCAAATTATACAATATATTTTTATAATTCCTGTATTAGTTTTCACATTCTGGTTATAAAATATATATTCAATTGAAAACTTTGCTATTGTATATATGGTCCTGATTAAGCTAACCTAACTATGCATTTCATCATATTGGTGTGATATAATAAGCAGCTTGTTTTCACAATCACAATTAAAAAATGATTCATGGAAGTAGTGTCTGTACTATATATTTTGACAGTACTTTTGCGTGAACTAGATACATAAGTCGTGACATTTTTTTTAATGCGTTCCACCATGACAGGAGCAGAAGCAGCATCTGAATATTATTCAAATTTAAAAGTTGACCTCATTGTGAACCTCAATAAAAAAAAAATTATCCACAATGATAAATAAAGAATTGAAGAAGATTTTACATTTGAGTTGACCTTCACTACAAGTAGTTTAATTGATTAACATCTCTCATTCATTTATCTTTGATTAAAGGATTCATGTGTTCTTACTTTTAAATTATGGAGGTCCAATATACACAACTTAAGAATCTAAATTTGAAATTGATACAAGTAATAATATATTCAAATTGATACAAATTTCACATGTGCATTGTTATAATATATTCATTTTATGTTTATTTTCATAAAGTAAACATTTACATAATATCAAATGAAGAATTGAGGATTCATATACTTTCACTTTTGATGTCTCTATTATCTCCATTTTTTAAAATTTAATAATTTAAGATTTAAAACTAAAATATCAAAATTTTATTATCTTCATTTTTAAAACTAATAATTTCAGATTAAATACTAAAATGTAAAAATAAAATTGTTAGATATTGTTTATATCATTTTGTCAATGCACATGTGAAAGATTATGATATTTCAATCTTATTTCAATATGTGTTAAAGAGCTTGCAAAAATACACTGATGTGGTTAATTCCAATTCTCTAGTTCCGCCCCCGATTACAAAATACTATGCTGAAAATTAGCATACAAACAAATATGCGCTGGATTGCAGAGAGCCGTTAAAAAGGGCTCTCAAGCTGGGAAATAAGTTCAAGGAAAGGCATATAAGCCAGTTAAAATGGTAGGTGGTTATTACTAATTGGTGATGAATTTTCCGAAATATCCCAATCCAACTACCAAAAATGCTATGGATTGAAGGTAAATGTAGACAAAATAGTAGTTCCCTCCATAGATGAGGTCAAAGCATGCACACAAAAAGAGGAACACTGCGAACCCGATTTCAGACAAGTTTATCCTGAGAGTAATGCAAAATGTGAAGAATTAATGTTATAAATCAACATCAACATTTGATTTCTTTTTATAAATAATTTTATTTTTTTACCTATCTCGCAATCTGAAGGAATCTTTTTCTAGAATCTGAGGCTCAGGTTTTATGTTGATGGCCTCTCCAAGCTTCTCTGTCACAACCCACTCATTTACTCGTCCAGTCTCGAACAAACCAATCAAGGTTGCTTTCACTCGGTGCACCGACATCACGTTCTCAAATAAGATCCAAAATGGCATGAAGATGATTGATCTGCAGGACAAGTTTTAAGCATTTGACATCTGAATTCTTTAGAAGTATATAGGATAGATATGGAAGTAAGGGAACAAAATTAACCTTGGATTTCTGATGGCAATGAGAAGGGTTATAGTTGTAGGTATGTAGGCCACGCCCCATACCGGTACACTGACCTCTGGTACAAAAACTGAGACTGGAACCACAACACAATACAAGAAAAATGTGACCAGATGGGCAACGACCTTCCTAACAAAGAAAAAGCTGTACAAAAGATAGAATTTCTTCCAAATCGACACATCCTGCGTCATGCAATGAATAGAAAATCAACTCAATCAGGTCATAGTTGTGTAACAATCATTTGAAAATATGCAATATCAATGTAAGTTAAAAATAAACCTTTGTTGAAACTATTTCCTTCGACATTTTTCTGAATAAGTTGGCGGCACCACAAGTCCACCTGTGTTGTTGATTACGGTATGCCTTGAGAGTGCTGGGCAGCTCACTCTTTACCTGGATTTATACGCTGATGAGAAGTTTATTAAGCAATAGAATTTGTTTTTGTACTTTTTTGAAAGAATATTTGACCTAATCAGACGAAACAAGAAAGTTAATAAAGGGAACTTAAAAGAGTTATTTTTCTTCCTAATTATACCACAGAAAATATCTCATGTTTTAATATTTCTATGGTGCTCCATAATAAAAAATGAAACACACATTTTTGTAAGACTTAAGAATTTCCAATAGATCAAGGACATTTAAGGATATCACCAAATTTGGTACCAAAATCATGCTAGTTCAAGACTGTTGGGTGGAATATCAAAAAACTATGCTCGCGAAATTTTTCGAACCTTCACATCACCAACAAAGACAAAATGCCATCCCTTGAGGCTGGCCCGAACAGCCAGATCCATATCCTCTACCGTTGTCCTGTCTTTCCATCCCCCGGCCTCATTTATAGCTGATACTCTCCACACACCAGCAGTCCCTAACGAAAATAAAAGATAACAACTATGTGACTACATTCCACTAAATATAATTGACGTTGATTCTAAAAGTACGATTAATACCATTGAATCCAAAAAACCCAAAGAGGGATGAGCCCGCTTCTTGCTCTACTTTGAAATGGTAATCCAATGTCATCCTCTGTATCCGTGTCATCAGGCATTCGTTAGGGTTAACTGCAAAATCGTCCCGAAATGCCATGTCAGCAAGTCCCTGTCAACGAAGACAGTGGATGCATCAGATGTACAAAGTCCTCGACTTTAGGCATGGCATGTCAAAAATATTGTACCATACTGTTATTCTTTTCCTTTCCTTTGTTTTTAAAAAAAAAACTTTTAGTAGCCTTTGGGCCCCCTATTACCATGCAACAATAAATTTACCCTTAATTTTCCTTGTGCCTGATTTATTATTTGTGGAAGAGTTTTTTTATGTAGGTTTGGAGTAAATTCACCTGATTTCCTTTTCCTAGGTTATCCTTGTGACTGAAGACTACCATATTTCCATTGTTATTAAATGTGTATGTGTCTAGGTCTTCCCATGTACAATGATCCTATGCAACTAATGCCAAAAAGGAGAGAACTATTCATTAAAGGCTTGTTTCCTCAAATAAAACTTCTATGTTGAATCAATTTTCATGATACAAATAATTAAAGGGGAATAATCATAGTTCAGACATGATTGCAATGCACAATGTTGGCCACAATTTGGTGTACCATCCACCCTGTAAATATGAAACATCAGTTAAAACTCTTTCAAGTGATCATAATGACCAAAGGATAACTATTAGTGATCGATCTTGATAAATCGCAACAATAATATATTTCAGTTAGAGTTGACCATGGAAACCATTATGCAGCATAACTGGGTGTAGGCTAACCAAATCCTGGCCATCTATAACCCAATTACGTGCAATAAAACTATGAATATGAGGAGCTGGATGACAATAACAGTATAACAGTTTTAGTTCGAATGTACAAAGTAGGATAGTCAATTATAATAGAGGTTTGGTCACTCTTACCAAATTGCCACCGCGCTTGAACGAGCCCAATTTTGGGATTATGCATCAAAAAAGGTATAGTCTTCATCAGAAAATCAGACTCAGGCTGGAAATCAGCGTCAAATATTGCTACGAAGTCACATTTTTGTGCGTAACTGTACTCCATTCCTTTCTTCAAAGCACCGGCCTTGTACCCCTTTCTGTTGTCTCGGACTTCATAAACTATGTTTTTTCCTTTGCTTGCCCATATCTGGCATTCCAGCTGGACCAGATCCTACAAGAGAGAATATGAATATAAAAGAAATTACCGGCAAACAGGGATAAATTGGTTTATTTAAGTAAAGAGCAACTGACTGCAGATTTGATCTGACAAATACGGTCAAGGATGTATTTCTTGATACACAAAATAATGTTTTACTTGATCCAGAAGGGAAAACGACCTTTGTTATTTACAAATCTTGGTTTCATATTCCAATATACAACTGTATTATACTGAATAGAATCCATATCCTCTCCAGATCGTCCTAAAAAAACAAAGAAATAGAAAAATGTTCATCACTACCATTTACAATCATGGATAGCAGAACCAAGTATTTTTTTCAGTATTCTAGAACAGTAGTAATATAATAGTTGCTCTGATTAGTTTAGTTCCTGATCAGGTATTTTACTGAATAGAATCCATATCCCTTCTTTCCATTTAATGAAAGAAGAGGAGAAAGTCGAAGCAGCTTTTTCTAAATAAGACTGCATGCGGGGCCTACGGACGGAAATCTTTTCATAAAATAAGACCGACAAACCTTGATCGTTAGATCCGTGGAATCATCCAGAACTTGTATAAAAATTCGATCCGACGGCCATGAAAGCCCGCAAGCTGCACCAATTGAAAGCTTGTAAACCTGCACCACAAATCCACTTTCACAGTTTCACTTTACCAGATACGACATCTAGGGTTCTAAATGTTTTCTTTTTCAAAAAGAAGAGGGAAAATTAATAAAAGTTTTATTAAATTACCTCCTTTTCGTTGTACATTGGGATTTGAACAAGAACCATGGGGTAGGCGGAACTCCCCTGCTCCAAATCGCTGTTAATAGGCTCCCATTTGTACCGTCTCTCGGGCCGATGACCGAGAAACTTAACGGCGAGACTGATAGCGCCCATGGAGGCTATGTCTATTAGGAGTACCACCGACATGGCGAGACTCGTGATCACAGCTAGTTGGAGAACTGGAGCCATGGCGTTGGATCGTACAATGTGCCAGATTTCCTCGATTTTGGTGAGGGATGGGGTTTCTAACAATCGGGAGAGGAAATGGAAAGAAGGAGAGAGGAGTGCTTCCAGTGGGTTGTCCAGCCATGGCGTAAAAATGGGGAAGGGAATGATGGTGCTTCCATTGAGGCGTAACTGCATTTCCCTCACTACACTCTCTTTTAGAGAGAGAGAGAGGGGTTTGTGGGAGGGAGGGACTTCAGTTTAGATTGGGGTCTAGCTTGCTCTGCTCCTTTTCTTCTATACTAGACAAAAACAAAAAAAAATTTATAGATCAATAATGTACATAACATGATAATTGAATGAAAATCAGAAGTATTTCACTCCTTTAGAAAAATTTATTGTGTTACTATCCAATGTCAAAAATAAATCATACCTAAAAACCATTTGATGAAAAATTCTGTTCAAAACTGTTTGTATGCTAATATTATGAATCATGATAGAAGACAAACGTAAATAACATATAGATAATTAGATTGAGCACACAATTCACATTATGTAATGTAAATAAAATGTATGAGCATGCTATGTAACAAAATAAATGTAAGGTAAGTAGTTAGAGCATCTAAAAATAGAAGAGCAAAACTAAAAATGTAAGCAAGACAAATAAGGAGAGCAATAACAAAATTGCTCAAATCAAGAAAATGTTTTCTTCAGAATGGACAAAAATGTGAGACTTGAGCTGGCCTTTTTCTTCTGCAACAAATGTTTAAATATCATTTCATAGATAATTCATCTTTTTTTATAGATTACCGTTTTACTTGCAAATTTTTTTTATTGAACAGTTAGTTACCTGCAACTTTTTTTAGAGAAATGTACCTGCAACTTACTGATTTGGGGTCAACTTTGGAAGCTTTCTAGACAACAAGTCCCCTGGAAGGAGGGGTTGAAAAGCAAAAGGGGAAAATGAATGATGCAAATACCAATCTGGCACCGTTTGTTTCTAACACTGGAGAAGGCTCAAATTCTTGGGAAAAAAAAGGAGAGAAAAGAGAGGGTAAGAAGGTGACGACAGGAGATGACAGTAAGAAGGTTTATCAAGGTGATGATGGCAAAAAAGAAATGTATTCAAAGTAAATTGAACTGAGAAGGCATTTGATTTACCAAATGAGATGATTTCTAAAAGGTGCACGCCTAATGTTGTGCGGTATAGCACTCTTATAAATGGCTTGTGCAGGAAAGGTGAAATTAAGAAGGCATTAGAATTTCTTGATGACATGATTTCCAAGGGCATGAGCCTAACTAATGTTATCTGATGTGTGGGCTGTGGAATGAAGTTCAAATTGAGAAGCCAATTGGAAAGGTGTAGTGATAGAACTATCATGTTGCAATAAATGCATGCATCTTGATCAGATTACGCATTCAGGTACAATATGAATTATGAAGCATTAATTGAGCCGGACTAATATGGAACAAGCCGATCTTTAGGCCGGCCTAAATTAAACCACTTCACATGGTGGTTTAATTTTATTGCATGTCATGGCCTAACTCGAATGATTATAATAATATATTATTAGTATATAATTAGTATATTATTATTAATAATTATTATTAGTATATAATTATATAATTAATATCTTATATTGTTAATATATTAAATAATTATTATAATAATATTATATAATTAGGGGTCCGGCTAATTTGCTGCCGGCAGCATTTTAGCCGGAGGTGCTGCCGCCCAAACCGCTGTTTTGTGATGTCCAAACAACAAATTCAAACCGTTAGATGTTTAATCTATATTATAATCTACTTGGAGACCAAATTTTACATTTTTTGGAATTTTTTTACTATTTTTAAAGCTGGTTTGAAAACCGCTGTTTTCAGTAAATTTCTGCAGCGTTAAAAACAGCGGTTTTCAAACCAGCTTTAAAAATAGTAAAAAAATTCCAAAAAATGTAAAATTTGGTCTCCAAGTAGATTATAATATAGATTAAACATCTAACGGTTTGAATTTGTTGTTTGGACATCACAAAACAGCGGTTTGGGCGGCAGCACCTCCGGCTAAAATGCTGCCGGCAGCAAATTAGCCGGACCCTATAATTAGTATCTTTTTATCAATAATTATTATTAATATATAATTATATAATTAATATGTTATATTGTTAATATATTAAATAATTACTATAATAATATTATAATATATTATAGTTATGGCTGTGGCTAATTTGCTGCTGGCAGTAGTTCGGCCGAGGTGCTGCCGGGGCATTATTTAGCCGTGTGATGTTCAAACAACAAATTCAAACCGTTAGATGTTTAATCTATACTATAATCTACTTGGAGACCAAATTTTACATTTTTTGAAATTTTTTTACTATATATTAAGATGGTTTGAAAACCGCTGTTTTTAACGTTGCAAAAATTTACTAAAAACAGCGGTTTTCAAACCAACTTAATATATAGTAAAAAAATTCCAAAAAATGTAAAATTTGGTCTCCAAGTAGATTATAGTATAGATTAAACATCTAACGGTTTGAATTTGTTGTTTGGACATCACACGGCTAAATATAGCCCCGGCAGCATTTGGCCGAACTGCTGCCGGCAGCAAATTAGACAGACCCTATAGTTATTATTAATATATTAACATTATATAATTAGTATCTTATTCTTACTAATTATTATTAATATATAATTATACAATTAATATCTTATATAGTTAATATATTAAATAATTATTATAATAATATTATAATATATTATAGTTATTATTAATATTATATAATTAGTATCTTATTTTTAATAATTATTATTAAAAATAATTATATAATTAATATCTTATATTGTGAATATATTAAATAATTATTATAATAATATTATAATGAGAAGGGCTCAAATGTCACATTGCTTCATTCCCCAATCGTACCCCAACATCTTTATCTTCAATTTCAAAGTTCAAACAAAAGATCTAAACCGCTCAACATGATATCCACGTTAAAATATGCTTAGAGATCAAATTTTATATTTTTTGGAATTCTTTTACTGTTTTTTAAGATAGGTACAAAATCACTGTTTTTCAGGAAATTGTGGACCATCTAAAAACAGTGATTTTGTACCTATCTTAAAAAATAGTAAATTTTTTTCAAAAAATATAAAATTTGGTCTCCAATCATATTTTAACGTGGATATCATGTTGAGCAGTTCGAATCGTCAGTTTAAACTTTGAAATTGAAGATAAAGATGTTGGGGTATGATTGGGGCATGAAGCAATGGGGCATTTGAGCCCTCCTCTATTATAATATATTATAGTTATTATTACAATATTAATATTACATAATTAGTATCTTATTATTAATAATAATTATTATTAGAGAGTGGCTAAGCTCAAAACGTTTGCACCAAGCCCTTGGTGCAAACGTTTTGGTTCTCCTATTTGCAAAGTCCAAACGGTCGATCCAAACCGTTAGATATTTAATCCATATTAAAATGTGCTTGGAGACCATATTTCACATTTTTTGGAATTTTTTTACTATTTATTAAGCCACTTTGAAAGTTGCTGATTCGGGTGAACAGTAAAAACAGTGCAATCAAATTCTGGACCGTGTGATCAGCAACTTTCAAAGTAGCTTAATAAATAGTAAAAAAATTCCAAAAAATGTAAAATTTGGTCTCCAAGCACATTTCAATATGGAGAACAACTTGAACGGTTCGGATCGACCGTTTGGACTTCGAAAATCCGAAAACAAATCGTTTGCACCAAACCCTTGGTGCAAACGTTTTGAGCTTAGCCACTCTCTTATTATTATATAATTACAAAATTAATATCTTATATTGTTAATATATTAAATAATTATTATAATAATATTATAATATATTATAGTTATTATTAATATATGAGGAGGGATCCACTTACAACATTGGTAAGTTACAACATCTTACAACAATTCTGTTTTGCGATTTTCAAAGTCCAAACAGTCGATCTATACCGTTTAACATGATATCTATATTAAAAATGTGCTTGGAGATAAAATTTTACATTTATTTTGAATTTTTTACTATTTATTAAGTTTTTTACAAAACTGTTATTTTTAGATAATTCTGAACCACTGAAAAACAACAGTTTTGTAAAATACTTAATATGTAGTAAAAAAATTCAAAAAAATGTAAAATTTGATCTCCAAACACATTTTAATATAGATATCATCTTGAACGGTTTGGATTGACTGTTTGGACTTTGAAAATCACAAAACTGAATTGTTGTAAGATGTTGTAACTTATAAATGTTTATAAATGTTGTAAGTTGATCCCTCTTAATATATTAATATTACATAATTAGTATCTTATTATTAATATATAATTATATAATTAATATCTTATATTGTTAATATTAAATAATTATTATAATATATTATAATATATTATAGTTATTATTAATATATTAATATTATATAATTAGTATCTTATTATTAATAATTATTATTAATATATAATTATATAATTAATATCTTATATTGTTAATATATTAAATAATTATTATAATATTATAATATATTATATTTATTATTAATATATTAATATTATATAATTAGTATCTTATTATTAATAATTATTATTAATATATAATTATACAATTAATATCTTATATTGTTAATATATTAAATAATTATTATAATATTATAATATATTATATTTATTATTAATATATTAATATTATATAATTAGTATCTTATTATTAATAATTAACTAACTTAGGCTTCCAAAACTTTAGCCGTCCACCAACTCTAACCAAACAAGGAATACCTTAAGCCATGATTTAACTTTAGACCTCAACCAAACATGAATAATTTAGACCGGCCTAAGTTAGAATAATCAATTTAGGCCTCATTAGCTTTAGTCCACAACCAAGAGGACTATCACTAACCATCTGTATGCAAAATGTAAGTCTTCATACTAAAAATTATCCAAAATGTATCTTAAGAAAGATGAAATTGCAAAATGTTTACCTGATACAAAAGAATATCAGAAGTCAATTAGGAACTATGCAAATGAAACCCCAGTATTTATGTATTGCAAATGACACCCTAAATTATCACATTTTCAACAATATCTTGTATGGTAAAGAAACTAACCATGTCCCTCGTCAATGAGACGAATGCTAATACAGAAGAATGAATACCCTATGCTGTCACTCGCTTCCCCGGCCATCAAACTCATGGCCCACCCTAACACAAAAGAGGAGAGAAATGTAGTCAAGAAAGCAAACTAACTTTTTTAATAAACAATTTGTTTTTTTTTTGCTACATGTAATAAAAGTATGAAACTGTGTTATACATCTAACTTGTGCTGTCACGTTATCATCTTCAGGTTTTTAAGTCCAATATATCAACTAAACAATTCTCAAGTGTTGATCGGCTCATCAAGTAGTTACCCAAGTAATATTAGATTCATAAAGGGGACAAAGCAAGAGAATGAGGAACCTCACCTAATTGCTTCGAAATGTAAAATATAGAGCCTTCACTCTCATGGCCAATGAGATAGGAGAGATACTGGTGAGGTGCTTCTTTGTAATGCAGGATGCAAGTGTATCGGCCAGAAATTTCTCAGGTCGTCTCCTTATGTGGTTGGTATTGCTTTGACAAGAATCTGCACAAAAAAAGTGAAGAAAAAGGAATAAATTACAAAACTGGTCTCTAAGGTATTATGTATTTCCCATATTGCTCCACAAAAGGTTCCATTAAACATCAAAGTTTGTATGATTGTAGTCCTGGTACTAATATTTGTCGAAAGAGTGAAAGACAAATCAATGATATAATGGTAACTAATTTAAAAAAAAAATAGAGAGAAAGGTGACAATTTATTAATTTCTTTACTTTGAATCAAAATGTACAGATTAATCATGCTAAAATATACTAATTCAGAAAAGAAACAGCTCAAGAAAACGAAACAACTCCAGTTGCATATCAGAAATTTGAAAAAAAATTAAAAAAATTAAAAACCCAAAATTGAACCTCGCATTGAACGTTTAAAGAAGTAAGAACTTAAAGTCTTTAGGCTCCAATTCCAATTTCTCTGAAAAATAATAAACCCTAAACCCTAAATTGGTGAAGTTGTCAGTCACTTAGGGAAAAAAACTCAAATGGACAGGTGCGTGAGAGAGAGAAAATAGCGAGGAAGAAATATACCTTCAGTTTAGAGAGAGTGTACGCTTCAAACGCTGTCGCACGAAGGGAGAAAAATGTCCAGACTTCGGGTGGATGCGGTAAAGGGAGTTTAGTCGGAGGAGAAGATATTTTTAGAGTAGGGTAGCGAAAGGAGGAGAGGAGTAGAGTTTCACTGAGAAGAAAGAAAATAAGGAAATTGGGTGGATGGGAAGATAACAGGAGGAAATTGGGTGGATGGGAAGATAACAGGAGGATATCGTATCCTCTGAACAGAGGTACTGTTACGTGAAGTAATTGAATCCGAACTGTTCTTTTTAACTTTGCACGAATCTCAAAGCACAAATAATACTGTCCCTTCCTGAATCCCGAATAGGCACCGTTTTTTACTTAGTCTGGACCATAAAGTAGTGGGCCCACTTGTGCGGTACTACAAAGGATACTTGTCGGGGGTGTCAATGGGAATTCGTATCTTCTACATTAATTCACCGTGCGTTAATAGATCTAGACCGTCCGATTGAGGACCGTTTACTTTATTGAAGTACTTCGATAAGGTAGATATAGGCAAAAAAAAAAAAAAAAATTCTCGTTAGCTTATTGAGTATGAGTAATAGCTATTTTATACACGTTACCCGTTCAATTGCCTCTATTTTTTGTACCTCCACTATGCCTTCATTTTTAAAAACATTAATAAATCAAAATTTAAATTATAAACATCAAAATAAAACCGTTAGATGTGATCTATGTTCAGACAACCAAAATAAAATTGAAATGTCACAACTTTTTACACGTGCATAGATAAAATGATGTATATCATATCCAACAGTTTTATTTTGACTTTTAAGTTTAAAATTTTTCATTATTAAAGTTCTTAAAAATAGAGGCATAATGGAGACACAAAAAATAGAGACATTTGAACCCTCTCATAAAATAATTATTAAAGCTAATATTATATATATTCCATTAACCTTCCAACTAGCAAATCTAAATTTATTTTTATTTTAGCGCGCCTAAAATGTGCTGAATAAACTAAAATGTGCCTTTTCTATTCAGCGCATCCCAAATATAAAAATACTGTGTGTGATATATTTTATTTTCCTCTTTATTTTCTTGCCGTTTTCCTACAGATATACATACTTGCCTTTCATGAATTACAATATGCTGTAGAAGTTATATATTCTCCAGTTTTGCTGCAACATTTTTTAGGTAAGTTTCAATTAAGTTGATTTCTACAGTTAAGCCTAAAATCAATGTAGCTCTTTTTAAACAACCTATGCAATAAAGGTGGGTAATTTAAAGGACAATTTTAAGCAAATAGATTTTCTTTTAAGTCAATTATATTTTTTATTATATTTCCTAGATAGTTAACAGAAGTATTATGGTTATGATTATAAAAATTTGTGACTTCAGGATTCAGGTCTTGTGCAACTAGGCCTGATATTGATCAGTAAATATCTTCATTTATGACGTAAAATGAATATCTATTTCTAGCATATATGAGCATGATATAAGGTTGTATAACTCCATTTTAAATTTTCTTGTTTCATAAAAGAAAAAATTTAGTTGGAATTTATGGTACATTTTTTATATTAGTAATGTGATTATATATATGTGTGTAATGGATGAGTTTTGATGTTTTTTTTATAAAATATAATAAAATTAATTATTATATTAATATTATTCGTTATTCATTCACTACCGTATCGTTACCTGTTAATTTTAACGGGTAAAGATAGAATAGGATAAAGTCAATTCTTAATGAATAAAAGTGGAGTATGAGTAAGATCAATTCTTAGTGAGTATGAACATACAAATGCTTCCATCTTATCCGTATCATAACCAACGACACCCCTACAGGAGGAGCCGGAAAGAGGAGAGAAAAAAAATAAAGAAATTGGGTGGCTCTCTGAAAAGTAGAATCCGTTTATACTTTATGGTGGTGTTTGGTTGTGGACTAAAGTTAAGGTGGCCTAAGTTGTTATTCCATGTTAGGCTGGCCTAAATTATTCGTGTTTGGTTGAGGTCTAAAGTTAAACCATAGCTTAAGTTATTCCTTGTTTGGTTAGAGTTGGTGGGGGACTAAAGTTTTGGAAGCCTAAGTTAGTTAATTATTAATCATAGGATGCTAATTAAATAATATTAATATATTAATAATAACTATAATGTATTATAATATTATTATAATAATTATTTAATATATTAACAATATAAGATAATAATTATATAATTATATATTAATAATAAGATACTAATTATATATATTAATATATTAATAATAACTATAATATTATAATAATTATTATAATAATTATTTAATATATTAAAAATATAACATATTAATTATATAATTACTAGTATCATGCCCGTGCGTTGCAACGAAATATATTATAAGATAACAAAAATATTTATTTAACAATATTCATGGATATAAAAAAAGAGGAGGTTTCCAATACCTCATTATACCTCATATTTTATATCTTCGTTTTCAAAGTCCAAACTGTTGAAATTTGACTTCACCAATTTCAAGAAAGTAAATCTTTCAATTTATTTGAATAATTAATTACTCCATTAATGCAGATTGCCCATATATTAGTGTTATTTTGTTTTTCGTTTTAGAAACATGGACATAATGGTCCAAAGAAAAAATATCTCTTACCTTGTTGCTGCCTTGAGCCAAAATCTATTTGTCATGGTAATATGTATAGAAATAAGGAAATAGATAATAAGGAAGTAAATAAAAAATTGATTTCATTGTGATCCGCCGTATAGAAATGGAAGGTGGAGTCAGTTTAATTGGAGAGGGCGAAATGAATAAATAAATAAATAAAAATTGTGATCCGCCGTATAGAAATGGAAGGTTGAGTCAGTTTAATTGGAGTGGGAGAAATAAATAAATAAGGAAACGGAGAATTATATCGCTAAATTTTAGAGTATGTTCAATTTTAATTGTAATACATCGTGTGGCGGTATGTGTGGCGAGTATGTTTATAGCTAAATTTAGACTTCTACACATAAAACAGATGCATTTAATCAAAAGAAGATAGATTATGTGATTGGAGGGCTGAGATTAAATCTGAAAATTCATCTTTCAATCGTAGCCGTTGGCGGATCGGACACCCAACGTGCTTAATAATGGAATTGAGATATATTAATAATAATTATTGATAAAAATATACTAATTATATAATATTAATATATTAATAATAAATATAATATATTATAATATTATTATAATAATTATTTAATATATTAAAAATATAACATATTAATTATATAATTATATATTAATAATAATTATTGATTAAAAGATACTAATTATATAATATTAATATATTAATAATAACTATAATATATTATAATATTATTATAATAATTATTTTATATAATAAAAATATAAGATATTAATTATATAATTATATATTAATAATTATTATTAGTAATAAGATACTAATTATATAATATTAATATATTAATAGTAACTATAATATATATAATATTATTATAATAATTATTTAATATATATAATATTATTATAATAATTATTTAATATATTAAAAATATAACATATTAATTATATAATTATATATTAATAATAATTATTGATAAAAAGATACTAATTATATAATATTAATATATTAATAATAATAATATTAATATATTATAATATTATTATAATAATTATTTAATATAATAAAATATAAGATATTAATTATATAACTATATATTAATAATAATTATTGATTAAAAGATACTAATTATATAATATTAATATATTCATAATAACTATAATATATTATAATAATTATTTAATATAATAAAATATAAGATATTAATTATACAATTATATATTAATAATTATTATTAGTAATAAGTTACTAATTATATAATATTAATATATTAATAGTAACTATAATATATATAATATTATTATAATCATTATTTATAAAAAGATACTAATTATATAATATTATTATAATAATTAATATATTAACAATATAAGATATTAATCATATAATTATATACTAATAATAATTATTAATAATAATATACTAATTATATACTAATAAGATATTATTATAATCATTCGAGTTAGGCCACGACGTGGACTAAAATTAAACCACCATGCGAGGTGGTTTAGTTTAGGCGGGCCTAAAGATCGGCTTATGCCATGTTAGGCCGGCTCAATTAAGTCACGTTTGGTGGAATAAAGAGGCCTAAACCCCTTATTCTACCCTTTAGGCCACAACCAAACATGGGCGACCTAACTGTTGATGAATACTGTAGAATTCACTGTAGGTGAATAGTGCTGATCTATCCAAGAAGAAAGATCTATAATTGTGCTATTTGTCGCTTTTTTTTTCTTCGAAAAATCTGAAGCCCTATCAATCTAAGATTGGACACCGAATTTGGAGAAAGCGCGTCACGTACATTTCTCTCTTTATCGTACTAACATAATTCACGATAGATTTACGTTTAATTCGTGTTTAATTCATTTTTTCGACATTTTCGAAACGAATACCGAATAAAATACAAAAAAATGTATAATGCATTTTATTCGCGAATAAAACGCGATCTTTTTTTTTACTTCCTTGTGGTACCGAATCATTTCCGAATTATTTTCAAATCACGATTTTTTTAACCCACCAAATAGAACCCGAACTATTCATTTGTCACTATGATCTTTATTCCTTTTTAGTGCGATTTTCTAACCCGTCACACGAAATAATGCAGTATAATGGCCAACAACGAATCCCTCAGTCTATTGTTCATAAGGCCTACAGCTGCGGAAAATTGAGATTAAGGCTCTGATCGGAATAAGAACTAAAAATAATAGAGTTTAATTCAATAGAAAAGACAAGAAAAGAATTGATTGTGAATTGAATTTTGTTGATCAAAAGTCGTAACTAGAATAAAAGAATTCAATATACATCCATTCTAAACAGTGTTCTAAATAGCGCGCTATAGCGCCGCTATAGCGTTTTTGGACCCCAAACGCTACGCTACGACATCAAAATGCGCTATTTGCGCTACGGCCGCTATAGCGGCCGCTACAACGCTATAGCGGTCCGCTACAGCGCTATTTGCGCTATACAATATGAGTTTTTTTTTATTTTTTATTTTTAAGCAATTTATATGGGTTTTAAATTAAGATAAAAAAAATCTCAAACCGAAATTGAATTTGTTGCTACTTGCTACAAATAAATCAATTTGAAATTGGGAATAGAAATTGAAATTTGAATAGAAAAAAAGTCCAAACCGGAATTAAAATTTGAATAGAAAAAAAAATAGATTATGTCATGAATCATGATACTTAAGATATTTTTAATAGAAAAAATCGATAGTTTATGATATTGCTATGGATATTTTGAACCGCAATTTGGACTTTGTACGGGTTCAATATGAATATTATAATTTCTTAATTACTTTGGAGTTATTTATTGTTCTATGAGACCTTAGATAATGTTGATATTTAGTACAAATATTGAATATACGAAATGTTAAAAAAAAACGCTATTTGGAATAGCTTCCGCTATAGCGACGCTATTCGCTATAGCTTTTTTTTTAGCCTTCCCGCTATGACGCTATAAACGCTATTTAGAACCTTGATTCTAAACAACCACTGGTATTGCTTAAAATTACTCTAGTGCCATTACCTAGGGTTTGGAAAATTTATTCAAAAGAAAAGGAGAGGACGATGACGATGAAAATAAGTAAAATGTAAACCTGAAAGGAAAGGAGAAGAAGATAATTGTCTTGTCGGAGCTTCGACAACGTTTGAACAGTTGAATCATCACCCTTCTCTCTCTGCTGTGAAACGGAGAAGAAAGAATAAAATCAACACTTCACTCCAACAAAAACGATTCTCACCAAATCTTTAGCTTTTTCATTGGATTTCCTTTCGCGATTTCGATGCTTCCAAATCGTGCCAATTCTTTTCTTTTCTGATTGGTCGCTCTCTTCCGATCACGGGAGAAGCGTCAATTCTATTTCAGATTCTCGTTTCCGCGAGAATCCCTCCCTTCCGATCAGAGCCTAAATAACTAATTGTAGTTCAATTTTATTTTGTGAAACTAACTGAGAAATACTAACACTTACAAAAATTATAGTATTAAAAATAAAATTGTTAATTTGTGAGAACTTCAGCATTGTTACTTTTCAAAACACTGAGTTTTGTTAGAGATGAAAAGTTGTTAAACATTATTTTTTTTCTTATTTCGACTAATAGTTTCAAAAAAAAAATTATATATATATATATATATATAGAGCTGGGCTATGGTGAGTTGCGAAGTAAGATGTCATTTTTACTTCACGCTCATATTTTTATTTTGAAAACCTAAATGACCGATCCGAACCGCTCAACATGTTCTCCATATTGAAATGTGCTTGGAGACCAAATTTTATAATTTTTGGAATTTTTTTACTATTTATTATGCCACTTTGAAAATCGCTGATCGAATGATCCAGAATTTTTTACTGTTTTTTACTGTTCATCCGGATCTGAGATTTTCAAAGTGGCTTAATAAATAGTAAAAAAATTCCAAAAAATGTAAAATTTGGTCTCCAAGCACATTTCAATATGGAGAATATGTTGAGCGGTTCGGATCGGTTGTTTAGATTTTCAAAATGGAGTATGAGCGTGGAGTAAAACGATGTTTTACTTCACAACTCACCATAGTCAATCTCTATATACATACATACATATATATATATATATAGAGAGATGGACTTAGCTACTTCATGAAGTAAAACGACTTTGTACTTCACGCCATATCTTCATTTTCAAAGTTCAAATAGTCGATTCGAACCTTCCAACATGTTCTTCATATTGAAATGTACTTGGAGACCAAATTTTATATTTTTTGGAATTTTTTTACTATTTATTAAGCCACTTTGAAAATCTGAAAATCCTTATGAACAGTAAAAAACAGTAAAAATTTCTGGACCGCCGGATCAGTGATTTTCAAAGTGGCTTAATAAATAGTAAAAAAATTCCAAAAAATGTAAAATTTGGTCTCCAAGCACATATCAATATGGAGAACAACTTGAGCGGTTCGGATCGGTCGTTTGGATTTTCAAAATGAAAATAATGAGGCGTGGAGCACCAAGTCGTTTTACTCCATGAAGTAGCTAAGCCCAGCACTATATATATTCTAATTTCATTTTATGAATTTAATTTTTATTGCTACGGATAAAAATCGGGAAATATAATAAACTGGAATAAAACTGTGAAATGATGATTTTCTATATTTGTATTTTCTCGAAATTAACATCAATTAAAGATGTTGACGAACTTTAATGCATAAATTACTTGCATTTATATTCTACATTAAGTCCTAAAATTGGATTATATGCATTACTTAAAGGACAATTTGGTTATTTTACTATAGTTCTAATATTAAATAGCACAACTTATTTTCATTTATTTAACTCTACTTTATCTAATTACTACACCTTCACCATGCTACCACAAATCACTGCTTTAAAATTATATTAAATGATTAAATTTTACTATGCTTATACTTGATCACATTCTAAAGTAATTTAACATTTATTTTACTTTAATTTTTTCTCACTTGTCAAATATTAAAAATACTACTTGTAGCAATATTCTTTGATTTACCAAAATAAGCCCTTACCTATTCCAAATAGAGACAAAAAAAAAAAAAAAAATCTCTTTGTTAAACAACGAGCAATGTAATGCAAATTAAATCACAGCAAATAAATAAATAAACATAGTGGTGAAAAGACAGCCCACTGAACCGGAGTAATTTTTTTTTTTTCAAATTAACAAAGCATAAAAGACTTTCCCTTTCAATAAACATAGGATGAGGAAGCATTTATGTTAGTCTACTACTCTACTGGTAATCACTTGGGATGAGCCAATGCTGATGGTGAGAAATCAAAGCACTGGTGACGTTGTGCTATTGGTTTTGTTGGTGAAAATTCATAGCACAAATGTAACTTCAGCTACTACAAGTGTTTCAACTCACTGTTCCTAAGATAGATGAATTTCACCTTCTTTATTTATTGATTGAACTTTACTATTCTTCATTTTTTTCTCTTACTCTTTTTTTTTCCCTTTTACTGTTTCTTCTTGTTATTTTGTTTTTTCTTTCTATTATTTGATACCTTGTAATTGCCGAAATTTTTATTAATATTCAAAAAAAATATTAAATTTCAAAATCTACACTCCATGTATAGGAATTTCGAAATATGTCTAAACCAGAGATTAAATTTCTGGTTTCATACAAACTTTCCGCAAAAAAAATTTCCAATTCTAGACAGCCCAAAACCGGAGATTAAATTCCCAGTTCTAAGAACCTGAGAATTAATCTCCGGTTCTAAGTTTTTCCAGTGTTGTATTCTCAAAGATGTTGTGTCTGATTTTAATACAAATGGTTGTCTGCGCCACCAGGTGCATTACATGGTGAAAGTTCATGTTGGCAATAAAAAGATGGGGGACCCACGTATCAGTGTAATCAACTGCTTTCTGTATTCTTTTACAAAGGTATGGTTTATGGAATTCATATCCTCTGCATTAACTCAAAAGAGAATCTTTTGAGTAAATGAATCTTGACTGTCCAATCTGTTTCAAGATTTGTGTGAATTAGATCTGCACTAATATTAAAGGACCTCTATGTTATAGACACGAGTCAGATTGGCTCCGTTTAAAATCAGACGGATGAAATTCATTAACTCAAAAGATTCCTTTCCGAGTTAATGCAGAGGATACGGATCGTGGTTTATGGAGCGCAGATCTATTTTGTTCGCATAGCCCGTTGATTTCTCGTACCACACTGCTTTTTGGAGGTCACGGAATTCAAAAAGGCTGTCTCAGGCACTGAAAAAATTAAAAAAATTGAGTGCTGATGGAATAGGTTGTGTATGCAAAATCAGAACCGCAAATTTTTTTTGCAGTTTTAAAATTTCAAAACCAAAACTGCAAACTCTTTTTGCGGTTTTAAAATTCCAAAACCGCAAAATAAATTTGCAGTCTTAAGCTTTTGAACCGGAGAAATTTTTTACGGTTTGGACAAATGTCGAAATTCCTCTGCACAAGATGTAGATTTTGAAATTTAATATTTTTTATAAATATTATCAAAAATTTCGGCTGTAATTGACACACCTTGTGTCTTTGATTAATGGAATCTAGGAGCATGACTCCCACATTTCTACTTAAAAAAAGAGATAAATCTTGACTTTTTAAAGGTAAATTATTAACTAAACAAGAAAAGACATGGTTTGTATCTTCTCTTCACATTTTAATCTCAGTTTATATTTCTGTTTAAGAAACAGAAATTTGAAGCGACAATTATATATTTTTTTCTTAAAATAAATTATTACTCCATTAATATGCTACATTATTTTATCTCCACTTCAAATATATATATATATAGAGAGAGAGAGAGAGAGAGAGAGAGAGAGAGTGTGTGTGTGACTAAGCTACAAACGTTTGCACCAAGGCCTTGGTGCAAACGAATAGTTTTCGGATTTTCAAAGTCCAAACAGTCGATCCAAACCGTTAGATATTATCTATATTAAAATATGCTTGGAGACCAAATTTTACATTTTTTGGAATTTTTTACTATTTATTAAGCCACTTTGAAAATTGCTGATCATATGGTCCAGAATTTGGTTGCACTGTTTTTACTGTTCACCCGGATCAACAATTTTCAAAGTAGCTTAATAAATAGTAAAAAAGATTCCAAAAAATGTAAAATTTGGTCTCCAAGCACATTTTAATATAGATTAAATATCTAACGGTTTGGATCGACCGTTTGAACTTTGAAAATCAGATAACCGAATCATTTGCACCAAGGCCTTGGTGCAAACATTTGTAGCTTAGTCACTCTCTCTCTCTCTCTCTCTCTCTCTCTCTCTCTCTATATATATATATATAGAGGGATCGGATTACACCGTTTTTGGTGACATTGAATTACATCATCCATTTTTAAAGTTTTCAAAGTTCAAACAGTCGATCCAAACCGTTCAATATGATGGATATATTAAAATGTGCTTGCAGATCAAATTTTACATTTTTTTGAATTTTTTTACTATTTATTAAGTACTTTACTAAATCGTTGTTTTAGACCATTGAATTTTTGTACCCATCTTAATATTCAGAAAAATGTAAAATTTCATCTGCAAGCACATTTTAATATATTCATCATATTAAACGGTTTGGATTGACTGTTTGAACTTTGAAAATAGACGATGTCATTCGATGTTACCACAAAACGGTGTAATCCGATCCCTCCTCATATATATATCATAAATGTTATTTATATTTGAATGCTAAAAAAATATTTATACTTAATATACACAGTTTATGTAGATAAAGATGGGATCAAGCCTTCTAATATTAAATATTCAAAAGAAATTTTTCAACCGGATTTTAACTTATAACCTTTTAAACAGAGAACCCTTAGCTACCAGATCAAAGGTCCGGTTCAGCCTAGTCTAGTGTACAACGTGTTTATCATTTTTTTCCTAAATGATAATTAGAAGTAAGTTGAAGACTTTGTTGAATCAATAAAATGCAATTCTCAAATGGATGGAGAATGGTAGATAATTTTTTTTAAAAAAAAAAGAGGGAACAGAATAAAGAAAGAACTATTTGATGGAGATTCTGATTTGGAGATAAATTAAAAAAAGAAGTAGAGAGCCCATCGAAATATTCGCCCTTTGGAATTGGATGGATAGCCCACTGATCTTCTAAATAAAACCATTTGTTCTCCTACCCCCGGGCCCACAAAACAAAACTACGTGGTTAAGTCAAACTAGCGGATAAACGAGCCGACCACTTGAACGGTTGGACCAGTCCAAATAAGATATTCAGTGGAATTAACCATGTAGCCAAATTTAAAACGAGTCAAACTCCTATATTTAGTTTCTATTAATTACACTTCAGAGTTGCAACCTGTGTTACAAATAGAACACGAAGAAGTTGTTTAGAAAACCTAGTCATAGATATATTTCCAAATTTCCTGAGTGTGAATCCCTGAGATATCCGATTTCAAAAAGAATCTCCTGAGATATCTCATATTTTGCGTGACCGACGTTTCCGGTGCCTATTCGAGGATAGCGCGGGGGCCAGTATTATTTGAGCTTCGAGAATCGTGCATAACGTATTTTAACGGTTGTGATTTTCCAAAAAATCACGCAAAATATCAGATATCTCAGAGGATGCGAATTTGAAATTCCTTCCGGGCGTAACCTCCACTGATGCTAAAATCTCTTGTATCCCTTCACTATATCAAAATCCATAAAACGAGTCACCGTAGTTACCTCACAGGATTCGCTATACATTTTTTACATTAAAAGTGACATAGAAAACACAGGACAAGCCGGAAACCAACCAATGCGTGTTTATCACAATTCGAAAGTTGGGAAATCCAATCAATCATCACGTGCATGTCACGTGACATCGATGTGCATATAACGGCCTTTGGGAGAGGAAAACGACGACTCTGTTCAGACATTGTCTATTTTTCTCCTCCAATTCGTTGTTGCCTCGCCACCTCCATCTCTCGCTCTCTTTCTTTATTTGAAAGAAACATTCAACGAACGAATTCAACGGCCACGATGTTCTCCTTTGCACGATCGTCTCTCCTCCGA
Organism: Carex kokanica; assembly: GCA_025461125.1. Lineage (NCBI taxonomy): Eukaryota > Viridiplantae > Streptophyta > Magnoliopsida > Poales > Cyperaceae > Carex > Carex kokanica. The sequence goes on along the minus strand of JAJGRX010000858.1, from coordinate 836,914 downwards.
TCCGGCATCCGACGACTGGGATCTAATCCGAGCTTCTCCACCTCCGCCAGTGCGGACTCCGGCGGCGGGAGGATCGGCATGGCGGCGGTTGCGGTGGCGACTGCTGGGTCGGGTCTTCTAGGGTTTATGATGCTTCCTTCGTTCGCTGATTCAGGCGATAATGTTACGAGAGGCGATCAAGACCTTCGGATCTCGGTCCAAGACGATGAAGCCCCGACCGTTTCCAAGTCAAGGTTTCTCTTTGGAGGTAGATTTAGTCTTTTACTTTCCATCAACTTTTTTCCATACAATGTTGTGTACCTCTGTGAAAAGATGTGAAATAGTGGACCTTAATTTGTTCGGTTTTCAAATGCATGCATGTTATATATGTGGGTATTGTAGCTTCCAAATCGCACGTCGTTTATGAAATGTGGAATTGTTGTTTTAGACTTATGTACTCTCCCTATTTATTTTTATTTTTTTCTCTCTTTCTCTGCAGATTCAATTCGTAGGAGGGTTTTTTTCAACTATGAGAAAAGGATCAGGTTGCGAAGCCCCCCTGAAAAGGTCAGTTTTTCTATATAAAATTATAATTTTTATCTGTCCAGCTGGGTATGCTTATTTGAGTGCGTCATCGGCCGTGGTTATTGTACCCGTTTTTGTATGTTAATTAAGACAAGAAAAGCTAAAAGAAAGGCTTTCTTGGTCTAAATTTGGTACAATACTATTTGTACTTGTGTACCTGTTGACTTTCTCCATTGGTACAAAGAGAACATAGAGGTGTACCTGCTTGTTCAACTACATGAGATTTTCACTTGTTTGTACCACTGCATGGGATTTTCACTTGGTATGGTACTCTAATTTGTGTAGAGATATGTGGCTGTTTATCCAAAAAAAAAAAAAAAACACAATCAACCAAAAAAGATAGTTTCTTATTGTTATTAAGCCAGACAAGTATGGATTATTAGAATTCCACACTTTGAATCATAATTGTATCATTGTTGGTATCAAACCAGACAAGTATGGATTATTAGAATTCAACACTTTGAATCATAGTTGTATCATTGTTAATAGATATTCGAGTACTTCGCATCGGTTAGAAACTCAGACGGCGAAGTGTTCATGAAACCAGCTGACCTTATGCGAGCAGTTGTACCAGTATTTCCTCCATCTGAATCTGACATTGTTAAAGGGGGGCGGTTGAGAGGGGAGCCAAATCCTGGTGAGCTGCGGTGCGCCCCATCGGAATTTTTCTTGCTATTCGATACAAACAATGACGGCCTTATTTCATTTCCTGAGTAAGTCTTGAGTATACTTCTAAATATAGTTAAAAACACGTACAAAGAAGAAAGTTGAATGGTTGTTCTTTAGTAAAAGAACAACCAAATGCCCCATATCTGAATTTATCGTTGTAGTTGAGCTTTCTTATTTAACCACATTATACTTATGTATTTTTGCTTAGTAGTTATGTGTATTTACTTCTCGTCAGAAGATAATTATTTTTTTTCTTTTTATTGGCCTTTTCTAGGTACATATTTTTCCTGACACTGCTTAGTATACCAGAGTCAAGCTTCAGTGTGGCTTTTAAAATGTTTGACCTAGACCATAATGGGTAAGATATTCTACTTCTCAGAAAAGGATTTTGAAGTTTGGAATCATGTTTTGTGGTAATATTTGTTGCTAGTCAGAAAAATAAAAATATATTTTGTTGTTTGTTTACCCTTTAAAAATTGAAATGCAGATAATGGCTCCTCTTTAGTTGACAGTTAAAGGGATATCGAAAAATTATGGGGTAAGATTATAATTTGTCTACCCTTTTTTCACCAATATTATATGCTAATTTCACCTTCTTTTTATTATTTTCAGAGAGATAGAAATAGAGGAATTTAAAAAGGTGATGGAATTGATGAGAGACTACAGCAGACAAGGCAAGGCCCAGGGAAACAGCCTTCGCTCTGGTTCAAGGATGAACCGATCAGCAGAGAATAGTGGTATCATACAGTTTTTCTTTGGCGAAGATGGAAATGGGAAGTTGAAATATGATACCTTTGTTGAATTTCTAAGAGACCTGCATGAAGAGGTACGGCAAAAAATTCTAAATACAGTCTTATCTTTCCTCAGTAGTATCAACATTAGGTGCTGTTACAAACCGAGCAATGAGGTATTCCTTAGTTCTGATTATTCTTTCTTTATTTATTATTAACAGATCGTGAGGCTAGAATTTGCGCATTATGATTTTAAGTCATGTGGTACCATTTCTACCAAAGATTTTGCATTGTCAATGGTAGCCTCAGCAGATCTGAATCACATAAACAAGCTACTTGATCGAGTCGATAACATGGCTAACAAGCCTCATCTCAAAGAGACGCGTATCACTTATGAGGTTAGTTTTGGCATTTTAGGCCTGTTATAATGCCGCCATGAAAGAGCTAATCTAAAGCAATAAATCATTTGCGGGTTTAAACAGTTTCATAGTAATGAAACGGGCAAACTTGCCTTTTTTGTAAAATTAAAAAAAAAACATTTTTTTGCGGGAAATTCTATTAGTCTGCAAATCTGACAGGTCTCATCCATTGTTGAACAGGAATTCAAAGCATTTACTGAGCTGAGAAGAAAGCTTGAACCATTGGCCTTGGCTATTTTTACTTATGGCAAAGTCAACGGGTTGTTGACCAAGAAAGACTTTGTTCGAGCTGCATATTATGTAATACCCTTTTCCCCTTATGTTGAGATTCTTCTTGCTTCTTTTTTCTTTGTTCTAAGTTTCTCTTGTGGGGCATCTATACACTAAATCTAGCAAGAATATAGTCATATCTAATATCTAATTAGTTACTAAACTTTTGTGATTTATCAGGTCTGTGGTGTATCTTTGACTGAAAATGTGGTCGACATAATATTTCATGTGTTTGATTCGGATGGAGACGGTAACCTTAGTACTGGCGAATTTCTGAGGGCTCTACAGAGGAGAGAGAATGACCTTTGTCAACCTTCCAAGTCTGGCATGGCTGGCGTGATCGATTGTTTGATGAATTGCTCGAGCGGGTCCTCCCTTCCACACATGCGTTTCTAAGCTAACATGAAATCACCTAATTACATACGGATTTCGTGCTTTTGTAAGCTATATAACTAGAGGTATGTTTAACTAGACATTTTTATTTTATAATATGTGGATATTTTAACATGGTTGTGTATTTATAAATTCTGACGATTTTCTTATATATTATGTAGGTATTTATATCACAGGTTAATTTAAGTTACTACACAGAGAAAAATGGTGGAGAATAAGATCATATAGCTAGGAGTTTGCGCATGATGTACATTTTCTAGAAAATTCCAAAATGGATGTCTTATTGCTTTGTAAATATTATGAACTATTTTTTTGAAAGCCCTGGGTGTTAGAAACATTCTCAAGAATAATTTTTAGATTCTTGATAATTGCTTTTCGAATATAAGCCATCTTTTCAAATTTATGACAAAATCAACCAACAGTAATTGTAAATTTATTCATGGTTGGAGTATTCGTTCCAATTGATGAAGAATTTATTGGAAATATTTGTATCAATATATGGCGCAACATGAAGTACAAAAGCAATAGCAAAGTAGCAAACATGGCAGCGTGGTGCTTTTAAAGAAAAGATGTCGAAATAGACCCATAATTACAAATTAACTACGTTATATAGCTCTTTCTGAGATGATGATTAATTATATTTCGAAAGATGTATATTATTTTTTGTTAAAGATATGCTTCATGTTCGAGGTACTAATAACTTCAGAAATAATTTAGTAGCCGAGTAAGTAATCGTAATTTTATGACAATTCCTAAAAAGATATTATGAATGTAAAAATATTGGGTGCTTCAAAAATTACGAACACGTCGATTAATCAATTATGAACTACATCCGTTTTGTGCTTTGACCCTTGTTCGACCATTTAAAAACTCACCTGGTGAATCACACAGCAGTACAAACATATCTCTATTCTTATATTAAGCACGTAGATGTTCTGATCCGCCAACGGTTTTAATTAAAAGATAAAATTTTGAATTAAACATCAACCCTCCAATTAACTATTTTGATTCTATGCATTTTTTAATATTTGCTTATGTGTAGAAGTCTAAATTTATGTAAACATGCACTTGCTGCACGTACTCTCCACATGTATAGTGTATCATTTTTATAACTGGTCATGACTTTTTTTTATTTTTTAAATGTCATTTAAGAAACTTTTGAATTGATTGATAATTGATTAGTCATGTCTATATTTCTTTTTATTTTTTATATTATTTAAAAAATGTTATTTGTTATTTAATATGTTATTTGATTGAGATTTTTAATATGAAAATATGTTAAAAAAGATTAAAAAATATATATTATTTAATATGTTATTGAATACATCGTTTAAGAAATGTATGTTATTTACATATACATGTCATTTAAAGAAATATTACCTGTTATTTAGTCTAAATTTTTTTACAAAAATATATTATTTTGTACGAGTTATTTTTTGTTCTTTTGTAATATGTGCCGATGTAACACACGCACGGCACTAACGATACTAGTTTTTCATTATGAAATATTTACTCTCGCAAGTAGAATACAAATATTCAATGTCACGTTATACTATATAATAAAATAAATATGAGGAATACTTCTGGAAGTCTAAACCCAGCCCGTTTTAGCCAGAATTTCGACCCCAAAACATGAGGTAACAAGATAACAAATGCCTGGTATCTTCATTTACACATATTTACATAAAATAAAAATTTCCAAGTTCAAAAGCCAACCAAGATTGCAGGGATATATATTTACATCTTATCCCTCCGCAATCATGCTCGCGAATTCTGCAACACTTTTAAATAAACATACAAAGATGTCCGAGAAATCGGTCTTAGTAAAATAAAACGATAAACACAACACCTATTTACAATTCACTAGTAAACCCTGAAACAGGCATATTTAACAATTTAACAATAAATGAAAAAAAGTTTGGGGGGCCACATTTCATCCCTCCATGATTCCCCAATTAAAGAAATAAAATCACTCTCGATCACCCTTTCATATTATCAGCAAAAGATGGTGCTGAGTGAAAAAATTTCACTCGGGCCTGAAATTGATGAGGTTGGGGAGAGCGGCCAATTGGATCTTCTTTAATTCGGTTGCTGTTACCTTGCATGACTCTAGAGTGAGAGAGCGTAGATTTTTGAGCGGCTTCAAGTGGTGCAAGCCCAAGTTGGAAACACGTGAGTTTGACATGTTTAGTGAGACCAGTGATGTCAGCCCTACAAAAAAAACAAATTGACATTTCAGTCAAATAATTTTTTCAACAATACCCCCACTACGAGTAAAATGAAAAAATCATTTGAGTGAGGCTATGGTACTATGCATAGCGCAGATTGTTCCGTACTACGGATCAATATTTTCATTTACTATCTCCATATAAAAATGTACTTGCAAACTAAATTTTTAATTTTTTTTAGAATTTTCTTTACTATTTTTTAAGAAAGGTGAAAATCACTACTTTTTGAATGGTCCAGAATTTTTAAATCAAGTGATTTTCTACCTATCTAAAAAAATTCTAAAAAATATAAATTTTATGTACAAGTACATTTTGATATGGAGATCATGTTGAACGGTTCAAATCGATTGTTTGGACTTCGAAGATGGAGATATTGATCCGTAGTATAGACCATTATACGCTATGCATAGTACCATAGCCTCACTCAAATCATTTTACAGAGATGCCAAATTCTCTTGAAATGACATGAGAGATACAAAGTACCAACATTTCGCATTGTTGGCATGAGAGATAAAGTAACATTAAAAAGGATCACAAACAAATTCTCTCATGAGTTTCGGGAGATGTGAAACTCTGAATACTAGCAGCTATGTACTAAAAAGCAGTATTTTAATGTGCAAGTACCTGAGATGACCTCAAGGGAACGGTCAGTGAGATGGCAATTTTGGGAAAGGTTTAACAGGGTAAGAGATGTCAGATCCTTTATGTTTTTAACACCTGCATCCGTTAGTAATCCACCACACAGCTCTAGCGACTCGAGCTTCTTAAAATCTGATCACAAAGAGTAATGCAAACAAAGTAAATATAAATTAAAAAATACGTAATTTTATTTATAGTTATTGAGTCTGTTTGATACATACACTTCAAGTAGTTTGTCCCGAGGTCTGACACGCGAGCCCCGAATAGATCCAGATGTGTTAGACCACTCAGACCTATAGCAGTTGACACTTATAATGCTTGTTCTTTTAGAGTGGATAAATGATATGCAGGAAAAAACACCAAAAAGAAAAAGACATACATGTAAGGGCAGCTAAACCAGCATCAGTAATATGGCGAGAATCGAGATTGAGATACTTAATGGATGTCAACCCAGATAGTCTCTTCAACCCGTTATCATTTACCAGTGTGAAGGAGAGATTTATACTCTTCAGGTTTTTTAGACCTAGAAATAAAAGAATAATATAATATAATAAAAATAATCCATTATTTTGGAAATTCTGCATAATAATCAATATTACCATATTTTCAGGAACTACCCTTTTCTTTCTTGGAACAACTGAACCAGTGAGTAGACATACAACCAGACAGTGAATTCATTTTTCAAATTTGCTTTTTAGGGTTTGGTGATGACAGGGGGTTGAATTTTGGGTGTAGTGGTACAGGAATGCGCCTAGTACCATCACAGTAAGCAAACAAGCAGAGTACTAGTTAGTAATATCTAACAAATTTTGGGTGTAGTGGTTCATGCAAAAAGTGATATTTCAACCAAAGAAACAGAATTATACAAAACAAACCTGAGAGATGGCGCAGGCCATTGTTTCCAACTTCAGTGTCCGATAACACCAAGTTTCTTAGTTGCAATAAACCTATTTAACAGAAAAAGATTAATACTGATAAATGAACAAACTAATACAGCTCAAAACTTTTGATGTAGATCACATTACCTTTCAAATGTGACAATCCTTCGTCTCCAATCTTGCATGAATCCAAGTTTAAGCTCTCCAAATTCATCAATTCTTGAAAGTTAAAATAAATTAATATGACACATAAAAAAAAATATATATATAGAAAAAATCAGATAAAGAAAAGCACCAAATAAAATAACAAGATAAGAAAACCAATTTACCTTTGAGATGCACCAAACAGGCATCCGTGATATTGTTGAAGCCCAAATTCAAAGATCTCAATTTTGAAAGTCCTATTTTCCAGTACAAAAGAATTAGTTAAAATAGAAACTTCAATTTGACAGTATGGCACTTCATATCTATCATATATCCCAAGCATGAGTCATGAGTGTTTCCATGATTACTTTTGCATTTATATAGTGTGCAAACAAGAGAGAGAGAGAGAGAGAGAAGAGATCATAAGATATGTTGCCCCCACCTGAAAAATTCTCACAGCCTCCATCATAAATTCCACACCGGCTTAGATTTAAAAGCACCAGTTCAACAAATCCTAAATAATATGAAAATTGAAAAATTAAATAAATCAACAAACCAATTATGGAATAAATTCGGACACCAAACAATAATTTATTATGGGTTAATTTACGACATCAATTTTTTTTCCTAAGATATATTGTGGAACTAGAATCACTTCGCAGTATCAGTACTCAGTACCAACCTGAGCAATGATCAACAGATAAAAATCTATCTTATCGTTCTTCTATTTTGGTTTGATTTGTGCATCTCATTAAGCTTACACGCAACATTATTTTAACCCTTACGCATGGCAATTATTAATTCATTTATTAATTGATAAATTCAATGAAAAGATTTACTTCGCAAGAGGTACTCACATGATAAAGAACCAGTAGATAATAAAAATATTTGCAAAAATAGCTCAGTATGATAATTTTTCGATTCAAGTAGAATTGATGATCAGATATCTCAATTGTGGTGGCTTTCAAGAACTTGATTTGCTCGTGATATTTTTGTGGACTCCTTGATTTAGATAGTGTAAATGTAGTTATGAAGACAAGAAAGACCTGAGATAGTCTCCAAGCAAGCAGCTGTTACCAGGCAACTCTCCAAATTGAGATGTTCTATCTCTGATAAATCTGAAGTATATATTGCCATATAATTATTAAATAGTTTCTGGTCAAGTAAAATGAATAATTCGAGTAACCCTCGAATTTTAAACCGATGATAATAAATTTCACATTTTAATGGTTACACAATATTTTCAGGTCTGTTGGGATCAAAACTGAATAAACCTCCTCTCTTGCTTTTAGTACTTTTACCTTCCACATACCTTTCAAACGGGAAACTCCAACATCAGTGATCTTACAAGATGGCATTAGCAATTCTTTCAAGTTTTTCAGACCTGGAAATTTTTTAATTATTCTATCAATTATATTACGACCTAAATTGTTATAAAGAGTATTGATAAACTTCAACAAAAGAATGTAAATCATAAAAATAATTGTTTTTAACCTGACAAATGTTTCATGTCAGTATCAGTAACACATTTGCAATACCCCAAATTTAGGGATTCAAGCTTTGCCAAACCTACAAGACAAAACAAAAGTTGATTGAAATTCCTCTTAAAATCCAAAACTTGAGAAAGCATTGTATGGGTAGCAAAAGTAAATAGCAAACAACAGAATAATTTGTTAACTAAGAAATGGAATTAAATAAGAATTAAATAAACCACCTTTGATATGAACCAGACCACCACGGATGTTTGAACATCTCTCCAAATCCAAATTCACCAGATTGACCAACTTTGAAAGAGCTTTCATTCCTTCTGCTGTAATACCAGCATTTTTCTTCAAGCATAGGGAAGTCAAATATGAAAGACCTAGAAATTTGGAAATTGTAAACAAAGATTATTTCGATTGATGTAGAATAGGAAGCAACTGTGTATCTGAAGTAAGATATCAAATGGAAAAAGGTTTTCTTAAAAAAGAAGAAGATAAAATGGCCCTTAAGGTACCCATCCATTACCATTTTGGTATTGCAAGTATTTAAGTTTATACTTCTGGAACCTCTGCATTCCAATTCAGAAAACCGTCATTTACATACAAAAGCGGACAGTATTATTTAAACCAAAAGATTAACTGAATGCACACTATATTTCAAAAGATGCTGGTCCAATATTTGACCAAAAAACAGCATTATGCACCGCAACTACTACCAACGGGACTGTCAAATGACCAAACTGAGAATTCTGAAACCCACAAAATAAAAAAGAAAACCAGTTCATCCTCCAAAAGACAATTCCTGTAATTTATGAAAAGAAGGACAATACCAGATAGGCTATTGAGGCCAGTGTCAGAGATCGCATCACAGTAATTACAGTTTAGGGATTCGATCCGTGTGCATTCTTTGAGCATATCAAGACCGCGGTCTGACACGTCAGAGCAGGAGATGTCAACTGACAAAAGTGACTCCCCTTGGGATGCTATCACCTCCATCCAGCTGTCTTTCACTCCTGGATACTCCCCAATTTGTATATCCTATAGACATTACATGTATTACATACACAAAAATGACAATTTACACAAGTATACATGCACAATGGAACCATGTTTTAACTTATATATCCTATCACATCAGATGTTTGGTGGCAACAGATGAATCTAGATCTGAGAGGACATGAACTAAGGGGAAAAAAGACAGGTTGGAGATTCAGAAAGTATTGCAATGTGTTTGACTAGATCAATGTAATTCAGATTATTAGGGGGAATTTCATGTATACCCCTCAAAAATCTCAAATTTACGTATTTCCCACTGAATTTATAATATTATATTTACCTATTAAATTTCAAAAACTCAAAAATTTACCCAATTTATTGACTTTCTACTAAAACTCATTTTAAATTTACAAATTACCCATTTTACCCTTTATTAAAAAATAAAATATGTAATATGTGTAAGAAAAATGTTTTGTCTTCTAACTGACCAGTTTCCGAGGATAAATGATTCATTTTTTTACTTGTAACGCATTCACAGTGGCATTCACGTATATGCTTGTGTGTGTCACAAGTAAGAAAATGAACCATTTGCTCTCACAACCAACCAATTAGAAGACCAAATATTTCTCTTAAATGTGCTACATATTTTTCATTATTTTAATAAAGGGTAAAATGGGTACTTCATAAATTTAATATGAGTTTTAATAAAAAAGTCAATAAATTGGGTAAATTTGTGAGTTTTTGAAACTTAGGAGGATACATATGATATCATGAATTTGGGGGAAGTACATAATTTTGAGGTTTTTGAGGGGTATACATGAAATTCCCCCTTCAGATTACATGCACGTCTGGAATTTGTTATTTAGTTCTGATAGGTTCCAGTATCAAACATAGTATTAAATTGAAACACATTAATAGTGTGGAAAACAAAGAGATTAGAGAAGATCTCATGAATTTTAGCACATAGATTACAAAAGAAGACCTGATTGAGGGGGACTTGTTTGCAATTTTTTACTAGTATAGTAAAAGATGTCTACTTCATTACGCAACACAACTCTCAGAAGTACAAAAATAATAACAGTGATTCATAAGAGAGAAAGATACAACAAGACCAACCAAAACAAGAACTACTTTCCATTATATTGTAATTTCCTTGCATGGATTATGTACAGAACGAGTTGCCATTAGTCCAGGAATTGATCCGATTAGTATACTGGTCGTGATTAGCAAGAAAAAAAGAAAACATATACACCATATTATTTGACCTAGATTCCAACTAGTAATACCAAAGCAAATGATTAACAGCAATCACCACAAAAATTGTCACTAGTGATCCCAGGTCCAGATAATACAAACACAGAAAGAGGGGGGGGGGGGGGGGGGGGTGCGGAAGGGAGAGAGAGAGAGAACCTGGAGAGCAGAGTCATGAAAAGACTCCAGAGAGGTTTCAGTGAGGCTGTGATTATTAACCAGTTCATTAAATATTTGTTGGCTTATATCCCTTGGTAGCATAGAAAAGCTACTGTACTTGCTTATATCCTGTTTTCAGTATCAAAATTAAGGTTATAGAACATTAAAAAAAAACAAAACCAAAACAGTGAACAATAACTAATATTTCGAAAGTATTATCCGTTAGCTATCATATGAATCATGGTTGGGAATGATACCACTGGAGTTTGCGTCAGTACTTATACGTATGAGGTCCATTATGGATTGAAAATTTAATTGGCCCGGTAATGGTGGTCAGAATGTTATATAGCAGCATTTTACAGATGGATTGAATCAGGTTTCACACATGACTTGTACAGCATTAGTACCAGCACAGTATGAGAAGTTGAGCAAGAAGGCAATTAGGTACACAAAAAAAACACAAATTTCATCATCAGTTCTTTATGACTCACCTCACGAACTTTAGCAATGCATAATTCCATCAAAGTAGGGCACTTCCCTTGTTCTAATTTCGACTCAAGTGACCCGCTTCTTGGTAATGTAAAAAGCAACCATTTAAAACTGCCACTCTTAGAGAACTTGGCAGAGGTGCCCCCAAGTAGGTCCTGCTCATCAGCCGTCTGAGTTCTATTTCTGGAACAAGCTCCCCCCATTTTGCGAACTCTTTTTAACTGAACTCCGTTTATCTTTCTGCTAAGTAATCATGATCACTATCTGGAGCAAACAAATTTTAAGTTAAAAAATGGAAAACAACTTAGAAAACTCCTTTTCGTGCATTACATAATGGTAATATAGTTGTAGCAATCTAGGGTGCTTATGAGTCATCTTCTTCTTTTTTTGTCTTTTTTGCTGTTCTGTTTAATGTTAAGAGACTGGATTTAATATACAAATTTAGACTAAACAATTGAATTTAAATTTAGAGCCATAAAATTAATAGACTAAATAAATAAATTAAAGTTAGCAACATTAATAGACTAAGAAATTAAATTTAAAGCCAAAACATTAGGCAAATAAACAGAAAATAGACTAAATGATAGACAAATTAGAATTAAAATCACAATCTGAATAGGTCTATATATTTTTAATGCAGAGCTAATACAGTGTTTGAATTATTACAATTTACAGGCACATTAATATAAATAATAAAGCTCTCCAGATTTCTTCTCTTTCTTTTAACAATCATGCCCTGAAATAATACAAATACTTTTGCAAACGCTAGAAGTTACACATTATTTCTATAAAACAAAAGGCAACTTGTCAAATAGAATTCCAATACCATTTGACCAAGTCATTAAAAAGCGGATTATTGTAAAATAAGCAAGGTAAAGTAAAGACTATTTGCAAGTCATCAAGCAACTCTAAAATCCAGTAGCAGAGGAGAAAATTTGCAAATTTAATATGTCAAAGAAAGCACGAGAGATCAAAATAGTCGAGATTAGATAATATCCACAGGTATTTCTCATTTCTGAAAGTAAACGTGAAATATCAAGCTAAATGTGAAAAATCAAACAGTCCTATCTACCAAAATTTGGAGAAGAAGCGTAACATGACTAATTTTTTGTTGCTAACTAAACGGAATCAAACTTTGCGGTCATGGAACATAGCGCAAAAGTTTCGAAATATCAAAAATTTGATCGCTTAAGAAAAAAAATCCCTTGCAGAAAATATATATTTTCTACAAGGACTACATGTAAAAAAACACAAAAGTGAAAGGTAAAGTGAAAAATCGAGCTCCTTCTAGATTACATATAGAGAGATTAAACTACACAATAAACTGAAAACCCGAAAAATCTTCAATTCAACACCTCAATCGAATGATCAATCGATAATCGGTGACTTCATACCTTCGAATCAACACGCGAAAGATGCATTTCAATTGAAACATCTTTTTATCTCGTGTTAGAAAGCAATCGAAGGGGGTTTTACAATAGAGAGTAAAAATCCACCACAAGATTTCACTGAGAAAAGCAAGAAAATCTTACCTAAAAACGGTCGTATAGCGAAATTTAGGATCGCATGAAAGCAAACCAAACCTTTTGCTAATGTAAGGTATGGGTTTAGGAGGAAGACTGAAGCGGCACGGAATAGAGAGTAGAAAGAGGAAGGTGAAAGGGACTGGTGATGATAGTTCAGGCGGGTACGGGTGACCCACTGCATTTTAAATTTTGCCTGCACCCGGATTATGTCCGTAATCAATAAACATGTAAGTTACAGGAGTAGAGGAAGGAAAAGGTTGTTCATAAGTTGATTAAGTCTGTGTGAATTTAGCTCTAACAATTATGGAATTGTCTTCAAATTATGATGAATTTAAATTATCTTTTATGAGTGGTGTGTTTACATATATAAATTTTTAATTTTTAAATAAATTTAGTATAAAATCAACCGGTCAAAATTAAAAAAGTTTATTAATTAGTTTCAAATATTTATTTTTTGACCACTTGATTTTATATTAAATTAATTAAAAAGATTAAAAAAAATTTATGCAAATTTATTATTTATGAAGTAAATCGTTTTCAATAATTTGAATTTGTAATTTAATGTTAATTTAATTGATTTTTAGAATTAAGTTCACTAAAAAACTTGATGAGTTTAAAAACACTCTATCACTCAAAGTTATAATTGCCAGAGGATGATTTTAACTAACAAAGACCAAAAAAATCCTAAGTACAAACTATATAATGTATCAAATATAATATATTTTATCTTTCTCAATGAGTGATTTTTTACTTTAATACAATATAGGGATTTGGTGTGCATAATCAAAAATACTATTTTAGCTCACTAATATTTTTTGTAAAAAAACATATATTTTTTTAAAATTGTAAGTGCCATGTCTACTCAAGTTCACTACAAAATATTATATGAAATTTCTGTTAATTTAATTATTTTAGGATGGAATAAGTGAATAGCTATCGGATAATTGTAATAGAGTGTAATAATAATCAAAATAATAAAGTAAAATAAAGAGAGAGAAAATCATTCAAGCCCTTCTCTCTATTCCATGGTAGTTATGGAAGTACATGATTATATAGAAATGTAGTTAAAAATTTAAATATTATACCGATTTTAAATTAAGGTTTATTCAACTTTGTAGAAACAAGTTTAAATAAAATTAAAAATAACTTTATTCCATAATATTACATTCCATTGATCATATTTTGAATTTTTTACCACAGATTTCTAACAAATTTGAACCGAAGAACCGTAAAACTAAACTGTTTAACTAAAATAACTTAAAATATAAATAACCATACTCATAGAATGATTATCCTATCTGCATTTGACCGTGTATTAGGTTTGAAATTCTAGTTTTTTTAAATTAACAAAAATACCCAAAAAAAAAAGCGAATGGATAATTAATTGAGCTCTTTAAAAATAGTATATCGCAAGGATTGACTCAATCACTTAATTCATGTATGCTTGATACACAGAGATAATTTTCTCATAAACAAAATATATCATCTATCAATCTTTGAACTACCTTATTATTTTTTTTGTTAGAAAAAATTATTTACTTGTATTTGATGTTTAAGTGACAAGAACATGGTCTGGTTAGAGAAAAATAAAGAAAAAAATGAGATAGTTTTCATTGTCAAAATATTCGTTTGAGAAAATAAGTGTCAGACTTGCTGTCCAAATTTGTGGATAAGGCTTCAACCAGCAATGCTAAAATAATGAGTTTGGCTAATATAACATCAGTGTCATTTCAACCTATATAACACCAACTCTAAAACCTATCAAATCGACTTCAAACGACATTTTCAAACCGTTAGATGTTCAATCTATATTAAAATGTGCTTGGAGAACAAATTTTACATTTTTTGAAATTTTTTTACTATTTATTAAGCCGGTTTGAAAACCGCTGTTTTCTAATGGTGCAGATTTTTAATAAAAACAGCGGTTTTCAAACCGGCTTAATAAATAGTAAAAAAATTCCAAAAAATGTAAACTTTGTTCTCCAAACACATTTTAATATAGATTGAACAGCTAACGGTTTGAAAATGTCGTTTGAAGTCGGATTTGATAGGTTTCAGAGTTAGTGTTATATAGGTTGAAATGACACTGATGTTATATTAGCCAAACTCTAAAATAATATTCTAAATGTTATTTATTGTCGGAATGAACCGGGTTCATACAGTTCCACCAGCTCTAAGCTACATTCGGTCGCCACGTGGCAGTATACATGGTCTGACACTTCCGTCCCGGATGGGTCCAAGCCAAGGTGAAGAGATAAGGCACAAGGAATCGCCCTTGTTTAAACTCTCCATTTTCTTTTCGATGGACAAATCCAGCGATATGTAAAAGATCAATTAAAACTATCAAATCATCTTGTTACGGAAACTGGATATCTCCATTTATTAAAAATTGAGATGATAAGAAAGTAGGTTTTCCCGCGAATTTAGTGTGTAGTAGAAGCAATTAAGCAAAGCAGCAGGCCAGCAGTGACAAGATATCCGTGCCTTTGCATTATTTGTCAATATATATCGTGTCAGCTTAATTAATTGCAGTACAATACGGCGCTTAGTTGTGTACCTAATTATTTAATAATGTAACAATCACAAGTTGAAGTATCTAACAAGTGATAAGTAATTAATATGGAGATAGGAGTAGGTCCGATGGGCATCGGGCCTACATTTAGGTTCAATTAGTTCTAGCCCCGTACGATTAGCATCAAGATCTATGCACACGGAAATTGATACATACTTGCATGTATTTTGATGCGGAACACACGAATCTTGATGAGATCGAATGGTCATCACATCCATCGAACCAAGGTAGGTCCGATGGGCATCGGACCTACTCTGCTTCCATTAATATGACCTTTAAGCTTTACTAATAATTTTGTCTGGTACAAAATCCGACATATTTTTACAATAATTTTTACAGTACAACCGAATAGTTATTTCAGTATATTTTCATAATTATTTCATGTACACCTATGAATATGTGATTCATTAATTAATATATACCGAGGTTCTAAATAGCGTTTATAGCGTCGTAGCGGGAAGGCTAAAAAAAAAGCTATAGCGAATAGCGTCGCTATAGCGGAAGCTATTTCAAATAGCGTTTTTTTTTTTACATTTCGTATATTCAATATTTGTACTAAATATCAACATTATCTAAGGTCTCATAGAACAATAAATAACACCAACGTAATTAAGAAATTATAATATTCATATTGAACCCGTACAAAGTCCAAATTGCGGTTCAAAATATCCATAGTAATATCATAAACTATCGATTTTTCCTATTAAAAAATATCTTAAGTATCATGATTCATGACATAATCTATTTTTTTTTTCTATTCAAATTTTAATTCCGGTTTGGACTTTTTTTCTATTCAAATTTCAATTTCTATTCCCAATTTCAAATTGATTTATTTGTAGCAAGTAGCAACAAATTCAATTTCGGTTTGAGATTTTTTTTATCTTTATTTAAAACCCATATAAATTGCTTAAAAATAAAAAATAAAAAAAAACCCATATTGTATAGCGCAAATAGCGCGCGCTGTAGCGGCCGCTATAGCGGCCGTAGCGCAAATAGCGCATGCTGATGTCGTAGCGTAGCGTTTGGGGTCCAAAAACGCTATAGCGGCGCTATAGCGCGCTATTTAGAACACTGATATATGCATTTCCATACCAGTAAAGTTATATTTGGTGTAATCCAGCGACAACCGAGCATACCTTTAAAGATGGCAGGAACAAAACGGGGATAATATTTTTCAAATTAGGGGTGCAAACGGGTCGGATAATATCCGTCCATATTCGGATTTGTATCCAAAAATTAAATACGGATATCTGATATTCGAATATCCGTGTATATACAAATACGGATATGGTTTTGAATTTTAATTAGCTGTATCCGAATAGTACATATACATCATATAGTTTAATATATATTATAAAAAAAATTATGTATATATCTACAGATATCCGATTCATACCTGATGTATCCGTCTAATATCTTCTTCGGATACGAGTATTCGTATCCGGAAAATAAAAACGGATACCGAATCCATATCCGATATGTTTGCACCCCTATTTCGGATATATTCGGTAAATATCCACAAAGATTATTTAAACTACTGTAGTGCGCTGTCATTTCATTAATTTTTCTTAAGAGAATATCAAGTTGTAGTTTTTGTGAGATGTTTAAAATTTTGCTAAATTTTGAAATTTTTGATATCTTTTAAATTCTGTTAATTTAAACACATTTTAAGTACAATTTATTTTGGAGCAATGGATAAAACTGGAGGCGGCTTAAAAATCAAGTTAGGAAATTTGGAATGCTAAATAGTAAAATGAAATATATACAAGTATAGAAGATGCTGAAAACTTGTCCTTGAAAATGACATAATTAAATTAAGATTACAAAAATTCTTGATTTAACAAGTCAAAGACAAACAACCAGTCCAGTAGGTATCTTCCAGGGATTCAAATCTGCTGAAATCAGAGATCATTAACAGTAACTCTGAAATTCTTGAAATCTCGAATCCAGTCATTGAATTGTTTCGAGATGCGTACACAGAAAAACTAGATGTTTCGAGATGCGTGCACATAAAAAGTTGGACGGCTGGATCTCGAATTTCAAGAATTTCAGAGTTACTGTTCATGGATCTCGGATTTCAGCTGATCTAAATCCATCTTCCAGCACTCACTCAAGAAAAAATTAAAAAAATAATCATGCATAAGAACACTGTAGCACTGCTAAATATTTTATTATGTCCATGAAATTTGCATGTTTTTGGCATTATCCTCGAAAAAAGAGTAAATTACAAGATACTTTTTTTTAGGCAAATTATATGCAAGGATACTGTGCACTTGGTCTTTGCTTGATGCAACTTTGGTAATTTGTAAAAATCAGTGTTTGAGTCTATTGATAATAAGCAAAATTTACTATATTGAAATTTGAAGGTTCGAAATTTAAATTAGAAATTATTTAATGAAAATTAAAATTTAAAATTTAATTATTTATTTAAAAAAAACATTTGAAATCAGTGTGTATCAACTGTGTGGGTCTGTTTTTTTGTATTTTATTTTGTTGTATGTATAGCCATGGTGTACTCAGTAACAATATGTACTAGTTTTATATATAAAAAAAAATAAGAACAGCAAGTATTTTTTTCTTGAGGTTACTTTTTTTTTTTGAAAAAGAAAAATTTCAAGGATATTGTATAATGTGGATGACAACATTCCTGGAAATTCATTTATTGGATGTCATACAGTACAAATTTCATAATAAATATTAAATATTTTTTAGATTACAAATTTACAATTTATTAGCATTTTTGACAATCCTCCAAAATAAAAATTTACTGTAATAATATAAATATTTTCATATATTACATTTCCTGTGCGTATACAAAATGATGAGTTTGTGGTGCATTTTTTTGTAATATTTATTAAGCGATTTAAATTTGTTTAGTGGCCTAGATATAACAATTATTTAATACTATATATTTGACAGAGAAGTTTTAAACTTAGTTCTTATTCAAATGTGTTTGAGACCAAATTTTATATTTTTCGGAAATTTTTTACTATTTTTTCAGAATTTTTGAAAACCACAACTTTTCATTAAATAAAAAATAATAAAAAATTCAGCAAAGTAATGATTTTCAAAAATTCTGAAAAAATAGTAAAAAATTTTCAAAAAATGTAAAATTTGGTCTCCAAGCACATTTTAATATGAAGAACATGTTGAAAGGTTCAAATTGACTATTTAAACTTTAAAAATAAAGATATAAGCGAGAAGTATAACACCATCTTTAATTCCCAAAACAAGTTAACCAATTTATATATATATATAGCATCCTGTTCCTTTTCTTTTTTTTTGTCTTGTCAAGTAGCATCTAATTCTTATAAACTTTCCGTTGTGCCCCCCATTTTGTTGAATACAATTCAAACTATCTTTTTTAATGAATCTTTACAAAGAGACCAAATCATAAAAGCAAAGAGAAATTGTCTTTGCTGAATCACCAACAGACAACACTGGACAACTTTCTCAATACTATTTAGTTGTTTTCAATTCAAACCACTATCCATGTATATATATATATTTTTTTTGTATACTGTTTTTTAGATATGTAACAGGAGTAGAACTAGGGTGTGATGTGCTCACCAAATAAACTATTGGATTTACTTCAAACAAGATGAATCCAACTGTTGAAACCGATGTCTTTACGATTGATGCATGTACATGCAAAATTTTGAATTTTTTGAATTCATTTAGTCTCAAGTCAAGTGGTCAAAATTGATGAAAAATGAATGATCCAAAATGAAGTTGTTTTAATGCATTCAAAAAATTCTCAATTTTGACCACTTGACTTGAGACTAAATGAATTCAAAAAATTCAAAATTTTGCATGTACACCCATCACTCGTAAAGTACATCGGTTTCAACGGTTGGATTAATCTCGTTTGAAGTGAATCCGATAGTTTATGTAGAGTTGGGCTCACCAAAGAGTTTGGTGAGTACATCACACCCTAGTTCTACTCAACGTGATTATCTTTTTTTTTACAAAAAACTATAAGAATCGAAATGCCATTTCAGTCTCAATTTTTTATTTTATTCCAGACCAATGTCATTTCGGTCCGGTCCCCTTTTCGGATTTTCTGCGGCGGCTCATATGAAAACTTATGAAAAAGTACCACAGAAAATCCGAAAAGGGGACTGGACCGAAATGCCATTTCGGTCCGGAATAAAAAAAAAATTTCAGACTGAAATGACATTTCGGTTCTTATGGTTTTTGTTAAAAAAAGTAATCATTTTGTTTTAGTAAAAAATAAAATTTTAATTACGGTTTATAAAAAAAATTCCCATTGGTGAATCGAAGTTATTTGTAAAAAAATATAAATGTATTGGTATTTTTTTTTGTGTATGCTGTTTTTTCAAATATCAAACACAAGAACCGGTAATCGGAGAATCCGTATCACCTCAGGTATCTGAGGTGCAAGTACTAAATTTTGAACTGTTTTTTTTACTTGGCACGAATCTCAAAGCAGACCCTTATAGTCTTTATAAATATTGGATTGAGTTTGATTCAGCTAGAATTAATCTGGGCCGTTAATTTTTTTAGATTGTACCTCAGATACCTGGGACATATATATACTCGTCATTGGATGACATCAGATCAAATTCGATTTAATAATTAAAATAGACTGTTTAGTCTGCATTGAAATTTGTGCGAAAATAAAAATTGTCCATTAATCTAAATCAAACGTTCGATTTCAACACAGATCAATAAATCTAAATCAAATATGAAACTGAATTTGATCCGATAATCATACCTTTTGCCCTATTTAACAGACAACAATTAGATATTAAATGGAGGCCATTTTTAATTTTTACCCAAGTCTAGTGGGAAGGTATATTAATGGGAGACTAGTGGACGCTTTCCAGTACTTTTTTTTATAATTATCTTTTCTATGATATTTTTTGAAAAGATAAGAATTGGTGGGTCCCACGAACATATGCCCTACACTAAAGCATTTTCTGTAATTTTATCAAAATTTGTTTCTGGGAAAATTTCATGCATAACCCTTAAAAATTCTTGATATATCAAATATAGACATGATGCAAATTTATTTTTGGTGTATCCATCCACACTTCTATTATATTAAAATTTAAAATAAAAAAATTTACAACACTATGTATAAATTTAAATACATTCAATATTAAATGTATTCATATTATATTTAGAAATTTCTTGCTATATTTTTAACATATGTATTAATTTTATTAATCTATCTGTACTACTGTCATTTATCTAAAAACAATTAACGAAGTAGTAACTTTAGGCATTTTTAAATATATAGATATGTGAAATATATTATTCCAGTTAAGTTTTAGTGTCTCTAAAGTATATCAAATTATTAAAAAAAATTAATCATTGAATCAATTATTAGTTATATTTAAATATAATTATATGATTGAATCCATTTACTTTTTTTATTAATAAATTCATGTACAAAATGTCAAACTACCTACGGAAGTTTTTCAGTCATCACTAAATTTGATAATATGAAAATATTGCATGTGGAGAGAGAAACAAAGAGAAGTATTGCATGATTTGTCATACAGTTGTTATTTGATTGTTCATATAAGTATCTCTGAATGTAAATCAGTTATTGTACATAAAAAATGTCAATTTATCTTTATATTTTCATAATTTTTTTTAATAAATCATGTTTTTTAATTTTTTAATGATTTTATATATGTTTTCAAATTTTCTAATAAGATATTAGAGAAAATCAATATATATAATATATATTTAATTATATTATCTTAATTTTAATTAGGCAAAAATGATAATATGACAAATATGTTTCTTAATTTTAATCTAAAATTGTCATTTGTGGCTAAAGATATCTGAGTTGGATAATTATTTGGAAGAAACCTTGGTACTAAAGTCCAATTAACAAAATTTCTATAGTTTGTAATACTATAGAGAAGAAATTCGGACTTACATCTGACATTAGTAAAGATGGCAAGAGATATTTTAGCGGTTCAAGTATCAACTGTTGCATCTGAGTTGGCTTTCAGTGTAGCGGGTCGGTTAACAGATCATTTACGGAATTCTATGTTTCAGAATTCTATGATAGCTGGAACAATTAAGTCTCTCATTTGCTCAAATTATTCGTTTGCCTCCATTAATGGTGGCTTAAACTTGGGACCAATTTCGTATATTCATCTGGATTCTCTATCATTTTGTTTCAAATTTAAATCTCATCTCTTATTTTGCATATCTCATTAAGATAAATCAAATTTTGTAGCTAATTCTTTGATTTCCAATTAATTTATTAATTTCTATGCAAAGCCCTTTTGCAGCTAATTCTTTGGTGACTTGTAAGTGAGCTCTGGAGAAATGAAAACTTTTTTGTGTGTAATCTAGCCTTTTATTATATTATAAAATCAGTACTATTATGCACATAGTGGGTCCGAATGCAAATTTACCTTTACTTGTTAGTTACTGTTATGAAGTTCATTAATTGCCAAATTTAAAATTTAAGCCGTGTGAAGTGTAAGAAACTGAGAGATGCATTTTAACATAGGATTGAGCTGATTTGACCATCATGAATCATTATTTTGAAATATGATGCTTTCTTTTATTTATTTTTTGAATCACAATCTTGTACAAATGTTGCAAAATATATCTTGAATTTTTTATGTGTATGCTGTAAGTGATAGTCATGTTGAATTATTTTTATTTTTGAAGTTCTAATTAAATTAGTAGTCCTTCCATTATTAAATACCAACTATTTTGTTCTCAACAATGGATTTCATACCAACTCTTTAAATTAGTAGTCCTTCCATTATGTTGGACAGTGAATATGATGAGATATATTTTCTATTAGAAATTAAACTGGACGGTTCCGATATATGTACAATTAACTACATTCTTAAGTAGATTAAATAATAGATCAATTGGGTAACCACGCTTTGAACCTCCTTTTTTTGACATTTTTTTTTTTTTTTTGCCATGGACGATGCGAACAATTTGTTCTACATTTTGTCACACGATAACAACCCGCTGTACAAAAGTTGATAAAGAAAGGAAATTTGGTCGCCATAGAAGTGAACACAAGTCTCTTTGTCTATATTGTGCATAAATGCAATCCAGAAACTATACATTATTATCTCATTAAAATTGAACGGCTCGGAATCATTGGTGACGCAACCCTCTTATCTTCGAGAGCTTACATATTTAAGGAGAGATGGATTATTTTCTTTATTAGGAATAATCTTCTCTTATCTTCAAGTCTTGTTACATATAGTGGAGCAAAATTAAATTTACTCCATTTTGCTTGAGATGCTTTTGTTTTTGGTATATGACTTAAGGTTTCTGATTGTTAAATTTGGTACAAGCTTGTTAAGATTTTTTTGGACTAAAACCCTAGTTCCACTCAAAACTTTTGTCAAAAACTTTCACAAAATTTATATATTATGTACAAAAATAACCAATTCATTTTGTTCAAAGAGATGTCAATGACTGGTTCTTTTTCATTTGGGCATGTTTGGTACAATAGCAAAAAAAAGTAAGATAACTGTTTAGACTTTTCATGTCTATGATGTTAAAGGAAAAAATTAAAAAAAAAATACTATCCCACGTGTATACAATATTATTGTTAAAAACTACATCCGGTTATTGGGGTACATAGTTTATCACTACTGAAAAGTGTTAATGGTTTTTCTAGATTTTCCTCTTATTGTTATTGAATGTACTCAGTATATTATTTACTGCACCAGGAGAAAATCATACTGTTATTGTTTCATAAATAAGATTATTTTTGTTCTTGTCAGATACATCTTCATACAATGGACTATGCAAGCTTGCCAACGGTCAATTCAAGAACTTATATATTCCTGTAAGGTGAATCAAGTGTTCATTTATTCTAGAAATCATGAATTTTAAATGTGAGAAATACATCTCTTTTAGTTTTTAATATAGTACAATAGTTGTGTATTGTGGGGGTCTTGTAGCTTCAAACTCTGTAATGATGCCATGTCTAACCTTAATGTCTACTACTATTATTGCCTTCTCTCAATTGCATATTCTAGTGGAGTATTCATATCCAGTGTTGTAAAAAACATCCGTTTAGACTGATTAGTCGTTGGCGGTGACCAAACCGTCATGGATTTTTCCGACTAATCGGACGATTATTTTCGAATATGACCGATTATTCCCGATTAATCGCACCCTGACCGTTCGATGACCACATACTGTTATTTACAACACTGTTCATACCTATTTTGGTCAAATATTAAATATTGGGGAATTTCGTTGGTCTTGATACTTGGTAGTAGTCTAGTAGACATCTTGTGGGGTCAGCAGACGCCACTATTTATCACATTTCGATTTTGTTTTTATGTGAATCAATAAGTTGAAAAATCAACGTCTAGAAATTATCCACATTAGTACATTTTTTACAAGTTCTTGATGACAACCAAAATTAAAATTGAAATGTCATAATTTTTTACACATGCATAGATAAAATGATGTAGATTATATCCAACATTTTATTTTGACTTTTAAGTTTTAAATTTTGAGTTATTAAAGTTTTTAAAAATGGAGGCATGATGGAGGCATGAAAAATGGAGGCATTTGAACCCTCATAATAATATAGTTGAAAATATTCAATTTTCTATCCTTAAATGTTGTTTCATCGAGTATTTAAAATTTTGATATATAAAATTAATTATTTTAATACGTGATCATATATTAATTTTTTTTATATTTTTTGTTGTTTTATTATATTTGATAATATTTGTCTCAATTTGAAAATTAATTTTTTTAGTATGCATTTTTATTTCTAAGATGAAGTCCGAAAAATATTCTTAGTTATCATAAAAAATAACATTTTACATCAATAATAGTTCATTGAAATTGATATTCTCTAAAATATATTGAATTAACTCGGCAAGATCTTAATTTTTGATTTACAAACGAACAGCTTTTTAAGCGATCTTTACAACTAGATCCACACTCAGAATATTTTTTAGTGTAATTAATGTTGTAATGCAAATAATATTTTACATGTTGAATTTGCTCCATTTTCACTTTAATAAATTCCATAAAATTGAACATTGTTAGATAGCATTAATTTTTTTTTTTTTATTTATGTTGTCTTTGCTCGTGTGTATAAAAAATTTAAGCATATAAAATTTACTTGACTATATTTGATGCACAACAGACGCATTAATTCTAATTATATGTTTTGTTAAATCATATATGTTGTAATTTATGGTGATTCATCATGCCAATGTTTATTTTTTTTGTATATGTTTCTTATTATTTCATTAAATTAGATTAACTCTACGAAAATTCAATAATGGTCAATATTATTTTTTGTTTATAGTTACATATCTTTAGTTAGTTCAATACATTCATAATTGTAAAATAATTAGTTTTTTAAATTTTCATTTTAGGTAAATACAGACTTGAACATGCACATATAAATTAAGCAATATATAATGTAATTTTTGAAAATGAAATATGAACTAGAAAATTTTTATGCTTAATATTTTTTTAATTTGGATTTTCAAATATTTTAATTATATTATTTTTCCCTGTTTTACGGGCACCAGCATATTACTCTCTGATCGGATTGAAAGTTTTGAAGGATTATAATAGAGATGAGTTCAATAAAGTTTAATGTAGATTTGAATTTTTGTGATTGGATTGCACATTATTAGATGTCTCAAATTTCGAATTAATATGTGGAAAATCTACAAATCTTAAGTAGGATATTTTCTATTAATCTTCGCAATTTGATTTTGATCATATGTTTTCTGCGTGGTGTGATTTAACATGTGTACAATAGAAAATTTATATCAAAAAAAAGTTTTGCACGTCTTCACAAATTTGATAATATAAAAAAGTACTATGTGGAGAGAGGTAGAGAAAGGAGTTATGCGTGATTTACCATGCAATTGTTATTTGATTCGTTATTTAAGTATTTCTAAATAATATAAATGCAAGTAATAATCAGTTATTATATATAGAAAAATGTCAAGTCTATTTTTATATTTTCATATAAAATTGGATAAATCACGCTTCTAGTAATTATATTCATGATTTTATATATGTATGTTTCTACTCTAATAATAAAAGATCAGAGAAAATCAATATATGTTGTATATATTTAGTTATATTATCATAATTTGAATTAGATTAAAATAAAAATTTAGTATGATTGTCAAACTCTTTTTTCTTTGAAATAGTTGATAGAAAACTTAAATTGGAAAACTAATTTTTCAATTTATAGTTTACTTTCTATATTAAATTCAAATAATATATTTTTTGTTTAATTAAATTGTTTCCCTATAATAAGTTTAATATTTTTCTTATTTGTTTCTATCTCTTAATTAATTTACGATAGACATGATAGGCTTGACAAAGTTGTATATTGTTTGTTTTTAAATTATCAATTATTGAAACCTCTTTTTTATATTTTTTATAATTAAATTTGTAAATCCTGTGATAAAAATGGTTTGATATTGTGTTGAGAAAGTGAAATGTTTAACATTTTCGTATAATTATTTACTTAAATTAGGAAATCCAAGCAACTTTGATGATTAAATTAATAATAACTTCTTTTTTTCAAAAACATAAAGCAGTAAAATTGATTTATATATCTCTAGTATAATTCAATTTAATAGAAAATAAAGGTAAAAAAAAAAATAGTTGTCTAGGTTTAGCTAGGCCCATGTTTTTCACAGATACTAGCCCATTTAATGAGCTTAATCTTAGTGAAGATACCCAAAACTTTTGCCCTGTTAATTGAACAATAGCCTTGAACATCTATGAAAAACTTAGTTCATATTTCTACCAAAAAGATATTACAGGCAATTCTAAACAGACAATATAATCATATGATATATGATTATACCCAAAAATTTAAAATAAACTTTACAATTTAATGCACCAAAAGTTATGGCGAGAGAAAAATTTCAGGTTTGAGTTGTATTAGTTGAGAAATGTGAAAAAGATGTATATTTAGGTTGCTACAAACTTTTAACAAAATTTTTATTTTTATTTTCCTTGAATTCATGGAGATGAAAGTTAAAATTGATAATGAAAGCCATTCTACTAATGAATTTATTTTTGCCAAAAATGAGGTAAAATCAGAATTCAATAAACAATATATAGTTGTAACTAATTATTGCACTTTGGTTTGTTCTTGCACAAAATGTTCATAGAACAATGAGAAAATAATAAAAAAGTACAACGATTTATTATTTGTTGAGTAAAAGTACTTCACTTTCACATAAAAGTAAACATAACAGCAATACAAATAAAAAAAAAAAACTGCAATCAATCAAATTAACAACAAGAACAGGAAGATGAAAAAAATAAATTTAGCCTATTGAATTGTAACAGTTTACAACACCCTATATTAGTAAGGAAACTATTAGACAATTTAATCTAACAAATCCTACCAGACCCAAAATCAACAATCCTTGATCAATACGGCAATTTAAGATTGAGCCGTCTCAACCAGATCGAATGCAGTGTCATGGAAATCAAATCGTACCGCTTAGCTGGTCGATGCAACACAAAGTGCCTTTGCACCTGTAGCACCCTCTTTCGCAAGAACTGGTACCGTCTTTCAGATATCCCCTTGAGTATCACCTTAATCTCAGATATTTTCTCTACTGGTACCTGCACTGAAAACTTGCTCCAATCCAACACGTCGCTAAACGGAAGTGGATAATCAACTGCTATGATAACCGGTACACACCCCATGAAAATTGACTCGGTAATTCTCGGTGTACCAACCTCATATCCACTGGGGCAAAGGCAAAATTTAGACCTCTTCATAAAGCTGTAATAATTCAGCCCTTTTGGGAGGTATTCATAGACCACCACCTCATCATCTTTGCCTTTCCATTGATTAAGTACGGCTTCTCTTATGTAGCCATGTGCACCTCCAGCGAAAAATGCGAGAAGCGTACGCTGTTGAGGGTTAAGGTCTCTCTCTGGCCGTGCAATTCGACCGTCTGGCAAGTTGATCCCTGCGAGAGTTACGTCTTTGTTGAGTATGAAGCCTTCGGAGGTGTTAGCGTTGCAAACTACACGTATCGAGTTTTCGTAGAATTCACGTTTCGTCTCGACACCTGAGAGATATGCGCCCTGAAAGCCACATTTGAAAATGTTATTTTTTTAGGAAGAAATTTCGATGTGCTTATTTTAATAGCATTCTTTTGAAATTGAAAGCTCTTATTCTGAAATTCAAAATTGGAAAACACAGATGTACATATATATTATTGTGTGACAACTGACAGATATTAAAAGAAACATTAATATCACATTTTTTCAAGTATTTCATTAGTAATTATAAGTTACAATCCGTGTGGAATGAATACAATACTAGCTAAAAAATCTCATCTATACCTAAAGTTGAGAGTAAATAGTACTAATTGTAACTTTAAATTATGATAATGTTTGAGAAACTTCCAGCGAATTCTAAAATCCCGATCATTATGCGTTATTAAAATTTGCTCATGTGATCTTCCAGTGAAGCACAAGAAAATTTCTTAGTAAAATGTTCTATTAATTTTTATTCAATGATATCTGAATTAACCTCTATTAAGGAGGGGTGAGAAGTGGAAACCAGAGAAAGATTACCCAGTCATGGCAAGCAACAAAGAAATGATCTGCTCCAGCGCTTCGGTTCCAGTAAGGATGTTTCTCTTTTATGACATCAATATAATCAGCAACCAAGCGTTTCAGCGGGCCCCAGTAATCCTTCACATCTCGCCGGTACACATAACCAACGATGTTTGTGACGCTAATTGGGAGAAAGAATGCATTTGCCTCGCTTGGATCTCGAGCCAAAAAGGGATTTGAAATATCCTCCATTTCATTTATGAAGTGCCCTTCTATGGAGTAAATGTTTGCTGTGGGCCCGCTATGGATTATCGGTGCTTCTCCTTCCTTGTACACCCAAATCTTAAATCTTTTCTCCATCTCAAGGTAGCTCCTGTATAGATAGAAATAAAAACAATGTGGCACAGAAATTTTATAAGGATATTATGTGATTATGTCTTAATATTAAGAAGAAAAAACAAAAACACTAATATATATATTAACAGAATCGACTTAACTGATGCAAAGCATTTGGATTGCGGTAGACGGCACCACGTGGCACATAATCATCTATTGCTGTCTTGCTGGAAGTGTAGGTATCCAGTGCTATGGCACGTAAAATCTCAAACCGGGCACGAGACAGTCCCTTTTCAATTGGTGCTATCTTTACTTGCTAAAGGAGCATTTATAAGTAAATCAATCACAGAAGTCGAATGCTTGGGTAAAAATCAAATTTCGTATCGATATATATATATGTACATCTTGCATTTGGAAAGCAGAACAGATCAGCTGGACTTCAATGATGTATATCAGTTTATTCAAAGTAAAAACAAAAGGAATCATAGTAATTAACAAATAGGTTCTAAAAGTAAGATAATTTACATTCCTACATTTCTATACACAAGTTTTTCTGTCAATAATGAGGCAAATTATGACTCTTCAAAGTTCAAACCACTTGTGCAGAGCTCGCTGGATTAAGTATTTGTCACCTGAATGGCACTTTAGTTTTATATGCATCTCTTTTGATAGGGTAAAACCGACAAATCCATGCTATTCACAAGTTTAAACCACACAGTAGTTAACCAATGAGATAAACTGCATTTAAGTAAACATAAGGATGATCATGATCTTATACACCAAGTTTTATGGTTTGGAATTTAAATATATATGTTTCGTACCGCTCGTTTGTGATGTTTAATGGAGGACAAATGAGATGTGCCATTGTCGACTATTTCATCAGAGTAACTCTTCAAATTACGCCGTGCCACGTTTCGGTTGTAAAATGCGAATGGCAAGATGATTAGTAGTAAGAGAAGGAGAGGTATGATCAATGATACCCTTGTGCTTCCCTCCATCCTCTCTCTTCCTCTATCTCTCTCTAGTAATTGACTGTGTGCTTAGCAAGTGATGAATTGGAGAGGTAAGAGACAAGCAAAAGCATTCATAGGCAAAGTATTCCTTCTCTCTGATCTGCATGTATATATAACACTGACTTCAATAAATGTTACTGTAAAATTACATTTTCTAATTAAGGAGATGAAACCCATGCAAATTGAAGAATGAGAGAGCACAAACTTAAGTGTTGGATCATGTCTGCTTATTCTCTAACAATGCTTCTCAATTTAAGTTAATTCAATTGCACAGTGCCTATCTCTAGGAAAGTAGCTCTGCATGCATAGTCAGCAATATATTTAGCATGTGTACTTGTATAGATTATTTAAATAATATATATTGGGTTTTGTTTTTCACATATACCAGTTAAAATACTTTAACTGGTAAAAACGACAAGAAAGATAAGAAAACATATGCACTTCTTAGATGGACCAAAATTTTGAAAAAGACATATCATTGTGGAATGGATACTTTAGATTTAGACAATATGAACAAATATCTTTTAGCTAATAAATAGCCATGGAAAAGTTAGATATATATATAACCTTTTTCCCTTTTTGGAATGGCAGTAAACAATGCTTAAAATAAATAGGTATGGTATTAGATGTATAGTAGGTTCTTTTATGGTAGGTTACAGATACCCCACTATAAATAGGTTAGAAAAAAAATATTGACAAAAAATATATTCGACTGTCTTGTTGCATAGTAAAAATTAGTTGGTTAGCAGCTCAAATTTCATGTACAGACTACAGACCATACATACATACATATATAAGGAGGGATCGGATTACACTCTTGTTTTTGACACATTTTAACACCTATCATTTTCAAAGTCTAAATAGTCGATCCAAACCGTTTAACATGATAGATATATTAAAATGTGCTTGGAGATCAAATTTTATATTTTTTTAAATTTTTTTTAATATTTATTAAGATGGTTACAAAATTGCTGTTTTCAAACCATTGAAAAACAACAATTTTGTAACCATCTTAATAAATAGTAAAAAAATCAAAAAAATGTAAAATTTGATCTCCAAGCACATTTTAATATATCCATCATGTTGAACGGTTCGGATCGACTGCTTGAATTTTGAAATCGCAAAATTCACTTATAAAAAAAACAGTGTTAAGATGTGTCAAAAAAAAGGGTGTAATTGAATCCCTCCTCTACATATATATACACACACACTATCTTATTATTATCTAAATATTATTTTATTTTCTTTCATTCCTCAAGGTACTGAAATCAGAGATGACAATCCCCATGTATATATATTGTTAAGTCAACCACATTCATTAAGGAATTGACAGTCAGTAATTTAACATAAAATAAAAAATGAATCAACGTAACGTGTAAGTTGGAGGTCTCATTGGTAAATGGGATTGTTAACTTACTGTCTTCATATTGGTTCACTTCTAAGGCAAGAATGATATAACAACATTTATGTTTTTCTTATTTTATTTTATTTTTTTTGCATGCATGCATACCCTAGAAAAGATTTGGATCTTTTTCTTAAATACATATTTCAAGCCATTTTTTTTTATATTTAGAAAAAAATGTTTTATAAAGAACCAGAAAGATAACGATTTTTTTCGATTGCATAACGGTTCTTTTGGAATTCACTAAAGAACTTCATATTTGGTGCAGTTTCTCAGTGTACCACAACGCTCCACAGTTTGATTCTGCTTCATAGTTTCTTTCATGCTATTGTAAAAAAAATCATCATATTTCTGATTTTTTTTAAAATATTTATATCTTTTCTACAAATAATAAAAATCTGTTTTCAACCTGCCTTATAAAAAATAATTTGTCTAATTATTGGTTCTGTGAAGACTCTTCTTGACTTGGCCCACACTAAAATAAAGTTTTATTTCATAAATATGCAAACTTTTGTCCTGTGTGCTGTGGATATGCTTTTTCTGTCACATTTATCCCAAATTAGCTTTGATCTTAACCGGGCCTAAATTAGAACCTAACTAATACAAATAGGATCCATTGTGGGAGAAGCCTCCAGCTTATGCAAATTGGCCCAAACTGATCCTATTTTTAATTGTTAGTATGATTGGTTGTTTATGAGGGATGATAAATTGGTCTCCTAATGATATGTGCATCATGCGTACTGGCTCAAAAAAAAAAAAAAAATTCAAAATAGACTTTTATTACTATAATTATTTAGAAAAAAAGGAGTTAAAATATGGTTATAGTTCAAAGTAATTATTAGTTACTATTCATTTTATAAATTTGCCGGATTCTATTAAAGATATCATGACTACAGAAAAAACGGTAACTTTAGTATGATATGATATGCATGGCGATAACTTTTCAGAATTCGGACAAGTTTTAGAATTTCAATTTCAAAAATCAATCTCTATCAAATCAAGATTCAAGTGTAAACTAAATTAAAGATAGAGATTATTACTAGAGATGTAAAAAAGCAGTGCAGCAGAAGAGCGTCTCACGTCTAATAATAATTTGTGTGTGGCCTTCTTCTCTACTCGCTTCGTTTGCAGGTTGAGAAGATCATCATAATTGCACAATAATCACAATCGTGCCTCTGTCGATATCAACACAAACAGTTCAAACTCTACGAGTCGGTGTACTAACATCAACATATAGCAGCCCCCTTCTAGGGTTCAGAAATTTCTCTCTCACACACAATCTATAAAGAGCTAATTTAAATTTGGTATTTGAGAATACGTGAGTGCTATTGATGAAGTGCAGTTGAATAAAAAGACTTCCAAACAGTTTTTAAAAACTGCAATTTCCATAAATAACAAAGAAAAAAAGTGAAGAAAATGGAAAAAGAGAATGTAGACAATGGAAAATAAACTGATTTCCCAAAATAAAGGTCCCACGGTGCACCTTCTATATTCACGGACAGTACAGATGTCACACAAGGAGGTCACAATAAATCGGACCGAGGAGTGCTTTTTATCACTTGTTCTCAACAGTTTAAATCAAATCCTCTCCAGTTACTGGAAACTGTACGCATCCATTGATGGTATAGAATTAGCAAGGACTAAGGACATTTTTTTTCTAATGAGTCTGTACCATAAAAGGATAACTTATTATTTTATTAATGTTTTTCTTTTTTTTTATGTGGAAAATTTATATGTATATTCAAGGAAATCCCCAGCTTTTGCTCAAATGGAGATGAGATGTAGCTCATAAAAACTGTTCTAACTGATCTCCAAAAATGAAAAAAAAAGAAGCGTGGATTTGATAAGCCATTTTATTCCTTTTTACACATTGTGTTTTCTATTTCTTCCCTTGCGCTTTTTGGTTGCCTGTTCGTTTTGTTTTCCTTTTTTTTTTTTTTTTTTTTTTAATTATGATTTTCCTATTAGGTTATATGGGGATTTCATAAATGAATTGGACGAATTGAAATCCCACAATCAGGTCTGTATACAAATCTTGCTCTGATAGTTTTCTTCTTCTTCTTCTTCTTAAATTTGTAGATATTTATTGACTTTGCAGATTAAACAATTAAAGCGACAAAAATGAAATTTAAAAACTTCTTAATTTCTGTTGTAAATTGCACGAATCTCAAAGCTCAAATAATACTGGACCCTGTTCTATCCCTGAATAGGCACCGGACACGTCGTTCACGCAAAATATGAGATATCTCAGAGGTTACGCACTCCTCATTTCTCCCTTTCTCGCCGGTCGGATACCGCTGGAGCCTCAGTATCATTTCTTTTCTTTTCACCGCCACATGGGCCCCTACTTGTCAAATGGGGCTGCTAAGGAGCACCCGACTCGTTCCCATTCTATTAGCTGACTTGGGCCAATTATGCTAGTATTTGCTAGCCTTTCCCATTTTTTTTGCACCCCATGGTATCTCCGACATTTTTGTTTTGTTTTGTTTCTTACTTTCTCTTTTGAATTTACTTTCTCCTCACTGGGAAAATTGAAAAATAAAAAGAAAAGTCATTTGAAAGTTGCAATTTACAACAGAATGCCCCTGGTTCCTCTCCCTTTGGTACCAGTAATGTCCTGTACAGGTCCGGTACACTTGCTTTTTCCATCATTGTACCAGTAATGCCCCTGTTTAATTGCTATGATCTGGTCCGTGTAAGACTCCACCCCACTCATACCGGGTTGTACCAGTACCGTACCATTACTGCTTTTAATTGTCTTACCACTGTGTAAATTGCCCCTCTTGTTATTTTCTTCAATTTATTCCCTCTCGTCACGACCTCTTCATCTTTTCATTTAACCAATACCCTCCACCCGGTGATGGTCCCAATCTCTTAAGTTGTGTACCGGTCTCTTATAGTACCTCAATTGCCAAATTTGAAATTTAAAATCTGTGCTTCTTATAAATATCTGTCGTCTCTTCACAAATATGTTTCGACAATTAATTGTCCGGTTAAATGAAAATTAATTGATCCTCAGCTGAATTATTTCATTCAGTTTGTGTGCTTATTGCTTAATCTTTTTTTTTGAGAAGAAATGTGGGAGTCTAGCTCCCATATTCCCTCTTATTGCTTAATCTAAATGTTTTGACAGATTTTTTTAATTATTATAAATCTAAACTAAAGCTAAACTGTTTGTAATTAATATAAATCAACTATATTCATCATGGTCTTATTCACAAGAAAATTTTATGATACTAGTGAATAGCATATTACATATTACTACAATATTGTATCTATCAGTGGCCATGGCTGAGAAGAAAAATTTCTAGTAATTCCTTTTCTTGACGCGAAATGGCAACCCGTCCTTCATGCGGAGCGTGAGCGACATAACCTTTTCCGGGCACCTTCCCTTGTCTTCAATCTCCATCACAAATCGCTCCAAAATGGATGCCACGATGGACTTCATCTGAATATATGCCATCTCCTTCCCTAGACACATCCTCGGTCCTGCATGGAACGCCGTGAACTTAAATGGGCTCTCCTGTCGAAATGTCCCGTCAGCATCTATCCACCGTTCAGGCCGGTACTCCATACAGTCCTTCCCCCAATTTGCCTCCATTCGACCCATTGCATATGCATTGTATGATATGAACCATCCTTTCTTGATCCGGGTCCCATCTGGCAGGACATCATCCTTCATAGCCTGGGCTTGGTTTGCTGGTACTGGAGGGTACAGTCTCATCGACTCTGATAAAGCCGCATGCAGGTAATGCATCTCCTTCAGCTCCTCGAAATCATACCTGCTTGTCTCGGAACCTCCGTTCTTGGCACGGACCAAACGAGTTTCGTCTAAAATCTTTGCTTCTACGTCTGGCCTGGATGACAGAATCCAGAAGAACCAAGATAAGGCGGATGATGTGGTTTCTCTGCCAGCCAACAAGAAGCTGATGACGATGTCCCGAAGGAACTTGTCTGAGTAGTTGTCTGAGCTGGCGACAAACCGGGAGAGGAGATCATGGTTCTCATCTTTCTGTTTCTCCTCCTTTCGAGAGCGGATGATTTGGTCAGCAAATTCATGAACTGTTGAAATAGATTCTCGTAGCCTTCTTTCGGACCCAATATTAAATTTCTTTTTGATCTTCCAGAGGCGCTGTATAGCATACCAGAACCGCCCAGCACTGAGATGGGTTGCATCCCTGAGTGTTTTTAAGAAATCAATTGTTAGTGAACTAACAAACAAATTAATGATATGGTTCCTCAAATGTGAGGATATAATTAATTAAATCACAATTTGGACCTGAATGCTTCAGCAAAGCTCGTGGCAAAATCGTCCCCATTCTTATCTTGAGCTGACTCACCTGCCAACTCCGGGTCAAGATAACTTGGATCGAGACCAAACGACACCTTACAAACATTGTCAAATGCAAAGCGTTCAAACAAGTTTTGCAAATCAACAACCTGCCCATTAGCCGAAACCCTCTCTAACAAGGGCAGCAGCCGAGTCTGAATTTCCTGTCTCACACACTGCACGACAAAAGACCGCAATGATCGGGTGTTGAACTCAAAACTTGCAGTCTTTCTCTGATCCCGCCATGTCTTTCCATCCGCATTGAATATCCCGGTGCCGAGGAAGTCGTGTAGGGTGGTCAAGAACATCTCGCCTTTTGGATAGTTCTGGAAGTTTGTTCGGAGTATATGTTCCACATTAGATATGTTGGCAGTCAGAACTCCATGATCATCTACCGGCATGGTCAAAACAACAGTGTTAGTCGGAGCTGCGGTGAGCACCTCTGATATCCAGTCTGCAACACGGTGCTGGTTTGGAAGGTAATGAAGGATGTGGCCAACAAGAGGGTAAGGCTTGAAGCTGGGTGAGTAAGCAATTGGGTCTTTTGTTGTACGCTTCCATATGGAGAGGATGAGAGAGGAGAGGAGGAGGAGGCTGAGCAAGAGAAGACTAAATTCGAAGGACAAGGGTTCCATGGAATAAAAAAGCTATCGGTAGGGTGCGGTGGATAATTAAGGAATTCCATCCATGCATTAATTATTATATACATCCGGTGCAAGTGCAAGTATTAATTAGTTTGATGTAATATATATAGCATAACAGATGTTATATTTGCACCGTGTTATGTATCTTTTTATTTAGGGGAAATTTCATGTATAACCCTCAAAAACATTGAAATTACGTATTTCTCCCTAAAAAAAATTATAATATAAAATTTAACCTTCTAAATTTCAAAAACTCACAAATTTACCAATTTTGTTGTCATTTCTATTAAAACTCGTTATAAATTTATGAAGTACCCATTTTACCGTTCATTAAAAAATAAATAAAAACTAGTAGCATGTTTTGAAAAAATGTTAGTCTTCTAATTGATCGGTTTGCGAAAGCAAATGAGTCAATTCTCTACTTCCGACGCTTACACCGCATATACCAAAATGTTATTTTGTAAGTGTTACAAGTAGAGGAATGACCCATGTACTTGGAAACCGTCCAATTAGAATACTGACATTCTAAAATATACTATATATATATATATATATTTTTTTTTTTAATGAAGGGTAAAATTGACACTTCATAAATTTAAAATGACTTTTAATAGAAAAGACATTAAAATGGACAAATTAGTGACTTTTTAAAGTTTAGAAGGATAAATATATATGATATTATGAATTTTAGAGAGGAAATACATAAATTCTGAGGAATATACATGAAATTTACCCTTTATTAATATGTAAGTTGTTTATATTTAAACTTACAAATATTATACATGATATACAAATTAATTATTTGTCATGTTTTCTTTTTAAATGATCACAGGAAATTAAGTTCAAGATAAATACTGTCCAATAAATAAAAATATTTTGTATTTTTTAGTAATGTAAATTATAAATACTTATTATAATTTAATAGTTAAGTATAAACATATTGCGGAAAAAATATAAACATGTGTGTATGAGATATAGTCATATAGATATATAGTGCTGGTAATTAAGTAGAGTATCATTACTTCATATTATATAGTAACTAATTATAGTGTTGTACTGGTGCTGTTGTATCAAGTAATTAATATCCATTAGAAAAGATTGCGCATTTATTATGTTAATTATATAAAAAAAATATAAATTTGATAAATAGAGTACATTTGTCTAATTCAATAAAAAATATTCCTTACATTTACATACAAAAAACCAACAGTAACAATATACGAAAGTAAAAGATCATTTAGTGTTACATAAGTTTCTATCTTTTAGCTATTATATATGTAAAACATCACAGACATTATTAAAAAATTACTCCCGATATTAAGCAATAGAATAATAAACAAAATATCTAAAACGACCACGAATTTATTATTTTAATTTAAAGACTATATTAATCAGCTTAAAATTTTAAATTTTACATCAACTATAAAACCAATGGTATTGATGAGCGATTAATCAAATTTAGGTACAATTTTAATTGAGTTTGGTGGCAGATTAATCGGACTTAACAACAATTTGACTTTCAAAACTGCAAAATATCTACACCACATCATTTGGTTGGTGGTCTACATGGACCAAGGGTTTATGTAGAAAACTCATAAGCTAAGATTTTTTTTAGAAGCATTCTTCGTCCTCACATTTGATCTTATCTAAATTCAAGATTCTAGAAGCCCCAAATGGGGCCCAACTCTCTCCATGGCTGAAACCACCTAGGCCCAATTCAATTTGGGCTCCAAGTCCAATTGTTCTCAAACTGGCCTGAATTTGAATCAGATAGCGATGCATTAACTCAAATTCTGAGTTAATGTAGAGGCTACGTGTTCATTTTTCTTCTCCATTTTATTCATCTTGTTTAATTAATTAATAGCTAATTATTTATACATCTCATGTAATCAAATAGTTGACAATTGATAAATTCCTTTTATGTGTATGTTGAGAGTTAAATTTAAATGTCATGTCCAACATGTATATAAATTTATTTAGACTTAAAGTATCATCTCATCAAACTAAAAATCAATTTCTCCAATCATAATCTTCTAGATGTGACCTTATAGAATCTAAATTAAAACTCATTTTAATTCCATAAGTTATAAGGTATCTAGCAATATACATTATGAATATCCAAACAATATAAATGATACATACCATACAATATCACGATCCACATAAACATAATTGCACGTGTTAATTCTTATGTCTCCTGATATCACAAATAAGTCCAAAATAGAAATGTATCATTCTTGCGACTTGTACTCTCTTGATTCTAAAGTAGATTATATTTTATGATTAGCTCTTTAATAATATAACATTTTTATAATCCTGCTCCATCAAGAGACTCAGAGATCATGACTCGCATAATTAAACACGAAGGACATTAGTGATCTTAATGAGCACGTTCCCTCCGCACAAGTCAAGCATAGGCGAGTGTCGGACAATAACTACAAATACATACTTCTCATATAGGAAAAATGAACATCTTAGATCTTCTAATTTAACACTCCATGAAACATTTAATAACACAAACACAATTTAATAATGTTTCATGTTGGGTCTGTCCAATGCTGTATTCTCCAATACCCATCCATGAGATTAAACTGATACTCATATCATTTGGTTTGTAAAACATAATCAACATTTAATTCATATGCTAACCTTACAATAGTTAATTAGTGTTTCATGCTAACCGTATAATGGTTAATTATAGAGTTTCAGAATTTATGTTCTCAACTTAAATGATCCATAAATTATAATACTCAATGAACAAAATGATACAAATCATCCAATAGTCCAACTTTTGGCTCTTACTTCATGACACTAACAATCTCCTAGTTGAACTAGAGTGATAGAGTGTGAAATTAACGATTTTACCATATCATTTGACTTAAAAATTGACCAAAAATCATATGTTAATTTATGTTTTTAGGGTGAATTGGGTTACTTTTACATTTTTATAATGATTTTGCAGATTTAGAGATTTTAAGTGATTTGAGATTTAGATATTTTTAGGAATGGAGACTGATACGTCCAAAGGGTATATAAAAAGCTTTATTCTCAAATACACTTTCGATTCAGATTGTAAGTATACAATCCTACCGTGTAGTATATTATCGGGTATCGAACCACAAGGAGTAAGGTAAATACTTAGTTTTCAACTTTAGATAATAAATTTTAGAAAAGAAAGAAAATAAAGTGCAATAAAGTAAATTTGGGGAGTTTGTAGTAAAAATCTTAAGGTTGGGTTCAATACCCGAAGAAAGGAGTTTTTAAACAATTAAAAGTAAAAGTAAAAGAGAGAAAAGTCGGTTTGTTTCAATGTTAAGAGAATCTAGGGGTCTTTGGTCTACAATCCCTTGTTAACTCTATTCATTCGGTATTTGCTTAAATTCATGTATGATTTGATGAGGTTTCTAACCTAATATGTCATTAAGGGTCACCTTCATGAATTAACAACGTGTCTAAGTAATTCGGACTTCACTTTTTAGGTTCTTCACCCTAGCTACCTAGACTATAAGCTCTTGTTAGTCTCTCCTCTCCTCGAATATTGGTATTTCACAATCAAGTCCATGATACCAATATCCGATTCGATTTGAGATGTCCTAATTAGGGTTTGACTTCTCGTTTAGGTTCTTCACCAAGTCCCTAACCTTAATTTCTGTAGTTCCGGCTTAGATTAAATTGGTTAGAATCTTAATCTAAAACCTAAGGTATTTGCATTCATAATTTGGTACTATCCTATTGATCCTAGTCAATTTTGGTTCTTTTGAAACCAAAACGAGATGCTACAATTCAAGTACTAATTATGTATCTAACACAAATTATTAAAATCACAGAAATTAACGATCAAATCCGATAAAACAATCATAATAAAAGCAAATAATCGAATAAAATAGAATTAAACAAGTTCATGCATTGACCTAAACCCCTAGAGAGATAACTACTCCCTCTTGGAGAGAAACATTGCAAAGTTTGGCAAAGAATAAAAGGAAATGAAATAAAGAATAATTACACCCTTTGAATCTAGAACCTCAATCTTGCCGAATCTTGCTCAGAAAACCCTTCTTCTCCTTGCTTGAAAGCTTCACCTTCTTCAGAAAATATTGCTCAGAATTGTGTGTAGAGAGAGAATGAGATGTGTTGTTGGATGGATGGGTAGTGGATGATTTGGAAGGGAAAGTTCTAGCCCTTTTATAGCAAGAGATCATGTCCAATTTAGAGGCTAGAATGTGGAGTTAGTGGGTGCCCTTTTTACATTGTTTTGCTGGCAAGTATGTCTATTTTTGGCTTCTTAAAACGTGTCCTTGGAGTGCCAATAATAGAAACCGTGTTGAAACTAGGTAATTCTGGCAGTCCGCGTGTTCAGTGCGTCCGCACTGGTGGTGAGTGCGGATGGTTGATCCGCACTGGACTCAACTTTCCTTTTTTAACTTGGCAAAAATCCTGCGTAGTCTTCTGAGTGCGTCCACACTGGTTGTGGGTGCGGATGGAGGACCCGCACTGCTGAACTTTTATTCTGATTTGCAGTTTCTGAAAATTCGACCAAGTACTGAATGCGGGTGGATGTCCTGCACTGGCGTGTGAGTGCGGACGCATTACGCTCGGGAAAAATTCTGGCTGTGCTGAGAGGCTGGAAATTCGGCTAAGTACTGAGTGCGTCCGCACTGAATCTTAGTGCGGGTGGTTGATCCGCACTCAGTCTTAATTACTTCATTTTTCATCTTTTCCTGCATTTTAAAGCCAAACTACCGCACTAACTTGATTCTAGGTGTAATTCATTTATTTTATATTCAAAATACATTATAATTGGAGTTATTTTATGATAAAAACTAAATCAAATGTGTATATAATTTATGCTTATCAGAGACTCTAGATGTATTCATTTCATCTTTTCATCTTTTATTAATTGAATTATATTAAGTCTCTTGTATTTGTTTTCATTGTTGATTTGTCTATGAGAGACTAATTAAACAACTCCTCTCTAGGATTATGGATTGTAAATCTGAATTCTTAAGAATTTAATCTAGTTGATATTAATTTTTATATTCTTTGCACTTGATTTGATTTCCTACTGCAATTTATCTTGTATTACTAGCTATGGTGCGTTCTAACTTGCCCGCATGGTGATGGCCACACCATGTACTTGAATGATATTAAGGGTTGACCAATTAGAATTAATTAGGGTGATTAAAAGATGCAATTTCCTTAAATAACAAATAAAAAAGTGAAGAGAGTAGAAAAAGGGAATAAATAATGAAAAACAAAAATGATTTCCCAAAATAAATGTCCCACGGTGCACCTTCTATAATCATAGTGACAAGATTCGCGAATTATATCCGAATTATATCCGAATAATTCGTTTTTTTTGTAATGCCGAACTGAACGCCGAATTATTCGGTTGACTGAACTTTGACCGAATTATTCGCGAATTTTACGAACTTTTCCCGAATTTTACGAATTATTCGTGAATTTTTTCCGAATTTTTCCCAAAACATTTTTTTTGGTTTTTTTTTTTTGCTTCTTTGTAAGATTGAGATCTCTGATCCGGATTATTCCGAATCATTCCCGAATTATATCTAAATTATTCCCGAATCACGAATTTTTGATCTCGCCAAACAGAACCCGAATAATTCATTTGTCACTGTGTCTATAATCACGGACCGTACAGATAACATCGGACCTTTTTGACCGAGGAGTGCTTTTCATCACTTGTTCTTAACGGTTTAAATCAAACCCTCTCCAGTTAATGGAAACTGTATGCCTCCATTTATTGTGTAGAACTAATATGGAACATTATTTCTCAATGACTCTGAACCATAAAGGATAATTTATTATTTTATTAAATGATTTGTACTCTTCTGTGGCTCTTTTTCATTTTTTCATGTGGGAGATTTATATGTATATTCAAGGAAATGTCCAGCTTTTGCTCAAATGGAGATGGGATACAGCTCAGAAAAACTGTACCAACTGTTCTCCAAAAAAGAAAAAGAGCGTGGATTGGATAAGCCATTTTTTCTTTTTTTCTTTTTACACATTTTGTTTTCAATTTCTTCCCTTGCGCTTTTTGGTTGCCTATTCGTTTTTGTTTACATCTTTTTTTTTTTTAATTATGATTTTCTTATTAGGTTATATGGGGATTTCATAAATGAAATTGGATAGATGGAAATCACACAATCAGGTCTGTATACAAATTGGCCCAAACTGATCCTATTTTTAATTGTTAGTATGATTGGTTGTTTATGAGGGATGATAAATTGGTCTCCTAATGAAATGTGCATCATGCGCACTGGCTCAAAAAAAAAAAAAAAAAAAAAATTCAAAATAGACTTTTATTACTATAATTTTTTAGAAAAAAAGTTAAAATATGGTTATAGTTCAAAATAATTATTAGTTACTATTCATTTTATAAATTTGCCGGATTTTATTAAAGATATCATGACTATAGAAAAAACTGTAACTTTAGTATGATATGCATAGCGATACCTTTTCAGAATTCGGACAAGTTTTACAATTTCAATTTCAAAAATTAATCTCTATTCAAATCAAGATTCAAGTGTAAACTAAATTAAAGATAGAGATTATTACTAGAGATGTAAAAAAAGCAATGCATCATAAGAGCATCTCGCGTGTGTGGCCTTCTTCTCTACTCGCTTCACTTGTAGGTCGAGAAAATCATCGAAATTGCACAATAATCACAACCGTACCTCTATCAATATAAACACAAACAGTTCAAACTCTGTGAGTCGGTGTATATAGCAGCCCCTTAGGCTTCAGAAATTTCTCTCTCACACACAATTTATAAAGAGCTAATTTAAATTTGGTATTTGAGAATACTGCAATTGATGGAGTGCAGATTTCATCCGCTCTTCTTTAAAAGGACTTCCAAACAGTTTTTAAAAACTGCAATTTCCATAAATAACAAAGAAAAAAAAGTGAAGAAAATGGAAAAAGAGAATGTAGACAATGGAAAATAAACTGATTTCCCAAAATAAAGGTCCCACGGTGCATAGTAACAATACTTGCGAATAATTCGCGTTTAATTCGCGAATAAAACGTTTTTGGGGTGTTTCCGAACCGAATGGCGTATTATTCGTTGACCGAACCTTTGACCGAATAAAACGCGAATAAAACGCGTATTTAACGAATTTTACGAATAATTCGCGTTTTTTTCACTTTTTTTTCGGAGAAAAATTTGAAATTCGCGAGCACAGTAACTCCCTTCCCCAGGCACAGTACACTGAGTACAGTACGCGTTTTAGTACGCATTTTCCCAAGGCAGCCATCACCCATGTGATTTCCATTATATATAGTTTTTACTATTTGATCTTCTATGGCCAAAAATAAGTAGTATATCATATAGTAAATCATCGGTAATAAATTAAATATGCACTGAGATTCGTATTGTAATTCCGAATTATTCCCGAATTATACCCGAATTATTCCCGAATCACGAATTTTTGATCATGCCGAACCGAACCCGAATTATTCATTTGTTACTATGCCTCCAACTCGGTTCATTCAAATTCAATAAACCTATAACAATATATATGGACTCTCGAAGTGGCTATCCTGAGCATTTCTATTGACAGATGAAAACCATTTTGAAAATCAAATAAATTTAATTTGATTAGATAAAAATCCATATTTTACCATAGATAAAAAGCTAGAATTCTTGTAGAAGCTTGAATAAGCTTGTTGTGCATGCCATCTTCTTCAATTCATATTTCATCTTTTTCTTACCCCTACAAAACAGTTATATAAAGATCAATACACTTAACATAATAAGCAACAAAAATTCCAATTTTTCACTAATCAATTTAATTCTTATACTATGAATATATCCAAAACTCATAATACTTTTTCAGAGGCTGATGCTTATAACGATTGTTGGAGCTCCAATCGTTGTTGCGACAAGTACAGAGCATAGTAACATGATTCGCGTTTTATTCGCGAATAAAACGCGAATAAAACGTTTTTTGAGGTTTCCGAACCGAACAACGAATAAAACGGTTGACCGAATTTTTACCGATTTATTCGCGAATAAAACGCGAATAAAACGTTTTTTACGAATTATTCGCGTTTTATTCGCGTTTTTCTCACCTTTTTCTCGCGCAGAGCTGTTGCCTGTTGGGACTTGGGAGAGTGGTTCTTCTTTTTGGCACCCACGTGAATGCACCCCATGTGGCCACTGGCCACTACTTTTTTGCTGCACTGATTTTCTGTGGCAAAACAAAATAGTATTTTGTATAGTAAATCATTAGTGATGAATTAAATATGCATTGAGGTTTCGTATTGTAATTCCGAATCATTCCCGAATTATACCCGAATTATACCCGAATCACGAATTTTTGACCCTGCCGAACCGAACCCGAATTATTCATTTGTTACTATGCCACGGTGCACCTTCTCTATTCACGGACAGTACAGATGTCACACAAGGAGGTCACAATAAATCGGACCGAGGAGTGCTTTTTATCACTTGTTCTCAACAGTTTAAATCAAATCCTCTCCAGTTACTGGAAACTGTACGCATCCATTGATGGTATAGAATTAGCAAGGACTAAGGACATTTCTTTTCTAAGTCTGTACCATAAAAGGATAACTTATTATTTTATTAATGTTTTTCTTTTTTTTTATGTGGAAAATTTATACGTATATTCAAGGAAATCCCCAGCTTTCGCTCAAATGGAGATGAGATGTAGCTCG
Organism: Carex kokanica; assembly: GCA_025461125.1. Classification (NCBI taxonomy): domain Eukaryota; kingdom Viridiplantae; phylum Streptophyta; class Magnoliopsida; order Poales; family Cyperaceae; genus Carex; species Carex kokanica. Next base: position 792,522 of record JAJGRX010000858.1, on the reverse strand, counting down.
TAAAAACTGTTCTAACTGTTCTCCAAAAATGAAAAAAGAAGAAGCGTAGATTTGATAAGCCATTTTATTCCTTTTTACACATTGTGTTTTCTATTTCTTCCCTGGCGCTTTTTGGTTGCCTGTTCGTTTTGTTTTCCTTTTTTTTTTTTTTTTTTTTTAATTATGATTTTCCTATTAGGTTATATGGGGATTTCATAAATGAATTGGACGAATTGAAATCCCACAATCAGGTCTGTATACAAATCTTGCTCTGATAGTTTTCTTCTTCTTCTTCTTCTTAAATTTGTAGATATTTATTGACTTTGCAGATTAAACAATTAAAGCGACAAAAATGAAATTTAAAAACTTCTTATTTTATTGACTTCTTAATTTCTGTTGTAAATTGCACGAATCTCAAAGCTCAAATAATACTGGACCCTGTTCTATCCCTGAATAGGCACCGGACACGTCGTTCACGCAAAGTATGAGATATCTCAGAGGTTACGCACTCCTCATTTCAGCCTTTCTCGCCGGTCGGACACCGCTGGAGCCTCAGTATCATTTCTTTTCTTTTCACCGCCACATGGGCCCCTACTTGTCAAATGGGGCTGCTAAGGAGCACCCGACTCGTTCCCATTCTATTAGCTGACTTGGGCCAATTATGCTAGTATTTGCTAGCCTTTCCCATTTTTTTTGCACCTCATGGTATCTCCGACATTTTTGTTTTGTTTTGTTTCTTACTTTCTCTTTTGAATTTACTTTCTCCTCACTGGGAAAATTAAAAAATAAAAAGAAACGTCATTTGAAAGTTGCAATTTACAACAGAATGCCCCTGGTTCTTCTCCCTTTGGTACCAGTAATGTCCTGTACAGGTCCGGTACACTTGCTTTTTCCATCATTGTACCAGTAATGCCCCTGTTTAATTGCTATGATCTGGTCCGTGTAAGACTCCACCCCACTCATACCGGGTTGTACCAGTACCGTACCATTACTGCTTTTAATTGTCTTACCACTGTAAATTGCCCCTCTTGTTATTTTCTTCAATTTAGTCCCTCTCCTCACGACCTCTTCATCTTTTCATTTAACCAATACCCTCCACCCGGTGATGGTCCCCATCTCTTAAGTTGTGTACCGGTCTCTTATAGTACCTCAATTGTCAAATTTGAAATTTAAAATCTGTGCTTCTTAAAAATATATGTCGTCTCTTCACATATATGTTTCGACAATTAATTGTCTGGTTAAATGAAAATTAATTGATCCTCAGCTGAATTATTTCATTCAGTTTGTGTGCTTACTGCTTAATCTAAATGTTTTGACAGATTTTTTTAATTATTATAAATCTAAACTAAAGCTAAACTGTTTGTAATTAATATAAATCAACTATATTCATCATGGTCTTATTCACAAGAAAATTTTATGATACTAGTGAATAGCATATTACATATTACTACAATATTGTATCTATCAGTGGCCATGGCTGAGAAGAAAAATTTCTAGTAATTCCTTTTCTTGACGCGAAATGGCAACCCGTCCTTCATGCGGAGCGTGAGCGACATAACCTTTTCCGGGCACCTTCCCTTGTCTTCAATCTCCATCACAAATCGCTCCAAAATGGATGCCACGATGGACTTCATCTGAATATATGCCATCTCCTTCCCTAGACACATCCTCGGTCCTGCATGGAACGCTGTGAACTTAAATGGGCTCTCCTGTCGAAATGTCCCGTCAGCATCTATCCACCGTTCAGGCCGGTACTCCATACAGTCCTTCCCCCAATTTGCCTCCATTCGACCCATTGCATATGCGTTGTATGATATGAACCATCCTTTCTTGATCCGGGTCCCATCTGGCAGGACATCATCCTTCATAGCCTGGGCTTGGTTTGCTGGTACTGGAGGGTACAGTCTCATCGACTCTGATAAAGCCGCATGCAGGTAATGCATCTCCTTCAGCTCCTCGAAATCATACCTGCTTGTCTCGGAACCTCCGTTCTTGGCACGGACCAAACGAGTTTCGTCTAAAATCTTTGCTTCTACGTCTGGCCTGGATGACAGAATCCAGAAGAACCAAGATAAGGCGGATGATGTGGTTTCTCTGCCAGCCAACAAGAAGCTGATGACGATGTCCCGAAGGAACTTGTCTGAGTAGTTGTCTGAGCTGGCGACAAACCGGGAGAGGAGATCATGGTTCTCATCTTTCTGTTTCTCCTCCTTTCGAGAGCGGATGATTTGGTCAGCAAATTCATGAACTGTTGAGATAGATTCTCGTAGCCTTCTTTCGGACCCAATATTAAATTTCTTTTTGATCTTCCAGAGTCGCTGTATAGCATACCAGAACCGCCCAGCACTGAGATGGGTTGCATCCCTGAGTGTTTTTAAGAAATCAATTGTTAGTGAACTAAGTAACAAATGAATGATATGGTTCCTCAAATGTGAGGATATAATTAATTAAATCACAATTTGGACCTGAATGCTTCAGCAAAGCTCGTGGCAGAATCGTCCCCATTCTTATCTTGAGCTGACCCACCTGCCAACTCCGGGTCAAGATAACCTGGATCGAGACCAAACGACACCTTACAAACATTGTCAAATGCAAAGCGTTCAAACAAGTTTTGCAAATCAACAACCTGCCCATTAGCCGAAACCCTCTCTAACAAGGGCAGCAGCCGAGTCTGAATTTCCTGTCTCACACACTGCACGACAAAAGACTGCAATGATCGGGTGTTGAACTCAAAACTTGCAGTCTTTCTCTGATCCCGCCATGTCTTTCCATCCGCATTGAATATCCCGGTGCCGAGGAAGTCGTGTAGGGTGGTCAAGAACATCTCGCCTTTTGGATAGTTCTGGAAGTTTGTTCGGAGTATATGTTCCACATTAGATATGTTGGCAGTCAGAACTCCATGATCATCTACCGGCATGGTCAAAACAACAGTGTTAGTTGGGGCTGCAGTGAGCACCTCTGATATCCAGTCTGCAACACGGTGCTGGTTTGGAAGGTAATGAAGGATGTGGCCAACAAGAGGGTAAGGCTTGAAGCTGGGTGAGTAAGCAATTGGGTCTTTTGTTGTACGCTTCCATATGGAGAGGATGAGAGAGGAGAGGAGGAGGAGGCTGAGCAAGAGAAGAATAAATTCAAAGGACAAGGGTTCCATGGAATGAAAAAGCTATCGGTAGGGTGCGGTGGATAATTAAGGAATCCATCCATGCATTATATACATCCGGTGCAAGTGCAAGTATTAATTAGTTGATGTAATATAGCATAACAGAAACTATATTTGCACCGTGTTCTGTATCTTTTATTTAGAGGTAATTTCATGTATAACCCTCAAAAACATTGAAATTACGTATTTCTCTCTCTAAAATTCATAATATCATATTTACCATTCTAAATTTTAAAAACTCACAAATTTACCCATTTTATTGTCGTTTCTATTAACCCATTTTATCGTTCATTTAAAAAAAAATAAAAACTAGTAGCATGTTTCGAAAAAATGTCAGTCTTCTAATTGATCGGTTTGCGAAGGCAAATGAGTCAATTCTCTACTTCTGACGCTTACACCGCATATACCAAAATGCTATTGTGTAAGTGCTACAAGTAGAGGAATGACCCACGCATTCGGAAACCGTTCAATTAGAAGACTGACATTTTTCTAAAATATACTGTATATTTTTAATTTTTTTAATGAAGGGTAAAATTGACACTTCATAAATTTAAAATGACTTTTAATAGAAAAGACATTAAAATGGGTAAATTTGTGACTTTTTGAAGTTTAGAAGGATAAATATATATGATATTATTAATTTTAGAGAGGAAATACGTAACTTCTGAGGAATATAAATGAAATTTCCCCTTTATTAATATGTAAGCTGTTTATATTTAAACTTACAAATATTATACTTGATATGCAAATTAATTATTTGTCATGTTTTCTTTTTAAATGATCACAAGAAATTAAGTTCAAGATAAATACTGTCCAATAAATAAAAATATTTTGTATTTTTTAGTAATGTAAATTATAAATACTTATTATAATTTAATAGTTAAGTATAAACATATTGCGGAAAAAATATAAACATGTGTGTATGAGATATAGTCATATATATAGATATATAGTGCTGGTAATTTAGTAACTAATTATAGTGTTGTACTGGTGCTGTTGTATCAAGTAATTAATATCCATTAGAAAAGATTATGCATTTATTATTTTAATTATATAAAAAAATATAAATTTGATAAATAGAGTACATTTGTCTAATTCAATAAAAAATATTCCATACATTTACATACAAAAAACCAACAGTAACAATATATGAAAGTAAAAGATCATTTAGTGTTACATAAGTTTCTATCTTTTAGCTATTATATATGTAAAACATCCCAGACATTATGAAAAAATTACCCCCGATATTAAGCAATAGAATAATAAACAAAATATCTAAAACGACCACGAATTTATTATTTTAATTTAAAGATTATATTAATCAGCTTAAAATTTTAAATTTTACATCAACTATAAACCAATGGTATTGATGAGCGATTAATCAAATTTAGGTACAATTTTAATTGAGTCTGGTGGCAGATTAATTTGACTTTCAAAACTGCAAAATATCTACACCACATCATTTGGTTGGTGGTCTACATGGACCGAGGGTTTATGTAGAAAACTCATAAGCTAAGATTTTTTTTAGAAGCATTCTTCGTCCTCACATTTGATCTTATCTAAATTCAAGATTCTAGAAGCCCCAAATGGGGCCCAACTCTCTCCATGGCTGAAACCACCTAGGCCCAATTCAATTTGGGCTCCAAGTCCAATTGTTCTCAAACTGGCCTGAATTTGAATAAGATAGCCGAGATGCATTAACTCAAATTCTGAGTTAATGTAGAGGCTAAGTGTTCATTTTTCTTCTCCATTTTATTCATCTTGTTTAATTAATTAATAGCTAATTATTTATACATCTCATGTAATCAAATAGTTGACAATTGATAAATTCCTTTTATGTGTATGTTGAGAATTAAATTTAAATGTCATGTTGAACATGTATATAAATTTATTTAGATTTAAAGCATCATCTCATCAAACTAAAAATCAATTTCTCCAATCATAATATTTTAGATGTGACCTTATAGAATCTAAATTAAAACTTCTTTTAATTCCATAAGTTATAAGATATCTAGCAATATACATTATGAATATCCAAACAATATAAATGATACATACCATACAATATCACGATCCACATAAACATAATTGCACGTGTTAATTCTTATGTCTCCTGATATCACAAATAAGTCCAAAATAGAAATGTATCATTCTTGCGACTTATACTCTCTTGATTCTAAAGTAGATTATATTTTATGATTAGCTCTTTAATAATATAACATTTTTATAATCCTGCTCCATCAAGAGACTCAGAGATATCATGACTCGCATAATTAAACACAAAGGACATTAGTGATCTTAATGAGCACGTTCCCTCCGCACAAGTCAAGCATAGGCGAGTGTCGGACAATAACTACAAATACATACTTCTCATATAGGAAAAATGAACATCTTAGATCTTCTAATTTAACACTCCATGAAACATTTAATAACACAAACACAATTTAATAATGTTTCATGTTGGGTCTGTCCAATGCCGTATTCTCTAATACCCATCCATGAGATTAAACTGATACTCATGTCATTTGGTTTGTAAAACATAATCAATATTTAATTCATATGCTAACCTTACAATAGTTAATTAGTGTTTCATGCTAACCGTATAATGGTTAATTATAGAGTTTCACAATTCATGTTCTCAACTCAAATGATCCATAAATTATAATACTCAATGAACAAAATGATACAAATCATCCAATAGTTCAAATATTGGCTCTTACTTTATGACACTAACAATCTTCCAGTTGAACTAGAGTGATAGAGTGTGAAATTAACGATTTTACCATATCATTTGACTTAGAAATTGACCAAAAATCATATGTTAATTTATGTTTTTAGGGTGAACCGGGTTACTTTTATATTTTTATAATGATTTTGCAGATTAAGAATTTTAAGTGAATTCAGATTTAGATTCAGATATTTTTAGTGATTTCAGGGCAAAAAAGAAGCATTCTTATCAAACAACATTACCGACACAAATCGCACGTGATTAGAGAAGGAAACTACAGATTTTGCTGAGTTATAAAGTGCATGCGGTTCACTAAAACACATACGATTTGGACTCTATCCGCACGTTATACGTCAGGATCTAGAACTTTCGGGCTGTTACGACTTCTGATGTTCCTTGTATAGTAACATGATTCGCGTTTTATTCGCGAATAAAACGTTTTTTGGAGGTTTCCGAACCGAACAGCGAATAAAACGGTTGACCGAATTTTTACCGATTTATTCGCGAATAAAACGTTTTTTCCGAATTATTCGCGTTTTTTTCGCCTTTTTCTCGCGCAGAGCTGTTGCCTGTTGGGACTTGGAAGAGTGGTTCTTCTTTTTGGCAGTTGGCACCCACGTGAATGCACCACATAGGTCACTACTTTTTTGCTGCACTGATTTTCTGTGGCAAAACAAAATAGTATTTTGTATAGTAAATCATTAGTGATAAATTAAATATGTATTGAGGTTTCGTATTGTAATTCCGAATCATTCTCGAATTATACCTGAATTATACCCGAATCACGAATTTTTGACCCTGCCGAACCGAACCGAACCCGAATTATTCATTTGTTACTGTGGTTCCTTGATCTCCACGCTCAACAGAACTTTTTGGACCAATTAGAAGCCTTATCACTCCACCCTACTGTGCCTAGAAAATCTATAAATATATTAGATCTAGGTTTTCCATGTATCAATCAATTACCTACTATAGAATAGAGTAAAGGGTTAGTTAGAGGGCAATTAAGGGAAAAAAAAAATCTGCCAATGGGCATAGTGGGCTCATTGGAGGCTAATGGAGACTATCTAGATGTATTCCTTTCATCTCTTTTATTTTTTATTAATTGAATTATATTAAGTCTCTTGTATCTGTTTTCATTGTTAATTTGTCATAGTTAATTTGTCTATGAGAGACTAATTAACAACTTCTCTCTAGTCTTATGGATTGTAATCCTGAATTCTTAAGAATTTAATCTAGTTAATGTTAATTTTTATATTATTCTTTGCACTTGATTTGATTTCCTTCTGCAATTTATCTTGTATTACTAGCTATGGTGCGTTCTAACTCGCCCGCATGGTGATGGCTACACCATGTACTTGAATGATATTAAGGGTTGATCAATTAGAATTAGGGTGATTTAAAAAAAATGCAATTTCCTTAAAAAACAAATAAAAAAAGTGAAGAGAGTAGAAAAAGGGAATAAATAATGAAAAAACAAAAATGATTTCCCAAAATAAGTGTGTGAGGTCACAATACATCGGAGTGCTTTTCATCACTTGTTCTCAACGGTTTAAATCAAACCCTCTCCAGTTAATGGAAACTGTATGCCTCCATTTATTGTGTAGAATTAATATGGAACATTATTTCTCAATGACTCTGAACCATAAAGGATAATTTATTATTTTATTAAATTATTTACACTCTTCTGTGGCTCTTTTTCATTTTTTTCATGTGGGAGATTTAGGACCTGTTCGGCAGCACAGTGGACTGGAAAATGGGCTCAGGAATTTTTTTTTTTTGAAATGATTTTTACTGTTCACGTGGGAAAAAAAAAATTACTCAGATTGAATTTTTTTTTTCTCACGTGAACAGTAAAATTTAAAAAGCAGCTGAACAGGCCCTTATATGTATATTCAAGGAAATGCCCAGCTTTTGTGCAAATGGAGATGGGATACAGCTCATAAAAACTGTACCAACTGTTCTCCAAAAAAGAAAAAGAGCATTGATTGGATAAGCCATTTTTTTTTCTTCTTTTTACACATTTTGTTTTCAATTTCTTCCCTTGCGCTTTTTGGTTGCCTATTCGTTTTTGTTTTCATTTTTTTTTAATTATGATTTTCTTATTAGGTTATATGGGGATTTCATAAATGAAATTGGATAGATGGAAATCACACAATCAGGTCTGTATACAAATCTCGTTCTGATAGTTTGTTTCTTTTCTTCTTTAATTTCTAAATAACAATTGAATTTGTCTTATTATTATTTTTAATTTTTTATTGACTTTGCAGATTCAAAAATTAAAGCGACAAAAATCCCCAAAAAGGTAAGCATAATCTACAATTTTTTAATAACTAGCAAAAAAAATTATACCTTGCAAATCTAAAAAACATTATAAATTTTTTGTACGGAATTTCATTAAAAAATATAGTTTTATGAGTTTATTTTTCTTATTTGTGTAGAAAGTAATTGTGGAATTAAAAGTATACATGCACTGTCCAGCATGTGAAAAGCTAGTTTACAGAACTCTTAGAAAATTCAAAGGTTGGTAATCTCTCCATCTATCTGATATCTGATTTTTTTCTATTATTTTTGAGTTGAAATTATTCAGGCCATGCCTTTATTTTTATTTTTTTATCACTTAGAACATTTGACATAAACTAGATTTAAGCATAGCCATTAGAATGGAAACAAGATAACTTCTATATTCAGTTATTCAATTGAAATAAGAGGAGGATTCAAATATCTCTATTTTTTTGTGCCTCTACCATGTCTCCATTTTTAAAGCGTTAATAACTCAAAATTTAAATCATAAATGTCAAAATAAAACCGTTAGATGTGATCTATATTATTTTCTCTCTGTGCTCATAAAAAATTATCACATTTTGGTTTTGTTTTTATGTGAATCAATAAGTTAAAAAATCAACGTCTATAAATTATCCACATTAGTACATTTTTACAAGCTCTTGATGACAACCAAAACAAAGTTGAAATATCATAATTTTTTACACATGCATAGATAAAATTATGTAGATCATATCTAACGGTTTTATTTTGACTTTTAGGTGTTAAATTTTGAGTTATTAAATTTTTTAAAAATGAAAGTATGATGGAGGCACACAAAATAGAGGCATTTGAACCCTTCTCTTGAAATAAATAAGGTTGTTTTGTGCTAAAAGAATAAGATGGAATTAAATGAACTGAGAATATATAGTTCTGTAATTAGGGCATCAAACACAATTGGCATAAATAAAAATTTGATGAATTCAATAAAAAGAAAAGAAAAATAACCCAAGTTACAGCCACCAACAAAATACAATCAGCATATATTTTAATCAGATCCAATTAAGTCAATTGTAATTTCTTAATATATATAAATTTATATCAGGTGTTGCTGCTGTGAAAGTTGATATGGAAGAGCACCAGGCTATTGTCACTGGAAAATTCAAAGTAGAAAAACTTTTGAAGAAATTAAAGGAAAAGACAGGGAAAAAGGCAGAAATAGTGCAATTAGAGGAAGAAGATCAAGGTCAAGAAATTTATGAGGGTAATAATAACAATCACAATGAATTTCTTGGTGTGGATTCTTATGAAAATTATTATCATGAAAACCATGTTATAGAAAAAGATAGTAATATGTTGGAAGAATTTACAGAAGACTATATTTTGAGTGATATTACACTTTTCAGTGATGAAAATACCAATGCATGTATAATCTTGTAAAATATTAAATGTCTATAATAGAATTTTTTTTTATATATATGTTGCTTGTAATTAAAGTCAACTTAAATGGAATAGATAGAACATATTTATTGAATTGTTGTTGAATATGGAACATATTTCCACGAGCTACCAATCTATACATAAAAACAACACCAAAATATCACTCAAAATAATACCAATCTATACATAATTACTATGATAATAATACTGTTACATTCTGCAAATAAGGACATAAAACTAATACTTGAAAATAAAATACGCAATGTCTTAATTGAATTTTAAGGAAAACACGTAACAATTAAAGATCAAATATCATTTTTAGCAAGATAATCAAATTAATATGAAATTTACTAGGGAAAAAAAATAATCTAAAAAAATTATTTGATTTAACTAAATTACGTATAATACTAACTTAAAATTTCTAAAATATTCAAAAACCTTTGCAAACACCCATTGTCAGAGGTGCTTAAGTGCAAATAGCCGGATCTGTTTTGGGCTAGGCTGAGGAAATGAATAAAAAGTGGAACTTAGGCTTTGAATTTTGAGTGAGGCTATTTTACTATGCATAGCGCATATTGATCCGTGCTATGGATTCAAATTTTCGGTTTGAAAGTCCTAATGGTCGATCCGAACCATTCAACTTGATCTCCATATTAAAATGTACTTGTAAACTAAATTTTACATTTTTTTAAATTTGTTTACTTTTGTTTTAGATGGGTAGAAAATCACTTGATCTGAAAATTCTGGACCATCCAAAAACAGTGATTTTCATCCCATCCAAAACAATAGTAAAACAATTCTAAAAAAATGTAAAATTTAGTTTACAAGTACATATTTCTATGGAGATCATGTTGAACGGTTTGGATCGACTATTAAAATTTTGAAAACAAAAATATTGATTTGTAGTACAGACCAATCCGCACTATGCATAGTACCATAGCCTATTGAATTTTATGAAAATAATACAAGCCGGGACTTGGGCATGGGTTTTTTACTATTTTTTTAGATATGTACAAAATCACTGTTTTAAGAAGATTCTGGACCATCCGAAAAAGTGATATTGTACCTATGTAAAAAAATAGTAAAAAAATATAAAATTTGGTCTCCAAACATATTTTATTATGAAGATCATATTAAGTGGTTCGGATCGACTATTCAGTTTTTGAAAACGGAGATAAAGAATGTGGAATATATTGGAGCACAAAATCATAGTGCATTTGAACCCGAGGTGATTCTCATATACATAATTGAGCACAGTATAATCATCCCAGAATCCCATATTTAATTTAATAAAAAGTACCCAAATTAAAAGGCATTATTTTATTAATTATTTGGTTAACCCACATATTTGTATTATTAAATTCTTAATTTTCGGCCTCATCAAAATAGTCCAACAATCTAGTCCAATAATCAAAGTTCAAGTACAAAAAAGTCAATGTTCCAGTTCTGTCCCTACAGCTATTTGTCCTTCGCCCTTTAATTTCCGGATGAGGTCCAAAAAGAAAGAATCAGAGTAGGTCCGATGCCCATCGGACCTACCTTGGTTCGATGGGTGTGATGACCATTCGATCTACATCAAGATTCGTGTGATCTATATCAAAATCCGTGCAAGTCTGTATCAATTTCCGTGCGCATAGATCTTGACGCTAATCGTACGGTCCTAAAGCTAATTGAACCTAAATGTAGGTCCGATGGGCATCGGACCTACTCCTATCTCCAAAAAGAAACCATCCCAAATTATTTGATTAATTATCAAAGTTCAAATGCACCGTGATTTTGTGCTCTAATATTCTCCACATTCTTTATCTCCGTTTTCAAAGTCCGAACAGTCGATCCGAACCGCTCAATATGATCTTCATAATAAAATAGGCTTGGAGACCAAATTTTATATATTTTTTTAATTTTTTTACTATTCTTTTACACAGGTACAAATCACTTTTTCCGATGGTCCAGAACTCCTCAAAACAGTGATTTTGTTGTTATCATGAAGGAGGTGAATAAAGAGAAGAATCTGGCAAGTGGGGACTAGAAGACCATAGCTGTATGAGTTGAAATTAATAGTAGTATGGGCTGTCTTTTGTTTAATTTTGGGCTGTGTTTTATTTCTATTTTGGGCTGTATGAATTTGGGCTGAAATGAAACAAGTGGGAACCAAATTGGAATGTACTGGTCTGATGAAAAGAAATTAGCGCTGAAGGAATTGAGCGGGAGCAAGTTCAAACTGGTAACGAAGATTAGTTGTGACTTGTGAGTAGAGTTGGAAAAATGGCACGCCGGAGCTGGCTCTGTCACGGAACGGCACGGCACGCGTGTTGGTTACGTGCCATGACTCGTGTGTTCCGTGCTGTGACCAATTGTTGGCAAAGAAGACACGGCACGGCACGACATGGAAATTGCCTTGGTCATGGCACGGATCACGGAACACGGAACGGCACGGGACACGTGAGTCACGGAAGACACGCCAGACACGCCAGTCACGAGACAATACACTAACATACCTTTCTATAAAATATAGTTTTATTTTAATTAAAATATTTACATTTCAATTTCAATTAAAACATTTGAATTTTAAAGAATCGTTTCATATTTTTTTTAAAACGTTAAATGCGATCAAACGTGACTAACGCATGTTTGGTCACGGCATATTTTTTTTTTAACGCATGTTTGGTCACAGCAAGACTTAGTCACGGCACGCGAGTCATGCCATGACTCACGTACCGTGACCACCCCTCATAATTTTTGCCACGGCACGGCACGTTTTTCCAACTCCACTTGTGAGGGGAGGAAGACAAAGTTACAAATAGATTCTCATGTTTTCACTTTTTCTCACAACTAGAAAAGGCTTGTAGTTGGAACTTTTTAATTTTATTCAATGTTGCATGAATACGGGTATGGGTATCGTATAGGATACGATACGGATACGGCGATACGATAATTTTCAAAAATCTAAGATACGATATGTTTATTATATATATTATTTTTTATTATTTTATATATTGTATTTTAAAAAATCAGTGATTTTAAAAAATTCGAAAAAACTAGTAATAAATTTTCAAATAATGTAAAATTTGGTCTACAAGTACAATTTAATATGGAGATTAACTTGAACGGTTCGGATCGATGTTTTGTACTTTGAAATAACAAAATATGAGCGTGAAGTAAAACACTCGCTTTACTTCATGAAGCACCGTATTCCAACTCTAATAATAATAACAACAACAACAACAACAATAATAATAATAATACAAATTTTGGAAAGCCCATCAGTGCATAAATACACAAATGATTCAAATGAACAAATACTCAAGCACAGGGGTCGCAGCCATTGTACTCGGAACAAACATAGCACTTATGACTATATGCAACGCATAGACTTTAGAATCAAAACAGAGCTGCATAGGATTCGAGCGCTGCATAAGGCTAAACTTGCTCTGTTAAATATTTAACCTTGTATACTTGAGCTTGTTGACTAATTCATTTCGTGCTGCTGCTTTAAATACCTAACTACATAAAGACTTGAGCTTTTCCAGGAAAGATCCAATTATTTGACAGTGTGAATTTACATTAATTAAATTAGGTTTCAACTCAATAGTCAATACTATTGTTCTGGATATTTAACTTTGAGTAGAACTAAGGTGCTCTTAAGCTCACCAAGTCCTTTGTGAGCTTAGCTCAAAAACTTATCGGATTGACTTCAAACGACATATCTAAACCATTGAAACCCTTGTACTTTACGAGTGATGCATTTACATGTCAAATTTATAATTTTTCGAACTAGTTTAGTATGAAGTCAAGCGGTCAAAAAATGATAAAAAATGAACTCATTAAAATTAACTTATAAATCATATTTTTTTGACCGCTTGACTTCATACTAAACTAGTTCAAAAATTTATAAATTTGACATGTAAATGCATCACTCATGAAGTAGAAGGGTTTCAACGGTTTGGATATGTCGTTTGAAGTCAATCCGATAGGTTTTTGAGTTAAGCTCACAAAGGACTTGGTGAGCTTAAGAGCACCTTAGTTCTACTCTTTAACTTTTATTTAACACTTATATTTTCTCTCAGTAATTAATTATCAGCTATGTGACTTCTGTACAATTATCGAACAAGTCTCGGATGTTGTAACTATAATATATATTATATATAATGAGGTTGGCTATTCTACTTATATAAGCATATGATGACATATGTTTATAAGTCAATTTTGTGTTTTTAAAGTTCAAATAGTCGATTTGAAGCACTCAATATGTTCTCCATATTAAAATGTGTTTAGAGACCAAATTTTACATTTTTTGAAAATTTTTTACTATTTTTTTTAGAATTTTTCAAAATCACTATTTTTGAGGATTATTTTATTATTTTTCTGAATTTTTATAGCATATTGAAACACTATTTTAAAAAATTCTAAAAAAATAGTAAAAAAATTTCAAAAAATATAAAATTTAATTTCCAAGAACATTTTAATATGGAGAACATGTTGAGTACTTCAAATCAACTATTTGAACTTTAAAAACACAAAATTGACTTATAGGCATATACCATCATATGCTTATATAAGTAGAATAACCAATCTCATATATAATTATATATATACAGGTTGGCTAATTAAGCTTATAGTGGGATGATCAAGATCTTGGTCTTAGCAGTTTGGTTTTGCATTCATTTTTCCAATTTCAAAATTCAAATACTTGATTTGAAGTGCTCAATATATATGTTCTCCATATTAAAATGTGTGTGGAGTCCAAATTTGACCTTTTATTTTTGGAAATTTTTACATTCTTTTAGAATTTTTGAAAATAACTGTTTTAATAAATTTTTTTTGAAAAAATCAGTGATTTTCAGAAATTCTAAAAAAGTAGTAAAAAAATTCAAAAAAAGAAAAATTTGTCTCCAAGCACATTTCAATATGGAGAACATGTTGAGTATTTCAGATAGACTATTTGAACTTTGAAATCACTAAAACGAACTAGTAGTACTAAGATCTTGTCATACCACTATGAGCTTAGCCAAGCCCCCCCCCCCCCCCCCCCCCCCCCCCTCTGAAAATTTCACAGAAGCTGTGAAGTTGTGAGTAGGGATCGAACTATCGACTTTTGGGTAATCATAGTCCAATGGCCTTTTCTCCTTGCCAACTGTGTTACCGCCCCATCTCCTCTCTCTCTCTATATAATGTGAAAAGCAATTAGTTTAAGAATTTTTGTTAAAAGTAATTAGTTTAATGTTAAAAACACATAGTTATAAGAACTAGCCTTTGGTCTAGTGACAAAGGCACATGGTCTCTATGTAGGAGGTCATGAGTTTGAAACCCAGATGGGGGAAATCTTTTGTTATAATAACAAATGTATTATATAGTTGGGTGGCTTGACCTCCAATCTTTACTCAAAAAAAAAAAAAAAACACATAGTTATATTTTTTATATTACGTGTTTAAGGTCGTTATATTTTTGTAAGAAAAATATAGCCACTGTGTAACAAGCTATATATACAAGTATAAATGTTAGAAGAAAGTTTGTGATAATAATATGCCATAGCCATGTAAAACAAGAGCAAGATGGTAAGCCAGCACCAAATGCATGTCTTGGCTAATCACACCAATGTGTACGTAAGTGTGTAACACAAGCTCATCAGTCTCTTTATTTTATTCTCTCTCTCTCTCTCTATTTTTAATTAAAGCGCTTTTTTTTCTACCAAAAGACACTTGGCAAGCTAACTGGGAAAAAAAATAAAAAATATTGTTAGAGATGCTCGATCGTCCTTTCATAGTAAAATAATGTTAGGTCAAATTTAAATTTAATTAACCGCGTTAAGAAATATTATTATTGTCAGAACCTAATTAATCACTTGTGTGTACATGTGGGTGCATTCATTTCTTCTGAAATAGGAATTTCGAAAAGATATAAAAACTAAGAAATGAAAAAGGACATGCAGAGGGAACGCATTTTGTAAGACTCAGCATATGCAAGAGTCCTTCATATAAGAACAAAGCACCTCAATATACCTCCTCAGGACCTCAAATCACATTTTGTGTTCTGGTTTTGAGAACACAAACCAAAACAGCACGTCAAGTAAAAATGACATCTTCCTCCATCCTTCCCATTGATAATAGTCCAGATAATGCTCCCTCTTTCACAGAAGAAGTGCCCATGGAGAAAAGCAGCCCTGCCCAACTGCTTCTACCTCTCCTCGTGGCATTTGCATGGGCTTTCGATGCACAACAAAACTTCATCAGTGTCTTTGCTGATGCCGACCCAACATGGCGTTGCCTCAAATCCACCGATCAAATCTGCCAGGCATCTTCCAACCCATGCAACCTTCGCCCGGATTCATGGGCTTGGGTTTTAGCGCCACACTCGTCGACAATCTCTGAATGGGCACTTAATTGCTCTGGAAAAGTCCTTTCCTCTTTGCCCACTTCTTCCTTCTTTGCCGGTTGCCTAATTGGTGGTTTGTTGTTAACAACACTAGCCGACACGGTACTTGGCCGGAAAAAGCTACTTGTTCTTTCTTGCCTTATTATGTCTGTGGCTGGTGGCCTAGCAGCACTATCTCCTAATATCTGGGTTTACTGTATCTTGAGATTTTTGTCTGGATTCGGACGATCGGCAGTCGGGACATGTTCTTTCGTGTTATCTTCAGAGATTGCAAGAAAAAAGTGGCGAGGCGGGATAAGCGTGTCTTGCTTTTTCTTCTTTGCACTCGGCCTTTTGTCCCTCTCTCCTCTAGCTTATGCCGGGAGGAGGTCCTCTTGGAGGTTGCTTTATCTCTGGACCTGTGCTCCTGCTTTCTGTTATGCCATTTTGATTCACTTCATTGTCCCTGAGTCACCGATGTGGCTCTCTACGCAAGAGCACACCGATAAGGCGAAACGTTATTCTGAAGCCTTCTCCTCGATGAAAAACTGGTGACAACTCGATCAACTTTGTTGAAGCTTCTAGCAATAATGATGGCCGGTTTCGGCATGGGGATGGTATTCTATGGCATGCCTCTTTTAGTCGGGAGCATTGCGCCCAACCTATATCTCAGCATGGTTTACAATGCCGTTGCTGACTTGCCAGCATCTGTCGCAACCTACTTTCTTTTGGCACATGTAAATCGGAGAATGTCCCTTGTTGCTCTCACAATGTTTTCTGGAATTGCTAGCCTGCTTTGTGTCTTCAGAGGGATCAACTCAAATGTCCAGTTAGCTGCTGAGGTGAGTAACTGAGTATACCAACTTTTCAAGTAGAGGAGCATAATAGATTATTTCACAAGTTAATCACAAAACCATCATTAAAGAACTAAGTGAAGATTCTTCTAATTATAAACTATTTTTATAATTTTCTACTAATTACATATCGTGAGTTAATTCACTAATCATATGGTTACTCATTTAATTTTTTTTATATGACATATAGATACAATGAATCTAAAAGTAAAAAAAAATATATACATGCAGGTGATCTCCTTCTTATGCGCTTGCATGGCAGTCACAATGACAATGGTATATAGCGTAGAGCTATTCCCGACTTGTGTAAGAAACTCAGCTGTCTCAATGGTGAGAGAGGCGGTTTATCTCGGAGCTGTTTTAGCCCCGATCCTCGTGGCTGAAGGGAGGAGAAGGACGAGACTTTTGTCATTTGGTGTGTTTGGCATTGTGGTTTGCTGCTGCGGGTTGTTTGTTATTCTCTTACCTGAGACAAAAGGAAAAGATTTGAGTGACAATATGGAAGAAGAAAATCAGAATTCGAATTCTAATATTGTTCCATGAATTTGGAAGTCTTATTGAAGTTATTGTAAGCTGATAGAGCATCTAGTATTTTACAATTGAAGAATAAAGACTCTTCGGTTCTCACCAAGCCTTTGTTGCCTGATCATTATTTGAGAAATTTTCTGCTGATGTATTAGTTATTTGATTATATATATATATATATATATATATATATATAGTGCTGGACTTAGCTAAGCCATGGTGTAAAACGACTTGGTGCTCCACGCCTCATTATTTCTATTTTGAAAATCCAAATGACCGATCCGAACCGCTTCTCCATATTGATATGTGCTTGGAGACCAAATTTTACATTTTTTGAAATTTTTTTACTATTTATTAAGCCACTTTGAAAATCACTGATCCGGCGGTCCAGAAATTTTTACTGTTTTTTACTGTTCATAAGGATTTTCAGATTTTCAAAGTGGCTTAATAAATAGTAAAAAAATTCCAAAAAATATAAAATTTTGTCTCCAAGCACATTTCAATATGGAGAACATGTTGGAAGGTTCGAATCGACTATTTGAACTTTGAAAATGAAGATATGGCGTGGAGTACCAAGTCGTTTTACTCCATGGAGTAGCCTAGTCGGACTATATATATATATATATAGAGTAGGGCTATTGTACTTCGCGAAGTAAAACTTCGTTTTACTTCACGCTCATACACCCATTTCCAAAATCCAAATCGTCGATCCGACCGTTCAAGTTGCTCTCCATATTGAAATGTGCTTGGAGACCAAATTTTACATTTTTTGGAATTTTTTTACTATTTATTAAGCCACTTTGAAAATCGCTGATCCATTGTGAATAGTAAAAAACAGTAAAAAATTCTGGACCAATGGATCAGCGATTTTCAAAGTGGCTTAATAAATAGTAAAAAAATTCCAAAAAATGTAAAATTTGGTCTCCAAGCACATTTCAATATGGAGAACATCTTGAACGGTCAGATCGACGATTTGAATTTTGGAAATGGGTGTATGAGCGTGAAGTAAAATATTGGTTTTACTTCATGAAGCACAATAGCAAAATTCTATATATATATATATATATATATATATATATAGAGGAGGGATCTGATTACACATTTTTTGGTGACACACTTTAACACCTACCATTTTCAAAGTCCAAATAGTCGATTCAAACCGTTCAACATGATGGATATATTAAAATGTGCTTGGAGATCAAATTTTACATTTTTTTGAATTTTTTTGCTATTTATTAAGATGGTTACAAAAATCGTTGTTTTCAGACCATTAAAAAACAGCGATTTTGTAACCATCTTAATAAATAGTAAAAAAATTCAAAAAAATGTAAAATTTGATCTCCAAGTACATTTTAATATGGTGATCATGTTGAACGGTTCGGATCGACTGTTTGAATTTTGAAATCGCAAAATTGATCTATATAAAAAACGATGTCATGATGTGTCACCAAAAAAGGTGTAATTGGATCCCTCCTCATATATATATATATATATATATATATATATATATTAAAAATTGGATCGAGTTCAAGCTATCACTGTTTAATATTCACAATAGGTTCGCCTTCCGCATTTCGAACTTACGATTTCCATAGTTTGATCTTCTTAAGCTGTTATTAGTTGTGCTAATAAGTTAAAAGCAATTCCAGTTTGTTAAAATGTATAAAACATAATCACTAAACTTCAAAATTAAGAATTTTGAAGTAAATTTCTAGCAACAGCATAAATATTTAAGAGAGGTAGTTCTACCGTACATATAATTAAAAAAATATTATTTAAGCAAGTTAAGAAGTTAGAATTGTAGATGTACTTTTTATATTAAATAGAACGTGTACCAAATTTAGGTAGATTTGAAAAATACTTAGATCAAATAATTTATATTTTTCACAAATAGAATTTTAATAACTTTATGATGAATGACCAATCAAATTTCAAATTGACTTAAATTTGATACATGTCTTATCCAGATAATTGAAAATACATCTATAATAACAATATTTTTATTTTAAAGAATTCATTTTAAATATATGTGTATCATTAATATTTGAGGTACTATAAAATTGAATATATGCCTAGAATTATCAAGCTTAAAGTACATATCAGGGTACAGGGGCGGAGTCAGATTTTCAGACTAAGGAGATTAAACATGAATGGGGTCAAGTATATAAAATTTTTCTACTACGAATGGTGGTCAATTTCACACTATCCATAATATTTTAGTTTAAACTATATTAAAAATAGAGTATAAATATAAAAAAATTGTAAATTAATGAAGGTCAATCCACCTCATTCATTGAATGTGGATTGGCCCTCATCAGGTGCATAGTCCATCTGACTAGATTTTCTCTACTATAATACATTATAAAGCAATTATATATTCCGAAGAGATTCACACAATAGTTAGCATGGCAGCTAGAGATGTTTATAATTATTTCTGATGTGTCAAAGCTATTTACAGATTATTATTATAAATTTTTCAAATTTACTACTAATGCCCCAAATTATTAATTTAATTAATTATATCCGTGAGTTTATATATGATCTTCGTGATAAGGCGCTGAACTTTCAACAAAAAATTGTGCACAAAATACTAACAAAAAATTGTTTCAAGTCGATTTAATTGCGAGTTAATTTATCAAGTCTGAATTTTCAACAATCCGATTTTTTTTTTTTTTTTTTTTAACATCGTCAGGATATGCTTGTTTCTATAAAAACATAGGTGCCAACAACTACAACTGATGCTTATTTTGCACACTACAATTTATCTTAAAAGACCCACCACCTACTTATAGAACTACCTAGATATAATTGGAACTTTGGAAGTAACCAAACATCTTTTAGCGCTACTGCCTACTTGTTTAATAAATGTATGTTGCCATCAAATCAAGCGGTTGCGGGTCAACATAAGTCAGTGTCACAAACTCATAAGTCATGCCCTATGAACTTTAATAATAAGGAATCTGGTACAGTCTCTGGTCGAAGCTATTCGACCTGTGTTCAGTGTTCAGATTAACATGAACAAATCAAATGTGCACGAATTTTGATGTGAATCTAACAGCTCCGATACGTATTCGATAACCATCAAATCGCCCCCACTCCTAATAATTAATAATAATAATCCTTGTTTAAGGCATGTTGCCGTGTCTAATTACAAAAAAAAGGTTTAGAAAAGACAAATGATAAAGAAGCGATTCTTCCCGGTCGTAATCACATAAACTGCATGCGTTCAAACTGTATTTGAGAGTAATTGTGTCATTGTATTTACTTTTTTGTCTCTTAGAAAAATTTATACTTAACATATATATACAAATATTTGAGCAAAGCTAGGGTGTGATGTGCTCACCAAGAGTGTTTGGTAAGCACAACTCCAAAAGTATATCGGATCGACTTCAAATGACGAATCGAAACTGTTGAAATTCATGTACTTCATTAGTGATGCATGTACATGCAAAATTTTGAAAGTTTCAAATTCATTTGCTACAAGGTCAAGTGGTCAAATAAATGAATACTTTATAAGTTATTTTATAAGTTGTTTTATATATTCAATTTTTATCATTTCTTTGATCGTTTGACCTTGTAGCAAATGAATTAGAAACTTTCAAAATTTTGCATATACATGCATCACTCATGAAGTACTTGGATTTCAACGATTTGGATTCGTCATTTGAAGCTGATTCGATATACTTTTGGAGTTGTGCTCACCAAACCCTCTTGGTGAGCACATCACACCCTAGGTTTGCTCTAAATATCTAGTAAGCAAAGTGTTCATCTTTTGTTTTTCATTTTAAATATATATATAGAAGTTCAATGTTAAATAATTTTTCGAATTAGTAAAAACTAATTTTCAGAGTATTTATTTATGAAAAATATAATTTGCAAATATTTTTAGTATAATTTTCTCAAAAATAATCAATATATTTGACGTACAAATAAGAGATACATATATAACTCTCGATATTTTATTAATGGGCACATGTATTGCATTACCATTTCATGTCACCATTTGAAAAATCCGTTGGTGGGGGACCAACTATCGAGTCAAAATTCGGAAATATACTAAAGCGACCAAAATGATAGAATAAGACTACAAGACTATGACATGATTAATTCAATATATTTGTTCAATTATATTGTTGTTGACTACTGAATGTATTTCCATGATTTCATTAATAGTCTATCGTAACAAGAAGAAAATAACAATAATAATAATATAAGTTATGATATTATGCATAGTGCATATATATTATCCGTACTATAGATAAAAACTTTATTTTAAAATTCAAACAGAAAATTTGAACTGTTCAAATCTATGTATAAAAATATATGTACATGTTAAATTTTTTTTTTTTGTTATATCTTTAGATAGGTAGACAATCAATATTAATTTTGAATGATTTACATTATTTAGATCAAGTGATTTTTTAGAGGTAGCCAACTTCCTTCTATCAGTTGACGTAAAGCAACTAAGAGCATCTTCATTCCAGCAAATGTTTAGCAATTAATTTGGACCACGTCACTAAGTTTAGCAATTAAAGAGAGTCATAATTTTTAAATCACTCCATCCCAGAAATTTAATTAGAGTTGCAATTGATGCCACGTCAGCCAATTTAGAAAGCCTAAATCACTCCATCTCAGAAATTTTAACCAATTAATTAACCAACGTGTCATTAAGAAAACGTTTTCTTTTAAAACAAATTTGCTAATTTAGAAACTGTGGTACATCCCAGCAATTATATTAGCAATTAACACATCAAATTAGCAATTTAAAAGCAATCACCATTGTAGATGCTCTAATAGAAAAAAGTTACCTTCTTTTATTGGTTACGGTGAAGCAACCGATAGAAGAGTCACTGAAACTTCTATCGGAGGGACTTAATTGCAAATAGCCGGATCTCTTTTGGGCTTTGTTGAGTAAATGATTAAAACAGTAGAATTATGGGCTTTTAATTTTGTGTAAATAATAAAAGCTTGAACTTGGGCTTGGGCTTGATCCAAGATGTGTCATAGAGAATTAACAAAATAATTCATGCTGGGTTCTTTTGAGATTCATTGAGTATTGTTATTGTGCATTTATATTTGTTAGTTTATGAATTAAAACTATTAATATCAAGTTGCGGGGATTAAATTTTAGGTATGGATTTTCTACAAATTAACTAATTGGAGTTGAATTATGCAATATGAGAAATAATATCACCCGTTTCTTGTTTTTGGGTTTTGAAATTTTTTAGATGAACCCACATAGACGCTAGCTCTGGAGTTATACCTGATAACATGACCACACAAGGACTTTTGGGTTGTTGAAATTAGGGCTGCACAAAAAATTCGTAGTTCGTAATTCGATTCGAGTTTGATTCGAAAAAGTTCGGAAAAAATTCGATTCGAAATTGAGTTTGTTCGAAATTATTTCAAACCAAACTTAGTTCGAAATTAATTCAAACCAAACTCAAACTGGACCTAGTTTGTTCGAAATAGGTTCGCAAACCAAATTTAGTTCGAAATTAATTCAAACGTGAACTGTTAATTTCTGCTGATAACTTATGTTCACTGATGAAAATATAATCCGTCTAGTCCATAACTGCTTTGAATTCTAACTTCTGAAACAGTAAGCCCGGTCCAATTACAAGCTCAAATAAAAAAATTCAACAACTAAGCTCAAATAAAAAAATTCACATGTTTATACCATAAATTTTGATTTTTATGATAGGATTCTGAGTTTTTCGGGTAATCCAGTCTCAACTCTCTCGTTTTTTTTCTTTGTTTTGATAAAGTTATTATTAATTTGATAAATTTGTTCAATTAATTTCAGCTTTAAGAAACTATTAAATAATAAAAAATAATAAATAAAATAAATATTGTACCTTTATCATTTTTTTTTACAGCAATATATTTTTTGGCATTTTTTGCATTTATTTTCGGACCGTTCGTTTTACCGCGGGAATTCAACGGTCGATCTACAACAAAATCATTCCAAATCTGATCTAGAATGATCAAGGTACAATATTGAACGTAACCAACATAAAAGTTCGAAAGTTTTATTATGTATGAGCTTTGATCCAACACGAAATGTTTATGGCCATACGATGCTTCAATTTTCGATCAACTAGATGGATGGGTAAATGAAAACAAAATTTTATCAAACTTTCATGGAAGACGATAAATGCAATGCTCTTTGATTTCAACGGTCCCGATTGGTCAACGGACGACATGTTTACGTGCGCCTTCATTAACTTAGAAAGCAAGAGTATATGTTTCATGAGACATAAACTCTTGCCTTGTGAGTTAATGAAGGCGCACAAAAATATATCGTCTGTGGTTCGATCGGAACCGTTGAAATCAAAGAGCACTGCATTTATCATCTTCCATGAAAGTTTGATAAAATTTTGTTTTGATTTACACATCCATCTAGTTGATCGAAAATTGAAGCATCGTATGGCCATAAACATTTCATGTTGGATCAAAGCTCATACATAATAAAACTTCCGAACTTTTATGTTGGTTACGTTCAA
Organism: Carex kokanica; assembly: GCA_025461125.1. Lineage (NCBI taxonomy): Eukaryota > Viridiplantae > Streptophyta > Magnoliopsida > Poales > Cyperaceae > Carex > Carex kokanica. The sequence goes on along the minus strand of JAJGRX010000858.1, from coordinate 768,717 downwards.
TATTGCACCTTGATCATTCTAGATCAGATTTGGAATGATTTTGTTGCAAATCGACTGTTGAATTCCCGTGGTAAAACGAACGGTCTAAAAATAAATGCCAAAAATGCCAAAAAAAATGCAAAAAAATGCAAAAAAATGTATTGCTGTCAAAAAAATGATCAAGGTACAATATTTCTTTTATATGTCTAAAAAATGCAAAAAATGCTGCTAGTGATCAGCTATTCATTTAGAAAAAAAAAATTATATGTATTGCTTTAAAAAAAATTCAAAAAATGCAAAAAATACTTATTTATTTGATAAAAAAAACAAAAAAAAAACATGCAAAAAGTAAAAAAAATGTAAATGTTTGAATTTTTTTTTTTTCCAAATTATTTGCTGCCTAATTTTATTTTGTATCACTGTAATGCACTTTTAAACTCACTCAATAAAATATTAACTAAGCGAGTGACCCCACAAATTCTGTAATCCGATCACCTCAATAATTTCACACCCTTAGATCTATCCTCTTACCAACGTCTAGATCTCTTTCATGTCATCAATCCGCTCCCTTTCCATTCAACCAATTAACCCGCTATTTTTTCCGCCACTGCCTCCAATTTTTTTCCCTCTTCCAGCTAATTTACGCCAAAACCACTGGCCCAAATTCCTCTCCCGCTAAGTACCAAAATGATCTCCCTCACGTCTTCTCTCTCTCTCTGGTGGCCTCTCACAACAAAGACTCCTCTCTCGCCCAAATCCCCTATTGCGTACATTCAAACTGAGTGTGGTATTTGGTTATAATTAATTTTGGAGTGCTTGAGTTTTTATTTAAATTGTACTTCTATTGATATTTGAGTTTTATTTAAATTATATTTTTGAATACTTTGGAGTGCTTGAGTTTTTATTTAAATTGTACTTCTATTGATATTTGGGTTTTATTTAAATTGTCTTTGAATACTTGAGTTTTTATTGAAGTGCTGTAATTTCGCACTATGGCCCAGTCATAAGTCATAAATCGTAAGTCGTAACAAAATTCGTAAAGGTTCGAAATTGAGTATGTAAAAAATTGGGTTCGAAATTGGGTTCGTTTGAAATTGAGTTCGTTCGAAATTAATTCAAACCAAACCTAGTTCGAAATTAATTCAAACCAAACTCAAACTAGAGGTAAGTTCGATTTGGTTCAGTTCGTTTGCAGCCCTAGTTGAAATTGACAAGATGTAAAAAACATTGGTAGTATTCGGTAACCATGACTTAGAGCTCCTTAGTACTCTAAGGAGTCTTAAGTTCACGAAACGGGTGCTCCTTTATCAAGCTTAATGCTACTTTCTTAGTGTTTCTTTTGTCCACATTTTTTAAGCTTTCCTAAGTTTTTAAGCTATGGTTTCACATGACTTAAACATTTTGCTAAGCTTAAAGCTTTCTTAAGAAAGTTATTTTTCAACTTTATTGCCGAACGGGTGCTCCTTAGTGCAGCTTATTAAAATTTAGGTTGCCGAACACTACCATCATTTTCTAGCATAGCTTACTATCTATATTCTGTCAGACATCTCTTCTAAATAAAATTTTGAGATGTGGGGAAAATATAATGGTGTTATTGATGCATATAATTCATAGATCCACAGCCTTGTGTTTATTATTTAATAAAAATAGGCGATTAATTGCTGTTGCGTCAATCTAGGGTTGTGACAGTTGAGTAGTATAATAACATACATATGTTGTTAAGTAAATCATTCATCCTCTAGAGATCGTGAGTGGGATTGGATGGAATACTTATGGGAAAATTGGTTATTTGTCACTCCAAAACCTTCTAATTCTAAAAATGTCATATCGAAATTTGAAATTGTAAAAATGCCACTCTAAACTTCATTAATTCCTAATTTTGTCATTTATACTGTATTCTTATGCTATTTTTTATTAAAAATTAACTGAAAAATACTGTTTTGGTATACGTATTTCTGTATTTCTGATTATACCCTTCACACAATTTCAAGATTATTTGCCAAAACAGTATTTTTCAGTTAATTTTTAATAAAAATAACATAAGAATACAGTATAAATGGCAAAATTAGAAATTAATGAAGTTTAGAGTGGCATTTTTACAATTTCAAATTTCGGGATGGTATTTTTAGAATTAGAAGGTTTTAGAATGACAAATAACTAATTTTCCCAACTCTTTATTAGCGTTCAGGAATCCCCTTTCCTGTCTATTAAAGCCATATCTATTAGTTAAATTTTGTAAGAAAAATATAGCCACTGTGTAACAAGTATATAAGTATAAATGTTAGAACAAAGTTGGTGATAAGCCAGCACCAAATTAATTTCTTGGCTGATCACACCAATGTGTAACACATGCTCAACAGTCTAATTATCTCTCTCTCTCTCTCTATCTCTATATATATATATAAATTTTTAATTAAAGCGCATTTTTTCTACCAAAAGACACTTGGCAAGCTAACTGGGGAAAAAATAAAAAAATAATGTTAGAGATGCTCGTCCTTTCAAAGTTAAATAATGTTAGGTCAAATTTAAATTGAACCGAGTTAAGAAATTAATTAATACTTGTGTGAACATGAGGGTGCATTCATTTCTTCAAGTCCTCCATTTTGTAAGACTCAGCATATGCATGTCCTCCATATAAGAAACAAAGCACCTCAATATACCTCCTCAACAAATCAAATTTTGTGTTTAGGTTTTGAGAACACAAACCAAAACAGCACGTCAAGTAAAAATGACATCTTCCTCCATCCTTCCACTTGATAATAGTCCAGATAATGCTCCCTCTTTCACAGAAGAAGTGCCCATGGAGAAAAGCAGCCCTGCCCAACTGCTTCTACCTCTCCTCGTGGCATTTGCATGCGCTTTTGATGCACAACAAAACTTCATCAGTGTCTTTGCTGATGCCGACCCAACATGGCGTTGCCTTAAAACCACCGATCGAATCTGCAAGGCATCTTCCAACCCATGCAACCTTCGCCCGGATTCATGGGCTTGGGTTTTACCGCCACACTCATCGATCATCTCTGAATGGGCACTTAATTGCTCTGGCAAAGTCATTTCCTCTTTGCCCACTTCTTCCTTCTTTGCCGGTTGCCTAATTGGTGGTTTGTTGTTAACAACACTAGCCGACACGGTACTTGGCCGGAAGAAGCTACTTGTTCTTTCTTGCCTTTTTATGTCTGGGGCTGGTGGCCTAGCAGCACTATCTCCTAATATCTGGGTTTATTGTATCTTAAGGTTTGTGTCTGGATTCGCACGATCAGCAGTTGGGACATGCTCTTTCGTTTTATCTACAGAGATTGCAAGAAGAAAATGGCGAGGCGGGATAAGCGTGTCTTGTTTTTTCTTCTTCGCACTCGGCCTTCTGTCCCTCTCACCTCTAGCCTATGCCGGGAGGAGGTCCTCTTGGAGGATGCTTTATCTCTGGACCTGTGCTCCAGCTTTCTGTTATGCCATTTTGATCCACTTCATTGTCCCGGAGTCACCGATGTGGCAATCTACGCAAGAGCACACTGATAAGGCGAAACGTATTTCTGAAGCCTTCTCCTCGATGAAAACACTGGTGACAACTCGATCAACTTTGTTGAAGCTTCTAGCAATAATGATGGTTGGTTTCGGTATGGGGATGGTATTCTATGGCATGCCTCTTTTAGTCGGGAGCATTGCTCCCAACCTGTATCTCAGCATGGTTTACAATGCAGTTGCTGACTTGCCAGCATCTTTCGCAACCTACTTTCTTTTGGCACATGTAAATCGGAGAATGTCCCTTGTTGCTCTCACAATGTTTTCTGGAATTGCTAGCCTGCTTTGTGTCTTCAGAGGGATCAACTCAAATGTCCAGCTAGCTGCTGAGGTGAGTATACCAACTTTTCTAGTACAGGAGCATAATAGATTATTTCACCAGTTAATCACAAAACCATCATTAGAGAACAGAGTGAAGATTCTTATAATTATTGACTATTCACTAATCATATGATTATTCATTGAAAATTTATTTATATGACATATAGATACAATGAATCTCAAAGAAAAATAAAATAACATGCAGGTGATCTCCTTCTTATGTGCTTGCATGGCAGTCACCGTGACATATGTATACACCGCCGAGTTATTCCCGACATGTCTAAGAAACTCAGCTCTCTCACTGGTAAGAGAGGCGGCTTATCTCGGAGCAGCTTTAGCCCCGGTCCTCGTGGCCGAAGGGAGGAGAAGGACGAGATTTTTGTCATTTGGTGTGTTAGGCATTGTGGTTTTCTGTTGTGGCATGTTTGTTATTTTCTTGCCGGAGACAAGAGGAAAAGATTTGGCTAACAATATGGAAGAAGAAAATCAGAATTCGAATTCTAGTATTGCTCCATGAATTTGGAGGTCTTCCTTTTGTAGCACGTACATATTTGTTGAACTTATTGTAAGCTGATAGACTCTTCAGTTTTCTTGCATCATTTGAGAAATTATCTGTTATTAATGTACATTCATAATTTGATCTCTTTTCAGTTATTACTACTATTGTGCTATTTTTATTACTCACTCTTAACTATTCTTACAACTACACCACTAAATATTTTCTACACCTCCAATCTACTATACCACTCTTATTAATTAGAAAGAGACTTGATTTGTTTAATGTCTAATCATTAACCACACTAGCATATTTATACTTGTCCTAAGAAGGAAAATGAAACATCTAGAAAGGCTAAGGAAACATCTAGAGTTAGAAATATTTCTTTCTATTTCTAGGTGTTTCTACAAGCTACATTTACAAATTATTTTATTTAGTTATTTCTAAAAAAGTCTTGAATATAATTTATGGGCTCACTAGGCCTTGGGCTCTCTTATAATTAAAGTGGAGACATTGAATTATGAGCATCAACATTTTCTTTCTGAACAAGTAGCACAGGAACTTATTTTAATCTAATTAAAATCAAACATATATAGAATTTAAACTCCGGTCTATTTTCCCAAAAAAAAAATGTGCACAAAATATAAACCAAGATATTGTTTCAAGTCGATTTCAGAGTTTTTGTACCAAGTCTGAATTTTCAACAATCCGAAAATATATTGTTTGGTCATGGTCAGGATATGCCTGCTTCTTTAATTTTTCTAATATAAATTAAATGGGTAAATTTTTTAACCGATTTCATTGTGAAATCAGAAATTTAAAAAATACAAGCCAACAACTATAAGTGGTACTTATTTTCCACAATTAATACAATTGATTTTAAAAGACCAACCTACTTAAAAGCTACCTAGCTAGCAAAATAAAATGCCAATATCGTTTAGCGCTACTACCTGCTTCTTTAATGAACGTGTTGCCATGCATCGAATCAAGTGGTTGGGGGTCAACAAAAGTCATGCCCCATGTACTTTAATAATAAGGAATCTGGGAACAGGTTGATTTCTGATGTGAGTTTAACACGGACAGTTATATAATTAGAGTGCACACGAATCTTAATGTTGATCAAATAGCTACAATCAGACATCGGACTGATCTGATAACCATGGAACCGCCGAATTCACATCCCTTCAAGTTACCTGACTGAAAACAATTGAAACGGACGGTCCAAGATCGTTCTTTTAACTTGACACGAATCTCAAAGCACAAATAATACTGCCCGTGCTATCCCGAATAGACACCGGCTGAGAGTAAATCCGGCCCGTCTGTTTCAATTGTCTTGAGTCAGGTACCTGGGAGGATACGGATCCTGAACCCCCCCACTCATAAGAATAATCCATGCATGTTAAAGGCATATTATCGTGTCTAATTAATTCCTAAAAAAAAGGTGAAGAAAGACAAATGATAAAGAAGCGATTCTTCCCGGTCGTAATCACATAAATTGCGTTCAGACTGCGATGCATATATATATATATATATATTTGAGAGTAATTGTGTTATTGTATTTCCTTTTTTGTCTTTTAGAAAATTTTATACTTAACATACGAATTGTTCATCATTTTTTTATTTTACTATAGAATTTTTGAAGTTAAGTACTTTGTCGAATTTGTAAAGAATAATTTTCAGTATTTATTTATGAGTAAATTACAAATATTTTTTTCATCATGTGTATATAATTTTCCGAAAAATAATCAATATATTTTACGTACAAATAAGTGATACATATATAACTCTATATTTTATTATTGGGCACATGTATTGCATTACCATTTCATATCACCATTTGAAAAAAAAAAAAAAACCGTTGGTGGGGCCTTCTTACGAATCAAAATTCGGAAAATATACTCAAGCGACCTAAATGATACAATAAGACTACAAGACTATACATGATTAATATATGTGTTCAATTGTCGTTGACTATTGAACGTATTTTCATGAGTTACCACTCTATCGTAATAAGAAAAATAACAATAACAATAATAATAATAATATGGGTTTTATGTTTTTTTTTTTTTTTTATGGACTTAGAACTAGCGACCTTCTTGTTTTAGCATTTAGTTCGTTGTTTTGTTAATTTCTATAGCTATATGTTGCTTCGTATGATGCTGGTAATAATTCTAGACATGAGATTGCCGTGAGGGTAATAATTCTAGACATTTAGTAATACACTCCATTTACATTATATATAATATGTCTGTGAGGGTAAAAAGTTACAATTATTGAGGATACACTGACAGAGATTACAAAAAATATTATTTCCCAACGTATCGCTATTACCGACAGGAGTATCCACGACGATACCGATATATAGTAAAAAATAATTTTACCCTCACGGATAGTGATTAATTAGCGAATCATCGCCTTCCAAAACATACATATGTACTACCTGACTGAAGGATTTGAGCCTTTCCAGTGATGTTCCAACTTTTTTTAGCAGAGAGCCGAAAGCAATAACAAGCGCAAGCTGGAAGCACTGTCGGATTAGCGACGGAGCCAAAAAATTTAATAGGGTTGGACAGTTGCACCAAATTTTAGGATGAAGTATATATATAATGTATGAAAGTATATTTTATAATTTTACCGAAACAAATAAATAAAAGCATATTTTGGGAAAAAAAAAAACTTAATTTAATGTAAGGCAATTGCAACACCCCTTGTTTTTGTTCTTTTTCTAGTTTATTTAATTATCCTTCGTTTAAAGGTTCATTAGCGTTTTGGGACTAAGCCCAGTGTATCAGTTCTTTAAAAAATAGTGAGCTTGGAGGCCCATTGGATCAAACCTTATACATGTGAGCTTCATAATAAATTATGATGAAAAATAGTGATTATGTCGCACAAATTAGCAAATTAATTAACAAAATAACAAACAGAAAAGTAAATATGTAAATGCATAAACAATATCATATCAAGGGATTATAGGGATTGACAACCATTAAATATTGCCAAACACTAGCTAGGTAAATGAGTTGGTTGCCGGATAGATCGAAAAGATAAACAATGTATGCAAAAAAAAAATCTCTACATAAGGTTTGCAGAATAAACTTTTCTAGACAAGATATTAACAATGATTGAGTACATAGTAACTAATTTTAAATGAATTAAGATCTTTTATTTTCATAGTTAATACAGAAAACACACATTATGTGAGACTATATATAATTAAAGATTAGATAAAAAAAAAAAGGTTATCAATTTCTGGATATAACTTCTGAATTGGAATATGACACATTGAATAAACTAATTAACTATACTACTTATAATAAACTCTAAATGATATATTAATAAGTTAAAACATAAACAAATGATATATTAATAAGTCAAGGGGAGAGAAGGTAGGCACAAATAAAAAGTGATATCATGAGCCGAGATTTTTAATAATACCCTAAAAAAAAAAAAAAATATTAAAAATACCCTCATTTTGAAATTTTTTTTAAAAATGCCCTAACCGCCCGTTCACTGGACGGTTCACCCTACCCACCAAACCGCCCCTTCACTGGGCGGTTCCCTTGCTTCACCCAACCGCCCAGTGGTTGGGCGGTCCAGATTTTTTTTTTTTATATTTTTTTTTAGAGATTTGAGAGACAATATGAATTAAATTTAACAATAAAATTTTTAATATTTGCTAGATTACTTCTTTTGATGTATAATCCGACATTTTTAAAAATACCCAAAGTTAATAAAAGATTAATAAAAATGCTCAGACCCATTCAACTTTTATTAAAAATGTCCAAACCGGCCGGTTTCTTGAATTTTTTTTTTTTTGAGACAAATAACTAAAATGCTGAAATATAACACTAAAAAATCGAATTGTTTTTTTAATATTTGTTAGATTACTTCTTTTGATTTATAATTAGCATATTTATATTAAAATACGCTAAATTACTTGAAATTATATTAATTTATGCTGAATTACACTAAATTAATTGAAATTACAATAATTATGTAGAATTATGCTAGAATACGGTAAATTACGCTAAATTACATATGAATTGGGATGATATTTTCACTGAAAAGGCGAAAAACGACGACGAAACTTTAAACGGCCATAAAACGGCGCTCGAGTGTCCGATTTCAGCAAATGACCACTTTTCGGAAAGCTTGTGAAAATGCGCATGCGTTCGTACTCGCTTTGCTAGTTTTCCAAATTCAGAATCGCCAAAAAATAAAGAGAAGGGCCTCAAAACTTCAGTTGAAGTTTCTAATTAAGATTTTCATTTCTATTCTCCAATCTACGTAGCTCAGTAAATTAGTTATATAATGAACTTGTAGAATACACTACTACAGAAATGGTCATTGTACACGGACTTGGCAATTTTATAGAAAAACCGTGTAGAAGTTGTAATTTGTTGGATGCCTGAAATATCTGTAGGATCTCTACACGGATATTTACAAAAGAATCAGTGTAGAAAGACGTGAGAGAGCTACACGGACGTTTACTAGAAAATGTACACGGCTTATTGTTTAAATAACAGTGGAGAAAGCCTTGAGAGAGCTACACGGATATTTAATTAAAGAACCGTGAAGAAAGGTAAGAATTGTACACGGATGTTTGTTTAAATGACCGTGTATATAACCCGTAGGAGCTACACGGATGTTTAATAAAGATCCGTGTAGAAATGTCTAATTTGTACACGGTTTTTTGTTTAAATGACAGAGTAGAAAGCCTTGAGCGAGCTACACGGACGTTTAATAAAGAGCTGTGTAGAAAGGATATTTTAGGTTTTTTGTTATATAAAAGGCCCTCCCCAGCGCCGTTTTGATCAACTTATACTCTCCCCTCTCACAGTTAACAATTGGGTTGAGATGTAGGTTTATCAATTGTTTCAGATCGCAAAATTAGATCGATATGAGCTACTGTTTTGGGAGCTCACAGATGAGCGATCTGGTACAATTGATAACCTACATCTCGAATTCCCATGCGATCGAAGTATTGAAAAAAAAATTATCTCTCTATTCTGATCAATTTTACTAGGCGAAGAGTTGGGTGAAGAGTTGGGTGAAGGACCTTCAGAGCCGGATGAAGAGGTGAATGTGACCTTCAGAGCCGGATGAAGAGTCGAATGAAGAGTCGGAGATCATCCGACTCTTCATTCGACTCTTCATCCGGCTCTGACGGTCCTTCATCCACATCTTCCCTTTGCTCTGAAGGTCCTTCATCCAACTTTTTACTCAACTCTTTCTTTAGTAAAACATGTATCTTCATATTACCCTCTGTAAACCCTACTGGCACCAAAAGGAAAGAACCACCCTATTCTAGTCCTTAATGGAAATTTTTAGTTTACAATATGACTTTTTATTCCAACTTTTGTAATGCTTTAATTTTGTATAATTTAGGGTACATGAATTTTTAGTTTAAATGTCTTCCTCTGTTTTGGAAATTGTTTGTTCTGAAAAACATAGGGAAAAAAACTAGCTGACAGACAAAAAAAAAAAACAAAAAAAACAAATGATACACGGACGTTTAATAAAGAGCCGTGTAGAAACGAGAAATAGTACACGGATTTTTGTTTAATTAACAGTGTAGAAAAATAATTTACACGGCTGTTTATATAAAAGTCTGTGTGTCTTTCTACACGGATTTATAGCTAAATATCCGTGAAAACAAAGATACTTGCTCGAAATAATGGAAGGCTAAACCAAAAAAAATAAAACAAAAATTAGGAAAAAAAAAGAATTCTAAATGTCCGTGAAGAAAATTTATCTTTTATATTACACACGGTTGTTTATATAATTGTCCGTGTATAAAGGTTATCTTTTATAAACGGCTACATATGTAAAAGTCCGTGTAGCTCTCGTAATGCTTTTTTTACACGGATTTATAGATTGTCATCCGTGTAGAAAGGTTATTTTAGGGTTTGGAACTATATAAAAGGCCTTCTTCCGGCGCCGTTTTGATCAATTAATACTTCTCTCTCTCTCTCTGTATTGAATTGGTCTGATTTCTGCGCACAAGGAACGAGGCCGGATCTGAGATATAGCTTGGAAGTTAATTCGCATTCTCCTCTCTATTGCCAAGGTTAGTCATACATATATATATTTCCCCCTTCTTTATCTAATTTTCTGTTACTGATTAATATTGCTTAATTATTTCTGTCAATTATTATTTAATGCTTGATTTGTTAAGATAATGTAAATAATTAGTGTATTGTGGTCCAATAACCGACCTACTGATGCTTTTAGGTCCATGCCCGTTCAAAATTAATCCAATAGGGATTAATTTTGGATAGTCCCCCGTTTGGGACTGCTCTTTGAATATTGTGTCTCATTTAGGATGTGAACACGTATTAGCGGGATTTAATTAGTATTTGAGGAAAGTTCGACAGTATTTCTCCTTATTGCTCCTACGAGTATGTGGTTTTTACGCATACTTGGGGAGTTAAGGAGAAATGCTGCCGAATTTTTCTCAAATACTAATTAAATCCCGCTAATATGTGTTCACATATGAGGCATAATATTCAAAGAGTGGGTTAGGATTGTAAACCGGCCCTTTATAAGCCAAGAATTTGGAACAATATATATGCTGACCACCATATATGTTTAATTGGAATTTTTTTTTTTACTTTAATTTACAGATGGATCGAAGTTGGATGTACGAATTGCGACGTGATAGTGCAGAATACTTGGCTCGCGTTGATGAGTTCCTAAAATTTGCTGAGAGTTATAGAGTGGACAGAAAAGAGAACGACATCTTGTGTTTATGCATGGTGAGAAAATTGGGGAATGTAGTGGAACCAATAGAAATTTTGTTTTGGACGAGAATGATGATAATGTAGAAACTGTTGATAATTTTGAATTTGAATGCAACGATGATTTTGAGAATGTCGAAAATTTCGATAATGCTGGGCTTGATTGCAACGAGGATGATGAGGTGGAGATTGATGAAAATGCAGAATACAATTTTACTGAGAATCTAGAGGACATGTTACGTGATGTGGAAGATGAAATTAGTGATAAAAATTTTAAAAAATTTCAGTATCTGTCTAATGAATCTAAAAAGCCGTTATACCCCGGGTGTACCAAATTTACAAAACTATCAGCTGTGTTGAAATTATTGAACTTAAAAGCAGACAACGGTTGGAGCGATAAGAGTTTCACGTCCTTATTAAAGCTTTTACGAGAGATGCTCCCAGATAACAACGAGTTACCCTGTACAATATATCAGGCGAAGAAGCTGATCTGTCCAATGGGTTTGAAGATTGAAAAAATACATGCATGTCCGAATGATTGTGTATTGTACCGTGGCGAGTACGAGGCCATGCATGTTTGTCCTAAATGCGGTGTTTCACGGTGTTTCACGGTATAAACGCAAGGACCAGGACACTGACGATTGTGATGGAGGAAAAAAGGCAAGGCCTCCGGCTAAGGCGGTGTGGTATTTCCCGATAATACCGAGATTCAGACGGTTATTTGCAAATCCCAAAGATGCGAAATTGTTGCGTTGGCATGAAGAAGAGCGCAAAAGAGATGGTAAACTAAGACACCCTGCTGATTCAATTCAATGGAGAAACATTGATAGACATTTCGAAGGATTTGGTGGCGAATCACGGAACCTTAAGTTAGGGGTAAGCACAAACGGAATGAGTCCGTTTGGAAGCATGAGCAGTCAGCACAGCACTTGGCCAGTTCTTATATGCATCTACAATCTTCCTCCTTGGTTGTGCATGAAACGCAGGTACATAATGATGTCATTACTAATCCAAGGACCCAGACAACCCGAAAATGACATAGATGTGTATCTCGCACCATTAATTGAGGACCTCCAGAAATTGTGGAGGGATGGCGTCCGGGTGTGGGATGCGTACGGCAAAGAGCAATTTAATTTGCGGGCCATGGTATTCTGCACCATAAATGATTTCCCCGCGTACGGGAATTTATCGGGTTACACTTGTAAAGGAGCAAAGGCGTGCCCCATCTGTGAAGATGACACGCAGGTGCTGAGGTTGAAAAATTGTAAAAAGAATGTTTTTATGGGGCACCGTAGGTTTCTTCCTGTTAATCACCCATACCGTAAGAAGAAGAAGGTATTCAACGGGAAAATTGAGCTTGGAGTGGCACGTCGTCCGTTAGATGGGAAGAATGTCTTAATGCGGGTTAAAAACCTTGCTGTTGTTTTTGGAAAACGTGCCAAACCACCACCGAAAGATATTTGGAAAAAGAAGTTCATATTTTGGGAGCTACTATACTGGGAATATTTAGAAGTGAGACATTGCCTAGATGTTATGCATGTTGAAAAAAATGTCTGTGACAGTTTGATTGGCACATTATTGAACATTTCGGGGAAGACGAAAGACGGTCTTAAAGTTCGAGAAGACATGAAATTAATGGGAATACGACCCGAGCTTGCACCGCAGGATAAAGGGAAGCAAAAGGCATACCTCCCCCCCACAATGTGCACAATGTCGAAGATTGAGAAAACGAGCTTTTGTAAGTGCCTTCATAGTATTAAAGTCCCATCAGGGTATTCTTCGAATATTAAGAAGCTGGTGTCGATGAAGGACCTGAAATTGATTGGTCCGAAATCCCACGACTGTCATGTTTTAATGACACATATGATTCCTGTTGCAATTCGGGGAATTTTACCGAAGCCCGTGCGGCAAACCATTACGAAGCTTTGTTTTTTCTTCAATGCAATTAATTCCAAGGTGATAGACCCGCTCAAATTGGACGCTTTGCAGAAGGAGGTCGTCGTTACCCTTTGCCATCTTGAGATGTATTTTCCGCCATCTTTTTTCGATGTTATGGTTCACCTTGTTGTTCATCTCGTGAGGGAAATTCAGATCTGTGGTCCCGCGTTCCTGCGGTACATGTATCCATTCGAGAGATTCATGGGTATTTTGAAAAGTTACATAAGGAACCGACATCGCCCCGAAGGTAGCATTGTGGAGGGATATTCCACAGAAGAGGTAATTGAGTTTTGCACCAACTACATGACCGGTGTGGGTCCTATTGGCGTTCCAAAATCTCGATACGAGGGAAGGCTACAAGGAGTAGGGACAATAGGGTTGAAAGCCATAGTTGTTGATAACGATGACCTGCGAAATGCACATTTTATTGTACTGCAGCACATGGCTGATGTTGCTCCATATATAGATGAGCACATGATGATCCTTCGACAACAGAACTACACGAGAAGTCAGAAGTGGCTTACTGACGAGCATAACCGTTCTTTTATAGGATGGATGAAAGACAGAGTGAAATCACACCCCGAAATGTCCCCCGTAAATGAAACTGTTAGATTGCTGGGCGAAGGACCCCAAATGGTTGTTAGAACATTCCAAGCATACGAGATTAACGGATATACATTTTACACTAAATTACAGTGTGATAAGAGCACGATGCAAAATAGTGGGGTGACGTTGGTGGCGACGTCCCAAGAATTCAGTAGATCGGGGGATGCCCGGCCTGTAATAGCTTCAAAGTCTTATTACGGCGTTATTGAAGAAATTTGGGAGCTCGTTTACAATCCTCACCTTAGCATTCCCTTGTTTCGGTGCCAATGGGTCGAAGACCGGGGTGTTAAAGTTGATAACGACGGGTTCACCCTCGTTGATTTTGACAAAGTCGGGTATGTGGATGATTCGTTCATACTTGCCAAGCAAGCCACCCAAGTCTTTTATGTCACTGACCCGAGTGATGATAGGTGGAGTGTCGTCCTATCCGGAAAAAGAAGGATTGTTGGGGTAGAAAACGTCACCGACGAAGAAGAGTACGACCAGTTCGAAGAGATACCTCAATTTTGTACCGATGTGCAAGCTGAGATAGCAACAATTGCAGAACAAGACGAAGCAAATTACATGAGATCTGACCACAATGAAGGATTATGGGAAGATGTTCAAACAGTGGAAAAAAAGAGAAAAAGGAAAAAAAAATCCAATGTATAATATTTACTCCTTTTAAACTTAAAAATTTTAATATTTCTTATTTGGAAAAAAAAAATTCAATGCATAATATATATTTCTTTTATAATATTTCAGAGAGCCCAATGAAGCTAAAGACTCAAGGCCGGTTTATCTCTGGATATTTCTGTCTCATTGTAATGTTTTTATTTCGTTTCTAATATTTATTTGTTGCATCAGGAGCAAGAACCAGATAGATTATTTTAGATATGTGGGCAGAGTGGTTTTTGTATTAATTTTTTATATAATTTAGCGTAGGTTTTTTTGTATAATTTAGTGTATGTTTTTTTGTATTAATTTTTGATATAATCTAGACATGAATTTTTGTATAATTTCTGTTATAATTTAATTAGTACGTGAAACACCCATCTTTCTAAGAATAATTTTTAATTTCATTAGAAATTCAAAGGGAGCAACACGGACATTTAATTAAACATCCGTGTACAAATACATTTATACGTTTCATAAAATGTCTGTGTAGAAATTCAAAGGGAGCTACACGGATATTTCATTACACATCCGTGTAGGAAGGTATTTTTTCCCCTAAAATTATTCTCAGAGAAAAAGTAATCGAAACGGGGGAGTGATTATTTGAATTCGTTTTCGTCTTTTCAGAATTAAAAAGATAAGGCAACTTCTCGAATTAAACGTTTTCTTTAGTTGGACACGGACGTTTAACTAAAAATCCGTGTAAGAAAAGTTTTCTCTACGGTCGTTTAATTTTCAATAGTTTTTTGGCCTTCTAAGAAACGTACACGGGCGTTTAATGAATAATCCGTGTACAAAAGGTTTCCTACACGGATATTTAATTAAACGCCCGTGTAGAAATTGAAATAATTCAAATTACATTATTCTTGAAATACTTTACTTGAACAACAGTGACTAAATTGCATGTTATTTTGAAATATTTTGTTGTAAAAAATATTTTGAAATAATTACTTGAACAGAAGGTATTTTTTTTCCGAAAAATTATTCTATGGTTGTTTTGTAAATTTGTAAACCCAGATAAGGTCATATCAAGTAAAATGTTCATTTATGTTTTCAAATCGGATTATTTAGAGAGCATTAGGCATTCTATGATATTATTTAGACAGATTATTTAAGTTAATTTTAAATAATTTACTTTTTAGTGATTATCCATGAATTAATTATTTGTTGGTTGTTTTGTACTGCTAATTCATATCTATAACAGTATTTATTTAGATAGCATGAAGTATTTAACAAAATAGTTAAACGGAAAGAAAACAAAATGCTGATTAAATTAAGAACAAAAATATATTACATCAAAACAAAACGAAAAAAAAAGCTAACTTAATGAAACACTCCTTCACTGGCCTGGCTGGATTGCTCCTTGGCCTGACCCCCTCCTTTTAATCCAGGGTCTCTTTGGCCTGATCCAGGGATTGCCCCTCCTTTTGTAGGGCTTTGGTGGTGGGTGCTCCCTTGGGCTTCGTCGTGGCACATTTGAGGGCGGCCATGGCCATGTCCTCCTGTAGTTGGGAGGAGGTATTTCATAGCCGGGAGGGACTTCGGGAGCATCCTCGGGAATGACATAGCCGGGGGGCAATGGCCATGGCACATTTGCGTCTTCTTCTGGTGGCACCGAAGCGGCCATTTCTTCTTCCAAATTCTCAGAGAAAAGTAATCGAAAAGGGGGAGTTTCTCAGATTATATTGAATTTTGAAGTCGTTTCGTCTTCTTAATTGAAAAGATAAGGCAACTTCTCGACTTCCGTGTACAAAAGGCTTTTGAAGGTCCTTTAATTTTGAATTTCGTCTTACAAGAATCATACACGGTCGTTTAATTAAAAATACGTGTACAAATGGCTTTTAACACGGTCGTTTAATTTTCAAGAGTTGTTTCGCCTTATAAGCAACGTACACGGGCGTTTAATAAAAAATCCGTGTACAAACTGTTTTCTACACGGTTATTTATTTAAACGCCCGTGTAGAAATTGAAATATTTATTTGCATTTATTATTAAGTTCTGCTAGATACTCGAAGATATAAAATAATTTTCAAGCTAAATAAAACTGAAATCAGGTTCCTTTTTATATTTTGGAATTTCCATTTTGAAAAATATGGAATTTGAAAAATATGAAACTTTGGAATTTGAAAAAATTAATCTAGAAAACCATATGTAGGCGCGCATTTCATAATTTCGCGTAACCTAATTATACACGGGTGTTTAATTAAACGTGTAGCTCTCTTACGTTTCTACACGGGTGTTTATTTAAATGTCCGTGTATATTTAGGTTACGCGAAATAAAGTGCGCGCCTCGTCTCTGTCGCTCGATATCTTTTCAAAATCTCCTCGTCTCCCCTAAAACCTAAACCCCCTAGTCTCCTATCTCTTTCTGTGGTGCTGCCATCGTTCTCTCTCTCGGTGCTAGCTCGGTCTCCTCTGTCGCTCTCCTCTGAACTCGCCAATTGAATCTCTAAGCTCCTCTCGCGCGGTTGCTGTTCTGTCCTTGAAAGGCTCTCTCTCTCTCTCTCTCTCTCTCTCTAAGTTGCAATGCTCCCTGTATCTTGGTTAAATCAAAACCCTTATCTCTGATTGTATTTTGGTTAAGTGAAAAGTTTCCTCAACTGACCTATTCTGGTGACATGGACACCTAATTAATGTTACAGGGACTAAATTGCAAAACCAACACTATGATTGAACAAAGGACCCAACAACACATAAGTTAGACCTAAATTTTACATTTCATAGCATTTGTAATAATGTTTCTTTTTTGTAGAAAGAACCATGTCACAGCCAGGTGAGAATGCAGATATGATTTTGGAAACAGTGGAACCACAGGTAGATATAATAGTGGAAGAAGAGGACCAGCAGTCTCAGACAGAAAAGAGGAAAAGATGTCCGACAATGTGCACGAAGACCTCAGAGGCGAAGGATTTGCAAATCGAGTTCGACAAAACCGGGTGTCCGAAGGGTCCACGTAGGGCAGAGTACACAAATTGGTGTAACAATTTGGTGAAGCAGAAGGCATCTATCTTGGTTGAGAGGTGGGACAAATTCGATGACGAAGATAAGAACGAATGGTGGAACATTGTGAAGGTAAAAAAAAAAAACTGTACATGCATTATATATTCAGTTTTCGTATTCAGTTTGTTATTTCTTTTTTTGTTGGATACAAGTTTTCTAGCATGTCTTAACCTTTGGTATATTTCTAGGGGTGTAGGTGATAATTCTTGCTTTGTAGGACTATATCCCAAATTCTATCATTTAGCAGTTATATATACAGAGAAAAATTCAAAACCAAATATATATTACCTGCTGAATGAAATTAATCAATGTAGCTAGTGTAGTGCACCATGCTTGAACTGGGTACCGCCACCAGGAAAGGTAAGGTAATCGCCAGACACCTTGACCCAATTCTGGTGCCCTACACTATTATCATGACAGATAGCAAAATCAGCAAAGAAATATCACTAACAAACTCAGCTAAATACAACACATTATTTCACTTTGATTTGGTCATAAAGGTTAGATTGCATGTAGGTAGTGACATAGGTTGTGCCCCAAAGTTTCCTAATATACAGAAAACAATTTGGTAGAGCAAGTGAAACACAAATTATTTTCAAGCTACTTATTCCCCGTACTTTGGTTAAGTGCAAGTTATATATGTCTATACCTGACCTGAAAACTTGAATGAACTTACATGCAGTAATTTTGTTGTCAATCATGCAGGCTCATTGGAACATCCAGGATGACGACCCAAAGTCCGCGAAAAAGAAAAAGACTCTGAGGAAAATTAATGAAGCTTGGAAGCAATTCAAGAGCACGTTGAAGACGGTTTTCATGGAGGAAGGGAGAAATCCGGTAGGCTAATATAAATGGCTGAAACAAGAGAACTGGGAGGCGTTTCAAGCTTTGAAGTCCACAGAAGAGTTCAAGGTATATAAATTCAGCCAATTAACTTTCTCTCTGTTCTTTCTCGATATGTACTTATCTTCCTTAAACTAGCTAATTGATGTGCCTTGATGTGTGAAGGTAAAAAGTGACGAGGGCAGGAGGATCGCGAAATTGAACAAGTACCCGCACAAATTAGGGTCAGGTGGTTACGAGGGTAAGTCGGCCGAATGGGCTAAGGTACTGGACCAAAACAAACATTCTGACTCACCTGTGGTTAGGATCCAAAATCCTAGGGCCCAATGCTGGCTCATGGGAAGATCTGAGGTAACCGCTGACGGGACGATAGTACTCCCAAGTGACGTGCAACCCGTGGCTCAGAAAATGGTAAGAGTCTTTGTGGTAACTTCGTGTACATTACTTTGTCTTTTGCTATAACTAATTTTTTTTAAATAGTTGGATGTGGAGGAGGAGGTAAATTCGGGCTCCATGACTGTCGAAAGAGTGGATGATTCCTTGTCCGCAGTGCTCGGGACTAAAGAACACACGGGTCGAGTTAGGGGTGTCTCGGTCTACTGTGGCTGGAAGGATGTATACGACGGACCAAAACCAAAAAGAAGACCGCGTGCCAAAGTTAGCACGGAAGAGATGGAATCAAGGTTGGCGCAGGTACGCCAGGAGGTATGCGAGGAGTTCAGAACGGAGTACGATGGAAGGATTGCTGAATTCGAATCAAGGTGGATCAACCATATTACATCTCTGACACAGCAATCCGAGCAACAACCTCCCGTTTCGCCGGGATTTCGGCGAAGCAGTCAAGCATCCGGGAGCGAAGTTCTGGGCGTGTTGGACAATCTACAGGTAATCACTACTTGTTCATAATCTACCCGTAATTGTGACTTGTTCATTAACTAATTTCTGATAATTATTAATTGCAAGAGGCCACATCATGCGACCTCGTCATGTGGCATGACAAAACTCCTCTGACCCTTGCTAAGGGTATTGTACATCCTCCAGCCGGTTCTCAGCTAAGGCCCAACCACCTCCCCGTAACGGTTGACATGATTGTGGCCGATTGGGCTGCCCGCATACCTCTTCCTGTCCCTACCGACGACATGGGGGTGCTTGATGATGCCCGTAGACAGATCATCCAATGGCCCAAGTGTCAGATTATTTTGGATCAGGTAATCTCTAAATAAAACACGGATATCTTATGTTACGTTCAAATGATTATTTTGAAATACTTGAAAAAAGGTTCAAAATCTGATACAGACCCGAAGAGACGTTGGAAACGCTGCGGACGAAGCTTTGTCACCGGTACGGCGAGGCTTGGAAGTAGTAGTCGGGGCTGATGCGCAAGAATCTCCTGCTGCGCCAGCGGCGGCACCAGCGGAAGCGCCAGCAAATGCGCCAGCGGCTGCGCCAGAGGCTGCGCCAGCGGATGCGCCAGCGGATGCCCCAGTAGACCGTACGGGGCTCTCTGAAAAAGAGGTTAGCCGTTTGCCCGAGGATTTGCGGAATCTCCACGCCTGCCTGGTTAAGGCACCAGATGATATGGAGGACGTAATGTTCGAAATCCCCCCCGAGGTTCTCCTACACAAAGGCAGGACGGTCGTGCTGCCTTTCAAAGAATTCAAGGACTTTCTACATGCCTCATCAAGCGATAAATGGCTCGATGTGGGAGTCCTCACCGTTTTCGTCATGTTAGTGACCAAAAAATCATATATATCATGTGTATAGCACTCAAATATATATTCTAATGTGAAATGATGATTTTTCAGGATGATACAACGAAAACAGTCTGTGGCTTGTGGGAAAGATAGGGTGAACTCCTGTGCATTCTTGGACCCCGCTTTTACTAGTGGTACGATGGTGAAATATCAGGAGGAAGATACTGTCCAGTACATGCGTTCAGCGATGCATAAGGCTGTTTCGGAGAATAAGAAATTTATTCTCGTGCCATACCACCAGAGTGGCCACAAGTGTTTGATTGTGATTGTGCCACTTGAGAATTTGGTTTTCCTCATGGATTCTTCACATCCCGGACCGGGCATCATTCCTCAGCAATCCAAAATGATCTGCATTCCAATAAGAAAGTAAGCAATAGTAATTCACTTGGTTTGATTTTTTCCCAATTACATATAACAAATTGTGGAATTGCTAATTACATTCACTCAATTTTGTAAGGGCTTTTCTGCAATATCTTAAAGATGGAGGAATGCAAAGCACGATTCCGAAGCGTAAAAATAAGTTGTGTTTCAGGTGGCAGCCGGTGAGCACATGCACTATAATTTTTATAATTTCATATTTTTTGTTCAAAAATTAATTGTCATTCTAACATAGGCCGCTAAATGAAAATTTCAGTGCCCGCAACAGTTTCAGGGTTGGGAAATGCGGTTATTACACGATGATTTTTATGTATCACTTTGTTGAACGCTTACAATTCGATTGGCCAAATTATCCGGTATGTAATTCATATGTTTGCCTTGACTTGTCCATATAATTAATATTGATTTCCTCTAATATTTTATTCTACTAAATTTGTTTTATTAGTTGCATTGTTATAATTACAATATTTATTTTTATAAAGCAAAACAGAGATGCAGTTGTTATATTGTATTTTTCTAATAACCTACATATTTTGAATTTTTGGCAGCATAAATCGAACGAGAAGGAAGGGCATTACAGCAATGAAGATATAGATTATTTTAGATGTATGTGGGCAAAGTGGTTTCAAAATGAATTTTGTAAACCAGAATATGGATTTGTATAATTTTGTGTGCATGAATTTTTGATATATTTAGTGTACATGAATTTTGTTTAGGGGTTGTATTCTGATATATTGGAAATTCTTTGTTTGGAATTGATTTTTAATGGCTAGCAAACTGGAGGCTAGCCAAAACAAAAAATAAAAATTGAAAAAAAATATAACCATTCTACACGGATGTTTCACATAAGTCCGTGTGGAAAGCCAAATAAAGAGCAAATAAAAATATAAGATAGCTACACGGCTGCTTATGTAATGATCCGTGTAGAAATAGTTATTCTACACGGATATTTTGATAGACATCCGTGTAGAAACATGATCGTACACGGCCTTTTAGTTAAATATCCGTGTATAGATCTCAACTAATGTACACGGTTGTTTATGTAATGAGCCGTGCAGAATAACTATGTCGACACGGATATTAACCTAAAAGTCCGTGTAGACAGAGACATCGTACACGGTTGTTTATGTAGTGATCCGTGTAGCTCGGCTTTGGAGAGCGCCACTTGGCAAGGAATTGGACACGGTTGTTTATGTAGTGATCCGTGTAGCTCGGCTTTGGAGAGCGCCACTTGGCAAGGAATTGGACACGGTTAATTATGTAGTGATCCGTGTAGCTCGGCTTTGGAGAGCGCCACTTGGCAAGGAATTGGACACGGTTAATTATGTACTGATCCGTGTAGCTCGGGTTTGGAGACCGCCACTTGGCAAGGAATTGACCACGGTTGTTTATGTAATGATCCGTGTAGCTCTCAGGAATTGCACACGGTTAAATATCCGTGTATAATTTATTCAGGGGATTATACACCCTCGCACTCCACACGGCAGGAAATCCGTGTAGCTCCCCTGTTTATGTCCGTGTACAATGACCATTTCTGTAGTAGTGATACCAATTTTTATTATTTTTGGAATTTTTTTACTATTTTTTATGATTTATGAAAGATGGCACAAAATAGGCCCTATTCATACGTAATTTTGCGTAATTTACCGTATTTTTAATTCAGCATGATTTTTGTAAAAACCAATGTTGGTTTGCTAATTTTTTTTTTAATTATAGTTTTAAAAAAAATTTACATATTTTAATATAAATATGCTAATTATAAATCAAAAGAAGTAATCTAACAAATATTAAAAAAATAATTCGATTTTTTAGTGTTATATTTCAGCATTTTAGTTATTTGTCTCAAAAAAAAAAAAAAATTCAAGGAACCGGCCGGTTTGGACATTTTTAATAAAAGTTGAATGGGTCTGAGCATTTTTATTAATCTTTTATTAACTTTGGGTATTTTTAAAAATGTCGGATTATACATCAAAAGAAGTAATCTAGCAAATATTAAAAATTTTATTGTTAAATTTAATTCATATTGTCTCTCAAATCTCTAAAAAAAAAAAAAAAAAAAAAAATCTGGACCGCCCAACCACTGGGCGGTTGGGTGAAGCAAGGGAACCGCCCAGTGAACGGGCGGTTTGGTGGGTAGGGTGAACCGCCCAGTGAACGGGCGGTTAGGGCATTTTTAAATTTTTTTTCAAAATGAGGATATTTTTAATATTTTTTTTTTTTTAGGGTATTAATAAAAATCTCGGTATCATGAGCCGCAACAATTTATTGTGGCCCACAAGGAGTGAGCCATAAGAATAATTGCAATCATATTATTTTTAAAATTTGTGAAAAATTAATACTATCCATTTAATTTACTATTTTTAATACTATGAATAAAATAATTGAGATTGAAGTTGAACTTCAATGCATGTGATAACGCCCTCGGCGCTTCTTTGTCGATCATTAATTTATCTTTCTTGTACTTTTTTTCGCATTAGAAATGACAACATGCCTTAAACATGGATTATTATTAAAGCTATGGCATGACTTAACGAGTTTTGGCACTTACTACCCAACAGCTTGATTTGATGACAACACACATATATTAAAGAATTAAGCAGGCATATCTTGACCATGACCAAACAATATATTTTTGTATTTTTTTTTAGTAATTAAAAATTGGAGATCCAGTCACCTAACTATTTAATATTTATAGAAGATTCTCTCATGTAGATTTCGAACGTGCGACCTTCCATACAGAAAATATTGTCTTTGCCACTAAATCAAAGGCCGGTTCTCATTTTCGCATTAATTGTTGAAAATTTCGACATAATAATGATGGTTATTTACAAAAACCATTGATCTGATGATATGTAATAGTTGGAAACTCCGAAATTACCTTGAAACAGTTTTTCCTTACTATTTTGTGGAGCATTTTTTTTCGTTATACAATTCAAAAAGGCTCTCAGTACGAGTTATTGACTATATGGTATAATAAAAAGTAATGTATCTCATGAAATAAGCACAATTAATTAAATGAGGCAAGAAGACTAGTTTAAGATAAAAGAGTATTTATTCTTCAACAGTAAATTAATAGATGAAGCCTCTTTCAGCTTACAATAACTTCAGTAAATATGTAATTATGTACATGATTACATATATAAATTAAGGCCTCCAAATCTATGGAGCAATACTGGAATTCACATTCTGATTTTCTTCTTCAATTTTGTCAGTAAGGTCTTTTCCTTTTGTCTCAGGCAAGAAAATAACAAACAATCCGCAAAAACAAATCACAATACTGAACACACCAAATGACAGAAATCTCGACCTTCTCCTCCCTTCGGCCACGAGGATGGGGGCTAAAGCACCTCCGAGAATAATCGGTTGTCTCACCAGTGAGACAGCTGAGTTTCTTACACAAGTCGGGAATAATTCGACACTGTATGTCATTGTCACGTTGAGCGCCGCAGAAACACAGAAGTAGGAGATCACCTGCATATGATATATTTTTTTTTTTCTTTTAGATTCGTTGTATCATTAATCATAAATTTATGAAAGAACTCATCATATACAATTAATTAGTAGAATTTTCAGAAAAATAGTACATAATTAGGAGAATCTTTCTTTCTCTTGGATGGTTTTGGGCCATTAGGGCTATTGTATCAATTAACTAGTCAAATAATTTATTAAACTTCTGTACTCCAAAAATTGATATACTAACCTCAGCAGCTAACTGGACATTTGAGTTGATCCCTCTGAAGACACAAAGCAGGCTAGCAATTCCACAAAATATTGTGAGAGCAACAAGGGAGATCCTCCGATTTATGTGTACCAAAAGGAAGTAGGCTACGACACATGCTAACAAGTTGACAAGTGCATTGTAAACTATGCTGAGATAAAGGTTGGGCGAAAGGCTCCCGACTAAAAGAGGCATGCCATAGAATACCATCCCCATCCCAGAGCCGGCCATCATGATCGCTAAAAGCTTCAACAAAGTTGATCGAGTTGTCACTAATTTTTTCATCGAGGAGAAGGCATCGGAAATACGTTTGGCCTTATCGTTGTGCTCTTGCGTAGAGAGCCACCTTGGAGACTCCGGCACAATGTAGTGGATTAAAATAGCATAAAAGAAAGCAGGAGCGCAGGCCCAGAGGTAAAGCATCCTCCAAGAAGACCTCCTCCCGGCGTAGGCTAGAGCTGAGAGGGACAGAAAGCCAATTGTGAAGAAGAAAACACCAGACAAGTTTAACATGGCTCGCCACTTCTTTCTTGACATCTCTAAACATAAGACGAAAGAGCATGTGCCCACTGCCGATCGTCCGAATCCAGACAAAAACCTCAAGATACAGTAAACCCAGATATTAGGAGATAGTGTTGCTAGGCCACCAGCCACAGACATAATAAGGCAAGAAAGAACAAGTAGCATTTTCCGGCCAAGTACCGAATCGGCTAGTGTTGATAACAACAAACCACCAACTAGGCAACCGGCAAAGAAAGAAGAAGCGGGCAAAGAGGAAAGGACTTTGCCAGAGCAATTGAGTGACCATTCAGAGATGGTTGAGGACTGCCGTGGTGTGACCCAAGTCCATGAATCCGGGCGAAGGTCACATGGGTTGGAAGATGCTTGGCAGATTTGATCGGTGGATTTGAGGCAACGCCAAGTTGGTTCGGCATCAGCAAAGACACTGATGAAGGATTGTTGTGCGTCAAAAGCCCACGCACATGCCACGAGGAGAGGTCGAAGCAGTTCGGTAGGGCTGCTTCGGTCCATGGGTACTTCTTCGGTGAAGGAGATTGCATTCGTGGGATCTTTATCAAGGGGCAGGGTGGAGGAAGAAGTCATTTTTATTAAATGCTGTTTTGGTTTCTGATCTCCAAATAATCTCTTCAGGTTTCTGATAATAATGTACCACAGCCATATAAAGCAAGAGAAACAGAATATGTTACGCCAGCACCAAATTTCCTGGCTGAGCCTCCCAAAGTGTAGCACATGCTCATGCAAACTTGGGTCGGTTAATTAAGGGTTTGATACCCAATAGCAGATGTTCCTGTACAAAAAATCAATGACAGTGAACTAATCTATTTTTCTAGTACTCTAATCGTGTATAAAATAAAATAAAACAAATAATAGATTCGTCTAATATCATTCATTGATTGCGCGCATACAAAATGAAAATCAACTATTTATTTTAGAAAATTAATATAGAAAGATGCTGCAATAATTTGCTGTTTTTTTTTTCTTACTAACCAATTGTACAAAATAGTTAGGCGATGGCGACCACACGAAGAAGTGTAGTTCTGAATCATTATGCACTTAATTAGAAGCATCCATATACTTGATGCCAATAGATGCTAGCTATTAAAAGTTCCTCATAAAATTAAAGTTTTTACTTTTTATGTGCCTATTGCAACATAAAAAAATTGTGAGTAAAATTTTCTAATCAAGATGGGTTGGCAATTTTGTGGTGGAAGATGAAACAATAGACCACTTATTCATCTCATTATTTGTACAGTAAATAAGTTTGGTTATGATTAGGTCAGTGTCGATTATTTTATACTGAATGGAAATATTGGACTGATCTTCGGTCGTTAGTGGAATCCTTACAGATTGTGTATCAAACAACTATATATTTATATTGGCTTTTGTTGGATAATATGGAAACAAAGATATTGATTCAGTTTTGGAAGAGCTAAAATCTTGAATTCGGTTAGAAATATATTAGACTAATTATTTCCTTCTTGAACTATTGGGCAGGTGACGTGGTGCGCGTATATATCGAAGGCAAAATCAGAATCGGAATTGGAATCGGTCACTTGATTGTGGAATCGGAATTGTGAGAATCGGTCAAAATCGGCCGAATCGAATCGGAAACTCGGATTTTTTGAACAGAAGTTTATTTTATACTAAAAATAGAAAAAAAAAATTGATAAAAATTAATTTTTCAAAAAAAATAGTTAAGTATTTTGTTATGTATTTTCTAGACTTATGTTATGTATTTTATTATTTACGAACAAACTTTGTGTTTTCTAATATTACTGGATGCATGGCTAGGTGTATTCAAAAGATAAATACATCAACTAAAAGAAGATAGATCCAATAATCCAAGTTTAGTGTGGCGTATAATAAATTGATTTTGTGTTGACAGTGGATCCTACGTAAAATTTTAAAAAAAAAGAAAAAAAGAAGAAGAAGAGAATAATGCTCTATTGTCAAGATATAAACGCATCTTGAGTCAGTCCGTGCAAGCCACAGTGATTATGAACTCAAATAAATGACTTGTTAATTTAATAATTTTAATATTTGACCCGCTTCAGTAAAAAAATAATAGTTCATTGGGCTAGGTATAAATTGGTCAAGGTTCACCATCAACCATTAGTAATTTTAAATTTTTTATAGTTCAAATATATGCACCAAGTCTATTCTAACAAATAAATAATTGGAGATTTGTCTCTCCACCCAGCTCTTTCGAAGTTCGGTGTCTTTCTTAAAAACAAATGCAAAATGTAACTTAAATCTCAAATCAAGCTATAACGATTCTCATCAAGATCATGAGAATCGGTCCACAGTAAAAGAATCGGTCTGGAATCAGCGCAGACTCGGGCGACTCGGCCGATTCAACACTCTTCAACCCGTTTTTTCTCTATAACTCGCTTTCCGAGTAAATCGGTCCAAAATCAGATCGGTCTTGTCCGATTTCAATCCGACTCGGCCGATTCCGGTCTGACTCGGCCGGGTTTGCCTTCTATGAAAATAATGCTAAGTCCAATCATGCATATCTCTGTCGTACTTTTTTTTTAATTAAAGGGTATCTTTCCTGCCAAAAGATACTTAGCTAGCCATCTGAGATCCTCGTCCCTTCCAAATTAAAGAAATGTTTGGTCATATTAAATTTAACCGAATTAAGAAATATTATTGTGAGAACCTAATCACTTGTGTGTACACTCTCTCTTGTTATGTTTGATTTATATTGTTATTTGGGTCTAATAAATCATATATTTTGCTTATATGTATTGTGTAATTTAATTAGATTCTTAATTAGAGAGAAAATTAGTAAAGTCATTTTACTCCATAGAGTGTTTCTTTGTCGACTCTTCTCTCTTCTTCCTCTTCATATCAAATTCTAACAAACTGGTATCAGAACCGGTGAGAAAGAAAAGAAAAAAAAAAAAATTATGCTGTCCCTGTTAAGTTCTTCTCCAGATTAATTTAACCAGTGATCGCATCTGTAAACTGACGATTAGCTTGACGCTCGTTTTTTTATCTCCATTTCCTCTGTTTCTCCCTTTCCGTGCGCAATGCAGTGGGGCCCAGTTCAATTGAGGGTTACAGTTGGAGACGAAGGAGGAAAGAGAAAAGAATATGGAGAAGAGAAAGGGCCGGTCAGAGAAGACGGGCTGACCGAACCATTCACAGCTATGAATGACAGCGGGCCCCGTCCATTTAAATGGGGATTGTTGGTTCGGCATCAGAAAAGACGCTGAAGTTAAGGATTGTTGTGCGTCAAAACTCAAAAGCCCAACGTTAGCTTTTTAAATACCATTTTCTTATATATATACCACGTTAGCTGGCTTAGACCACTAACCTTAAAAAAAAAAAGCTCATGCAAATGCCTCGAGGAGAGGTCGAAGTAGTTCGGTAGGGCTGCTTTGCTCCATGGACACTTCTTCTGTGATGGAGGGAGCATTCATCTGACTTTATTTTATCAAGTAGAAGACTAGTCTCATCTTCCAGTACTGGAGGAAGATGTCATTTTTTAATTTTTTATTAGATGCTGTTTTGGTTTGTGTTCTCCCATAATCTCTTCGGTCTTTGCAGTGGCGGAGGGAAGTATTATAAATGTTAGAACAAACAACCTCTCTCGACCTCTCTCTATCTCATGTTCAATAACAAACCCACTATCAATTAGTCTTGCTAGTACAAAGTTTCTGATGATAATGCATGTGCCATATCCGAACAAGAGCAAGAGAAAGAGCTCATGCTCATGCAAACTTGGGTCAGTTACTTGAGGGTTTGATACCTCGACAGCAAATGTTCATGTATAAAAAATCTTGCTTGCCAACAACACTTGAACACAATAAAAAGTAAAATGACATTAAACTTAAATCTTTTTTTTTCGGACTCTAATTTCTATAAATAAAAAAATAAAAAAAGATAGATTCGTCTAAGAGATCATGCATTGCTTGCATAGAAAATAAAGATTAACTATTTACATTTTAGAAAATTAATATAGAAAGATCGATGTTTCAATAATTTTTTATAGAAATGTTGTTGATGTACGCGGTAGGGTCCAATTGTAAATGACAAAAGACAATGAGAAAATGTTGCTAATTAATCCAATCAAGCATTAAGCATATCTCTCTCTCGTAATTTTTTAATTAAAGAGCATCTTTCCTAACAAAAGACACTAAACTAGAGACAGATGACAATAAAAAATATTAGAGATGTTTGTCCTTCTCAAAGTAAAAAAATGTTTTGTCATACTTAAATTTAACCGAATTAAGAAATATTTTTGTCAGAACCTAATCAGATAACCTTTACCTTCTCAATTTACATCTTATCTGATTTCTAGAAGAAAAGAACCAAGTTTCTAAACTGAGAGAACAAACAATTTCAAATGAAGAAGGTAATATACACAAATGAATGCTGAACTTTGAAATTACAGTCGTTTCACTATTTTTAATCTAAATCACGCTGGAGTTTCAAAGTACGCCATTCGACACGTTGCAAAATACAGATTAATTAACCAGTCCAAGTTTCCAGAGCACGTGTTACAAGTTGGTAGGATCATCCAGGAAATTTGGGGCTGGTTTAACATATGCTCTTTCTATTGCTCTGTTGTTTTATATGGCTATGGCATTATCATCAGAAACTTTGTTCTAGAGTTTTTTGAAGGTAGAGAGAGTTATTGATAATAGAGGGGTCTTATTACAGAGTCAAAGTGAGTTTGTTTTTTAAGAACATGAAATGAGAGGTTGAGAGAGGTTGTTTGATCTAACATTTACACTTCCCTCTGAGACAGCAAACTCGAAGAGATTATTTGGGGAACAGAAACAAAAAGAGCATCAAAATAAAAATGACATCTTCCACCACCCTTCCACTTGATAAAAGTCATAAGAATGCTCCCTCTTTCACAAAAGAAGTGTCCATGGACCAAAGCAGCCATGCCGAACTGCTTCGACCTCTCCTTGTGGTATTTTCATGGGCTTTTGACGCACAACAAGCCTTCATCAGTGTCTTTGCTGATGCCGAACCAAGTTGGCGTTGCCTCAAATCCACCACTCAAATCTGCCAGGCAGGTTCCAACCCATGTGACCTTTGCCCGGATTCATGGACTTGGGTCTCGCCACCACATTCCTCAACCATCTCTGAATGGTCACTCAATTGCTCTGGCAAAGTCCTTTCTTCTTTGCCCACTTCTTCTTTCTTTGCCGGTTGCCTAATTGGTGGATTGTTATTATCAACACTAGCCGACTCAGTACTTGGCCGAAAAAAACTACTTGTTCTTTCTTGCCTTATTATGTCTATTGCTGGTGGCCTAGCAGCACTATCTCCTAATATCTGGGTTTATTGTATCATGAGGTTGTTGTCTGGATTCGGACGATCGGCAGTTGGGACATGCTCTTTGGTCTTATGTTCAGAGATTGCAAGAAAAAAGTGGCGAGACGGGATAATCTGTTCTAGCTTTTTCTTCTACACAATCGGCTTTTTGTCCCTCTCTGCTCTAGCCTATGCAGGGAGGAGGTCTTCTTGGAGGATTCTTTATCTCTGGACCTGTGCTCCTGCTTTCTGTTATGCTATTTTGATCCACTTCATTGTCCCGGAGTCACCGAGGTGGCTCTCTATGCAAGAGCACACCGATAAGTCCAAACGATTTTCCGATGCCTTCTCCTCAATGAGAAAACTGGTGACAACTCGATCAACTTTGCTGAAGCTTATAGCCCTCATGATGGCCGGTTCCGGGATGGGGATGGTATTCTATGGCATGCCTCTTTCAGTTGGGAGCCTTGTACCCAACCTGTATCTCAGCATAGTTTACAATGCACTTGCTGACTTGCCAGCATCCATCGCAACCTACTTTCTTATGGTAAATATAAATCGGAGGATCTCCCTTGTTGCTCTCACAATGCTTTGTGGAACTGCTAGCCTGCTTTGTGTCTTCAGATGGATAAACTCGCATATCCAGCTAGCTGCTGAGGTGAGTGTGTTATTTCTTTTATTACAGCAGCTTAATAGATTATTTTACCAGTTAATAATTGATACAATAGCCTTAATTAGTGGACCACAACCAACCTAAGAGAACCAAGTGAAGATTTTCATAATAATGTAATAGTAATCTACTTTTCTGAAAATTCTACTAATTGAATATATGAGTTATTTCATGAATTTATGATTAATCATTCATAATTTAATTATATGACATATAGATAGAACGATATAGATATAACAAATCTAAAAGATGTCAACTCTGTCTAAATATTCCGTATGAATATTCTCTCTGAATGTCATGTGTGAATATAGTCTACATATTATGTCTATTTATTTAAAAAAATGACATGCAGGTGTTCTCCTTCTTCTGTGCTAGTATGGCATTCAACGTGATAATGATATACAGCGTCGAGTTATTCCCGACTTGTGTAAGAAACTCAGCTGTCTCACTGATGAGACAAGCGATTCTTCTCGGAGGTGCTATAGCCCCGATCCTTGTGGCAGAAGGGAGGAGAAGCTCGAGATTTTTGTCATTTGGTGTGTTCAGCATTGTGATTTGTTTCTGCGGGTTGTTTGTTATTTTCTTGCCTGAGACAAAAGGAAAAGACCTTACTGACAATATGGAAGAAGAAAATCAGAATGTGAATTCCAGTATTGCTCCATGAATTAGGAGGCCTTAAATTATGTGGCACGTACACATTTATTTAAGTTATATTTAAACTGATAGATGTTGTCATCTATTATTTTACAGTTAATGAAGAATAAAGACTCTTTTATCTTCACCAAGTCTTCTTGCTCATTTGAGAAATTCTCTGTTTTTTTTTTTAAATGCTTTGCAGGTGCTGCCAAGTTGAGTATATTGCAATAAAAAGTTTTACATCCGAATCCTTACAACAGTATTATTTTACATCAAAACTACACACCAACAAACTAATGCATTAAATAGAAACATCCACAGCAATTTCAATTAGGGCCCCTTTCAGCAGTACTTGCGCCAAAGCTTAACTTCTCCCATAATTCAGTTAGTCACCAAGCACTCAAGAATGGTCCAAGGATAAATGATATGATTAAGAGAATTTGGAAATTGAAAGTGCCACCAAGATTCAAAGTTTTTGCATGGTTGATATCTTTCAATAAAATCTTGACGGTGCTTAACTTAAACAAGCGAGGCTGGAGTCTGACGAATCGATGCATCATGTGCCAAATGCAATCAGAATCGGTTTTTCACCTATTTAAAGAATACATACAGCCCAGATTGTTATACATATTGATTGAGATCAAGATGAAGGTCAAGATATCAGGAGGACTATCAAATGAAGATGACAACACTATAATAAATTTGAAGGATTTAAGGTACAGCAAAAAAGAACGATCCATACTGCTAATCACATAATTTGTTGTTTGGAGAGAACGTTGCATCAGGATGTTTAGAGAAGAATCTTGCAACCTACTCGAACTTGCTATGCAGGTGGAGACACAATGGAGATACAGTTCACTAACGGGCGCTTAAGAAGAATAGGATGTGATTAGGACTTACTTTCAAATTTTCTTTACTGTTATTTCCTTATCACTGTTATTCTGTTGTTCTTCATTTCCTTTTAGTATTTCTTTTTTTTTTCATTTATTTTGTTTTAAGCTCAAATGTCTTGAGCAACATTGTTTTCCTACTTTATAGTTACAACACCCTTGTAACTTCAAAATGATCAATGAAATCAGTGCTAGACCCAATTTTCTTTTTCAAAAAAAAAAATCCAAAATAGAGAACAGATTCCTGGTACCACTTTATCGAGTGTATGGATTTCTTCTATTATTGGTCAAGAACACCGATGATGCATCTGCTGAATGTTCTATGATCAAGAAGGTTGGTGTTTATTTATTATAAACAGACAGAATATTTGGGAATTTTATTGGGTCAGCCAGTCAGGTTCCTCAGATTAGATTCTTGGAGATCCATTATGCTGCTTATTTATAACCAGTGGGAATAGCAATCCAGCAATGGGACAATCTTTTGAAAACATTTCCTCAAATTACTGGTCTCGTGAATTAACATCTATAGTATTCTCGTGAATTAACATTTCCTCAAACCAGCAATGGGACAATCTTTTGCCAGAAGCTTGTTTTATACTAAAAAAATAGAAAAAAATTGATAAAAAAATAATTTGTCAACAATTTCTGTTTAGACAAATGATTACAATCAAATAATCCACTAATACAATATAATACAAGCATTTCAACACTTATATTTATATGTAGTTATGTATTCCAGTAACAAAAGATAGCATACTGTGGTAGTACTTGTCCTTGGTTCGAGTCACGCTCAAGGGGAATAATTTTGGAGAGTGGTATTTGCACGTTTCGGCCGATGATATGACTGGAATCAAACTGTTTCAGCCGAAATTTGACTGGAATAGGACCATTTCGTCCGAAATTTGACTATAATCAGACCGTTTTGGCCAAAATTGGACGAAAAATTCACATACTGTGTAACTTGGCTTGAAATCGAATCGGTACAGGCCGATTCTAGTCCGAAACGGCCTATTTTTCTTTCTATGTCAGCTTACAGGAGAAGTTCTGTTCGCTTGTCAAGTCCAAGAACACATAAATGAATATATGGTGTACTGGTATACCGTTAGCAATACCAGGAACCTATTTTGGAAATTTTGTAAATTCTGAGGGCGGTACGGCAAATTTCTGCAATTTCTATGAATTATCCTTGTCAGATGGTCTTATCTCTTATGTGCAAAATAAATGAAATCTGGGCTGGAAGTTTGTAATTTTAAATTTTTTGATTAATTATGAATTTTAAGCTCCCCTGATTAATTAATTTGACTGGGTAGATTGAAACCTTCGAAACTACTGCGTGAGTTAAGAATGTTTACATAATTTGGTTTCTTCATATATTATTGTCTTTTCATCTATCATAATCCACCTCTAGCTTTATTAATGTGTTTCAATTAAACAAAATTAATTTAAACAATGACTTAAATAACAAATTTCTATCAAATAATATATATACAAGTGATTAGGTTCTGACAATAATATTTGTTAATTCGGTTAAATTTAAATATGACAAACACTTCTAACAATTTTTTTGGCCAGCTAGTTAGCTAAGTACGTGTCTTTTGGTAGCAAAGATCATGCGCACGCTTTAATTAAACAAATATATACAGGGAGATAGAGATATGTTTGATTGGAGTTGACATCATTTTGTCATCGTGTTTTGTCATTTACTATTTGGCCCAACCGTCACAAATTTTTGCATAAAAATTTACTTGAAACAGGCACATGAATACATGATGGGGTAACATGTTATTGCAGCATCTTTCAATATTAATTTTATAATTTAAATAGTTTATCTTTATTATCTATGCAAGCAATTCATGATCTTAGTTTGCATGCCATTTTAGTTTTTACTGTGTTCATTTGTTGTTGGGTATTAAGCCCTTAATTAACGGATCCAAGTTTGCATGAGCATGTGTTACACAATGCTCTGTCTTGCTTTTGTTTTATATGGCTGCGGCACATTATTATCAGAAACTGAAGAGATTATTTGGAGAACAGAAAACAAAACAGCAACTACTAAAAATGACATCTTCCACCACCCTTCCACTTGATAAAAGCCCCAATAATGCTCCCTCTTTCACAGAAGAAGTGTCCATGGACCAAAGCAGCCGTGCCGAACTGCTTCGACCTCTCCTTGTGGTACTTTCATGGGCTTTTGACGCACAACAAATCTTTATCAGTGTCTTTGCTGATGCCGAACCATCTTGGCGTTGCCTCAAATCCACCGATCAAATCTGCCAGGCAGGTTCCAACCCATGTGACCTTCGCCCTGATTCATGGACTTGGGTCTCGCCACCGCACTCCTCAACTATCTCTGAATGGTCACTCAATTGCTCTGGCAAAGTCCTTTCTTCTTTGCCCGCTTCTTCTTTCTTTGCCGGTAGCCTAATTGGTGGTTTGTTATTATCAACACTAGCCGACTCAGTACTTGGCCGGAAAAAGCTACTTGTTCTTTCTTGCCTTATTATGTCTGTGGCTGGTGGCCTAGCAGCATTATCTCCTAATATCTGGGTTTATTGTATCTTGAGGTTTTTGTCTGGATTCGGACAATCGGCAGTTGGGACATGCGCTTTGGTGTTAAGTTTAGAGATTGCAAGAAAAAAATGGCGGGACATGATAAACTTGTGTAGCTTTTTCTTCTTCACACTCGGCTTTTTGTCCCTCTCTGCTCTAGCCTATGCCGGGAGGAGGTCTTCTTGGAGGATGCTTTATCTCTGGACCTGCCCTACTGCTTTCTGTTATGCCATTTTGGTCCACTTCATTGTGCCCGAGTCACCGAGGTGGCTCTCTACGCAAGAGCACACCGATAAGGCCAAACATATTTCCGATGCCTTCTCCTCAATGAAAATATTGGTGACAACTCGATCAACTTTGTTGAAGCTTTTAACGATCATGATGGCCAGTTCCTGGCTAGGGATGGAATTCTATGGCATGCCGCTTTTAGTCGGGAGCCTTGCGCCCAACCTGTATCTCAGCATAGTTTACAATGCACTTGTCAACTTGCCAGCTTCCATCGCATCCTACTTTCTTATGGTACATATAAATCGGAGGATTTCGCTTGTTGCTCTCGCAATGTTTTGTGGAATTGCTAACCTGCTTTGTGTCTTCAGAGGGATAAACTCACATGTCCAGTTAGCTGCTGAGGTTAGTATAACAATTTTTGGATCACAGCAGCTTAATAGATTATTTGACAAGTTAATTGGTACAATAGCCCTAATGGTCCAAAAGCATCCTAAGGGAACTAAGGAAAGATTCTCCTAATTATGTAGTATTTTTTTTCTGAATATTTTTCTAGTTGTACATGATGAGTTATATTACAAATCATATGATTAATCAATCTAAATTTAATTAAACATAATGACAAATAGAAACAACGGTCTAAAAAAGAAGAAAAATGACATGCAGGTGATCTCCTTCTTCTGTGTTTGTGTGGCAGTTAACGTGAATTTGGTATACACCGTCGAATTATTCCCGACTTGTATAAGAAACTCAGCTGTCTCACTGGTGAAAGTACCGATTCAACTCGGAGGTGCTTTAGCTCCGATCCTCGTGGCCGAAGGGAGGAGAAGGTCGAGATTTTGGTCATTTGGTGTGTTGAGCATCGTGGTTTACTGCTGCGGGTTGTTTGTTATTCTCTTGCCAGAGACAAAAGGAAAAGACTTGACTGACAATATGGAAGAAGAAACTCAGAATGTGAATTCAAGTAATGCTTCATAAATTGGGAGACCTTGATTTATGTAGCAGTTTCTTTCTGATTTATTGGAGTTATAGTAAGCTAATAGAGGCCATGTAATCTATTAATTTACAGTTCAACAATAAAGCCTCTTTTATCTTCACCAAGTCTTCTTGCCTTATTGAGAAACTTTCTGGTCATATATTCATAATTTGATCTTCTTAAGTTATTTTGATATTGTGCTCTTTAAGTTATGAGCAATCCCTTAATGTTACTATTAAACCATCTATTCTATAACTCGCCCTGAGAGACAGTTTGTATTGTATTAAACAAAATTATTAAGAGAAGGGATCAAATTACACCTTTTTTTTTGATACATTTTGACACCTATCACTTTCAAAGTTCAAATAGTCGATCCAGACCGTTCAACATGATGGATATATTAAAATGTACTTAGAGATCAAATTTTACATATTTTTAATTTTTTTACTATTTATTAAGATGGTTACAAAATCGTTGTTTTCAGACCATTGAAAAACAGCAATTTTGTAACCATCTTAATAAATAGTAAAAAAATTCAAAAAAATATAAAATTTGATCTCCAAGTACATTTTAATATGGTGATCATGTTGAATGATTCGGATCGACTGTTTAGATTTTTAAATCGCAAAATTGACCTATAAATAAATATTGTTAAGATGTGTCAAAAAAAATAGTGTAATGAAATCCCGCTCATATAAAAATAGAGAAATTGAACTCCAACCAACCGATTACGACATGAATGTCCTTGCTTTTTATCATTTGTCTTTCTTGTACTTTTTTAGCATAAGATACGGCAACATGGATTATTATTAGTTTGTGACACTGACTTGTGTTGACCCCAAAGCGCTTGATTTGTTGGTAGCACATTTATTAAAGAAGCAGGTATATCATATATCCGGGTGTGATGTGCTCACAGAACTCTTTGGTGAGCACAACTCTACATAAATTATCGGATTCACTTTAAACGAGATGAATTCAACCGTTGAAACCGATGTACTTTACGAGTGATGCGCGTACATGCAAAATTTTGAATTTTTTGAATTCATTTAGTCTCAAGTAAAGTGGTCAAAATTGATGAAAAATGAATGATCCAAAATGAAATTGTTTTAATGCATTCAAAAAATTCTCAATTTTGACCACTTGACTTGAGACTAAATAAATTCAAAAAATTCAAAATTTTGCATGTACGCGCATCACTCGTAAAGTATATCGGTTTCAACGGTTGGATTCATCTCATTTGAAGTGAATCTGATAGTTTATGTAGAGTTGTGCTCACCAAAGAGTTTGGTGAGCACATCACACCCTAGTTCTACTCCATATATCCTGACTATGACCAAACAATACATATTCTCGGATTGTTAGAAATTCAAACATATGTAGCACAGAAACGATCTGAAATCGACTTGAAACATTTTTTTCTGAATATTTTGTGAACCCTTTTTTTGGAAAAAAACAGGAGTTAAAATTCGATTTTTGATTTTATTAGATAAAAAAATAAGTAACCAAATTTTGATAGTTGTTTCAGAAAGAAACGTAAAAATAAAGCAATTTTTTGTTAAAAAAGAATGTCTTATGAGACCAAAACTAATTAGGTGGAAATATACAACATGATGACGAACATTCTTAATTTTGAGCTTTAATAATTGAGGAGGGATTCAATTACATTTTTTTTGTAACACATCTTGACACTGTTTTTTTATAGGTCAATTTTGCGATTTCAAAATCGAAACAGTCGATCCAAACCGTTCAACATGATCACCATATTAAAATGTGCTTGGAGATCAAATTTTACATTTTTTTGAATTTTTTACTATTTATTAAGATAGTTACAAAATTGTTGTTTTTCAATGGTCTGCAAACAACGATTTTGTAACCATCTTAATAAATAGTAAACAAATTTAAAAAAATGTAAAATTTGATCTCCAAACACATTTTAATATATCCATCATGTTGAACAGTTTGGATCGACTATTTGGACTTTGAAAATAGTAGGTGTCAAAATGTGTCAAAAAAAAGGCGTAATCCGATCCCTCCTCTTTTTATATTCATATCACGAGTAGAACTAGGGTGTGATGTGCTCACAAAATTTTTTGGTGAGCACAACTCTACATAAACTATCGGATTTACTTCAAACGAGATGAATCCAACCGTTGAAACCGATGTACTTTACGAGTGATGCGCGTACATGCAAAATTTTGAATTTTTTGAATTCATTTAGTCTCAAGTCAAGTGGTCAAAATTGAGAATTTTTTGAATGCATTAAAACAACTTCATTTTGGATCATTCATTTTTCATCAATTTTGACCACTTGACTTGAGACTAAATGAATTCAAAAAATTCAAAATTTTGCATGTACGCGCATCACTCGTAAAGTACATCGGTTTCAACGGTTGGATTCATCTCGTTTGAAGTAAATCCGATAGTTTATGTAGAGTTGTGCTCACCAAAAAATTTTGTGAGCACATCACACCCTAGTTCTACTCTTCATATCACTAAAAAAATAGTAAATTAAATTTGTAGAATTATTATTTTTTTAATTCAAAACTAACATTACAGCAAAGATTCTTGTGGCACCCCCTTTTATTTTGCGCCTTCCTTCTCTCCTTTAGCGGGCTATCTCAAAAGGTCAATTTTTTCTGCTCACTAGTTTATTTTTTTGTAAAAATAAATAAATTATCTACTGATAATAAACTAAAATAATGTATTAATATTTTTATATAAAAGACATATTAATATATTTAAAAAATAAAATAATTAGCATAATATATTCAAAAGACCAAGAGATGTCGCAGCTACTATATATATAGAGGTTGGCTAATATCAAAACGTTTGTTTCTATGCTGTGAAACAAACGCTTCAGTTCTTACATTTTCAAAATCCAAACAGTCGATCCAAACCGTTCAACATTCAATCTATTATAAAATGTGCTTGGAGACCCAATTTTACATTTTTTTCAAACTTTTTTACTATTTATTAAGCCAGTTTTAAAATCGTAGTTTTCAATGATCTGAAATTTTTTCACTATTTATTAAAATCAGCAATTTTAAAACTAGCTTAATAAATAGTAAAAAAAATTCCAAAAAATGTAAAATTTGGTCCAAGCACATTTTAATATAGAGATCACATCTAATGATTTGGATCGGCCGTTTCGACTTTGAAAATTGAAAAACCAATTAGTTGCATTGCGTCTCCGGAACAAATGTTTTGATATTAACCAACTTATATATATATATATATATATATATATATATATATATATATATATATATATAGAATTTTGCTATTGTGCTTCATGAAGTAAAACCAATATTTTACTTCAC
Source organism: Carex kokanica (assembly GCA_025461125.1). Taxonomy (NCBI): domain Eukaryota; kingdom Viridiplantae; phylum Streptophyta; class Magnoliopsida; order Poales; family Cyperaceae; genus Carex; species Carex kokanica. The sequence continues at coordinate 729,705 of JAJGRX010000858.1, read as the reverse complement.
GCTCATACACCCATTTCCAAAATCCAAATCGTCGATCCGATCGTTCAAGTTGTTCTCCATATTGAAATGTGCTTGGAGACCAAATTTTACATTTTTTGGAATTTTTTTACTATTTATTAAGCCACTTTGAAAGTCGCTGATCCATTGGTCCAGAATTTTTTACTGTTTTTTACTGTTTATAATGGATCAGCGATTTTCAAAGTGGCTTAATAAATAGTAAAAAAATTCCAAAAAATGTAAAATTTGGTCTCCAAGCACATTTCAATATGGAGAACAACTTGAACGGTCGAATCGACGATTTGGATTTTGGAAATGGGTGTATGAGCGTGAAGTAAAACGAAGTTTTACTTCGCGAAGTACAATAGCCCTACTCTATATATATATATATATATAGTGCTGGGCTTAGCTAAGCCATGGTGTAAAACGACTTGGTGCTCCACGTCTCATTATTTCCATTTTGAAAATCCAAACTACCGATCCGAACCGCTCAAGTTGTTCTCCATATTGAAATGTGCTTGGAGACCAAATTTTACATTTTTTGGAATTTTTTTACTATTTATTAAGCCACTTTGAAAATCGCTAATCCATTGGTCCAGAATTTTTTACTGTTTTGCTACTGTTCATCCGGATCAGCGATTTTCAAAGTGGCTTAATAAATAGTAAAAAATTCCAAAAAATGTAAAATTTGGTATCCAAGCACATTTCAATATGGAGAACAACTTGAGCGGTTCGGATCGGTAGTTTGGATTTTCAAAATAGAAATATGGTGTGGAGTACCAAGTCGTTTTACACCATGGCTTAGCTAAGTCCATCTACTATGTTCCGCCCCTGAGGTCCAGCTTGAACTCGTTATGAGCTAGCTCGTCCGAGTCACGAGCGAACTGACTTTATGGTCCAAGCTGAAATCTTAGTTTGAAATCGTTATGAGCTGAACCGAGCTGGTGAGCTGGCTTGTTGAATCTAACTGGACCTTGTTTTAAGAAGAAAATAAATTTTATAGACTTTTTGGACCAAGCTAGACCGAGCTGGACAATATAAAATACACACAAATTTACAAATTGATGTCTAGCCGAGCTAGTGAGAGAACTGGCGAGCGAGCTAGGTCCCAGCTTGAATTCGTTAATTCTGAACTGAACTATTAGCGAGCTGACTCGTTAACAGTTCGATCCAATAACGAGTAAGCTATTATCGAACGAGTCAAATGCGAGTCACGATTGAGCAAGGAGCTAGTTTTTGCCACCCTGCCGACACTCCTCTCAGCTGAACTGTTTATAACCTTTTTATTATGTCACGATTCATTCTAGATGAAAATTGAATAGCCCAGATTTTCGTAGTTATTATTCAATAACATGATTAATGCATCTATTTGTGTAACGAGTTTCCTTCGGGGTGTAGAATTAGAAAGTACATAACTCGATTTGACGCTCGATTTCTATTGTTCGGGACGCATAAAAACAAAAGAATAAAGTTCCTCTTCACGCGTTGTCGCGTAGTGAGGTTTATAATAAGATCTGATGTCTCTTTATTTGTGCATTCGTTGGTGTTGCTATATCCGCGGAACTGTAGATCTGACTCGTTTTTGAGATTCCAGCTAATTCCAGCCGCAATGTATTACACAAGTTTTGCTCGCCTCAATAGACAAAATGCTTAGCGTAAACAATATTCTTTTATGATGTTAAAAAACTTGTGAATATCTTTATAGTATAAGATCGCTTTACATTATAAACTATTTTAAGGCAAAAATAATATGATGTTTTTTTTTTTAAGTGTTGACTTCACAACAATTAAGAAAAATCTTCATTTTTTTTTTAATTTTGTTGACCGCACAGTAATATTCTAATATTATTCTTCAGAAATCTCAAAATACTTTCTTAGCCCGGATAATAATATTACAATATAATATATTGAACAGATTAGTGATGCAGAGATAGCTACAAGGAAATGTAACAGGAGATCTGGAAAAGAATGTCTATAGGACAGCTAAATAATTGCTGCTAGGTACAAACGCTTTCACTTATTACATTCACAGAAATCCTGGTTCTATTGATTCCACCACCACTTGTTACTCCAACAGAAAGCCATCTCCGTAGATCCTGGATCTATTTTTTTTTTTCAGGTTGTGGCACTCTAAATGCAGCAATCTGTGTAATGAGTCTGTCTGAGAAGGATTTCTTGGTTTTACTCAGTGTATTAATATTCGGTTCTCATTCGGTATGCGGAAGGCCACCGCATACCGTATATACGGTATTCGGCCGAATATACGGATTTTTATTCGGATTTATATATTCGGATTTTCAAATAAGAATTAATATCCTGCTGCTTTGAGATCAATGGAATCCGCATATGAAGCGACGTTACTGCTTGAATACAAGCACAGCCAACAGCTCATGGTACAAACAAGTGTTTTAAGAATACAAGCATAAATTCAAAACCGAATACTGAACCGAATATTGAACCGAATACTGAATATATTATATGCGGAAAAAAAATATACGGCCGAATATGCGGCCGAATATTCAAAACCGAATATTAAACCGAATATTGATTTTCCATTCGGATTCCAACCGAATACGAATATTCGGCCGAATGAACCGAATTTTAATACACTGGTTTTACTAGAGTGGCTAATATAAAAGGGACAACAGTATTAATTTCCTTATATATTTATTCATATAAGCAAATTCTTTCTAAGATTTCAAAATCACTGCGTCAACAAAAAAAGTATAAAATATAAAAAAAGCAAATTATTTCTAAGAAAATTTATACAAGTAAATATTTCATTTATAAGATTAAAATAATATAAAATCAACAAAAATATGAAATTAAAAAGTATAAAATGATGTCAAAACAAGGGACCTTGACCTCGTTCTCTTTTTGAAGAGGTGGTCCACAGTTACACAAAAGTAAATAAAATTTGACTGTTTAAGAGCAGTTTTTTTAAATTTGTATCAAGAAGGCTAATCAATAAAAATAAAAATAAAACATAAAACGGTTGTAAAAATTTCGGTATAATCCGAAATTATTATTTTTACCATCTCTAAAAGAAATAAACCAAATAGCCACTTTTCTCTGGAAATTCGATTTTTATCCTGTCCACATCAAAATTAGTTGTCCGTAGTTTGAAAATGTGGACCGATTCTTTTTTTTTTTTCAGCCCACTAAAACTGCTTAAAATAGAATTAATATTATTCTTTAAATTTTTTTCACTGTAAATTTCATTCGAAACACAATATGTCACACGGAGAATGCCTTAGGAGATCATGAATTGATAAATTTCTCAAAACTCTCACCGAATAGTTATTAAATTGCCCATGTCACCGACATTTTTATTATATCCAAAGTTAATTACAAATTAATAAATATACCCAAAGTTGTTAGGAATTTATAAAAATATCCATACCAGTCATTTTCTGGCCGGTTTTCATTTTTTTCAATACCGGCCAGAAAATGGCCGGTACTAATTTTTTTTTGAGATACTATGAATCAATAGCAAGATGCTGAAATCTAACACTAAAAATTTGATTTTTTTTAAATATTTGTTATATTACTTTTTTTGATATATAATTAGCATATTTATACTAAAATACGTTAAATTACACTGAATTACACAAAATTACGCTAAATTACAATAATTATGTTAAATTATGCTAAAATACGGTAAATTACGCTAAATTAGGCCGATTTTGTGCCATCTTTCATAAATCATAAAAAATAGTAAAAAAATTCCAAAAATAATAAAAATTGGTATTCTACAAGTTCATTATATAACTAATTTACTGAGCTACGTAGATTGAATAATAGAAATGAAAATCTTAATCGGAAACTTAAACTCAAGTTTTGAGGCTCTTCCCTTTATTTTTTGGCAATTCTGAATTTTGAAATTTGGCATAACTAATAATGATGCATGCGTTTTTCGCAAGCTTTCCGAAAAGTTGTCATTTGCTGAAATCGGACACTTGAGCGCCGTTTTATGGCTGTTTGAAGTTTCATTGTACTTTTTTTCTTTCTCAATGAATATATCATCCCTATTCATATATAATTTAGAGTAATTCAGCGTAATTTAACATAATTTAACGTAATTTTGTAATTTTGTATAACTCAGCGTAATTTAACATAATTTCAAGTAATTTAGCTTATTTCAGTATAAACGTGCTAATTATATATAAAAAAAAAAGTAATCTAACAAATATTTAAAAAAAAATCGAATTTTTAGTATTAGATTTATGTAATATCTAAAAGAAATAAAAAAAATTAGTACCGGCCATTTTATAGCCGGTACCGAAAAAAATGAAAACCAGCCAAAAAATAGCCGATATGAATATTTTTATAAATTCCCAACAACTTTGGTATAATTATTAATTTGTAATTAACTTTGGATATTAATAAAAATGTCGGTCCATGTCAATGCATCTATAATTATTTTTGGTTTAGAGGCTAGCTGCCTAGCCACAAAATATAAGGCCAGGACAAAAGGAGAGTACAGAGCTCACAAGGAAAAGTGTTCCCAAAATCAATACACCGTACAAAAAGAAGAATCATTAATTGAAGCCTCATAATTTATCCGTACTATAATGTTTTAAAATTCAGACCGAGTTATTGAGAATGCACACTTAAACTATTCATTTTTTAGAAAAAGGTTGATTAAATAAAGTTAATTAGAATTTGGGAGATGAGCATGATTTTTTTTTAATTTTTTGCTCATATGAATTGGAGGTTAAAACATCATTTAATAGCTATCAACAGTTGTTTTGTTTGAATTTTCGAACCCTCTTAAATTAAATATATTTACTTAGCTTTTTGTAGAATGCATATATAGATTGTTTAAAAATGTACACTTATTGTTTTGGACTTCTATATATACTCAAAATTGTTGCAATCACCTCTTAAATTAATACTCGCTTGACTATTACATAAATGAAGATGGTCTTTTTTTTTACTATTTTTTTATAATTTTTGAAAGATGGTCTTTTTTTTACATACGAACAATGTATTAATCTGCACACAAATCTTCATTTTTTAACCACTTGACTTGATATTAACTAAATTTAAAAATTAAAAAAAGTTATATATAAATGAAGCTCTCTAGAAAGAGATCAGTTTGAACATATTAGATTTTTCATTTGAAGCTGATCAGATTAAAAAACGTAACATGTCGTGATTAATATATCATGACTTGTTGTTACATCACATCACATCATGCGATAATAAAATTCTCAAATGACGAGTTATGATATGGTTAAAATAATAAATTAAGGAGAGTCATATCATGTTTGATCATATAATGTGTGGTCATTTTTTTTTTTTTTTTGGATTTTAAGTTTTTAATTCATGCAAAGTATAAAGTCTAAACAAGATAGTTTTCAGAACTCTATTGTCTATGATACGTATGAATTGGCCGTTAATGTGTACCCCTAATTTCCTTCAAATTTAGAACATAACTCCGAATTAATTAAGCAGCCTACAACCCAGAACTGAAGCCACCACACCTCTGCATGACAATTAACTAGATAGAGCTCCATCCATTAATTTCCCACTGAATTAAATATCATTTCCTTCTAGAAGCTCTCTTCCAAGAAAAAATTGCCCCACCTGCATTGGAGGCGTTTAGCCCAGTTTTAATAAGAAGCATTTAATAACTCCATACTACTTTAGTTCATACATTTTGTCATGGGCACACATGCACTACTCTTCACACTTTAGTTCTAAAGCAAATACATAAACTTCAACATAGAGAGAGAGAGAGAGATAATAGCAAAATAGTGGAAAAAATTTCTAAATAGAGAGAGAGTGTCACACTGTAGAAAAGAAGAAATGCAAATGAAAGCACAAAAGAAGAGCATCTTACTATTAACAGAAATTATAGCAATACTAATCTACACATGGATAGCAGAAACCGAGGCAAAAGTGCCGGCTTTAATCGTCTTTGGTGACTCCACAGTGGATGCCGGCAACAACAACGTCTTACCGACAACGCTAAAAGCAAACTTTCCGCCTTACGGGAGGGATTTCATGGGCACCCAGAAGCCAACAGGTCGGTTCAGCAATGGTAGGGTAGCAACCGATTTTTATTCTGAGATGTATGGCCTCCGATCATTTGTGCCGGCGTATTTGGATCCTGAGTATGGCATTGAGGATTTCGCTGTTGGTGTTTGCTTTGCTTCTGCTGGGACGGGTATCGACCCTGAAACCGCTGGAGTTGTGGTAAATGTTATGTTTTCATTCATGTTCCTTCAGTGATGTTATTTCAATATTTATAAGCAAGTGATTATCCCAAGATAAATTTTAATATTTTTTTTTTTACTTAAATCACAAAATTCCATATATATCATTCATCTGTTATATATGTATATTAAATCTACACATCTAACATAGCCCAAATCATATTATTGCATTGCCCGTAGTGAATTGTAGTTAAAGGTATGATTTAAGTTCTTTTTTTATAATTCAATCATATATTTATTTGACAGATGTTTTTAGATTAGAAGACAATACGAGTTCTCTAAATATGAAAATTATGTTAAACCCATATATGGAAACTAGCAGGGTTGATGAAGGATTAATACTTAAAGAGTCATTTATTTTTCTTTGTGAAAAGTCAGTTATACCCCTATTGAAGCAAGTGGAATTATTTGAGCAATATCAAGCAAGGCTGGAAGGCTATCTTGGTGCTGAAATGGCAAAGAAAACAATAAGTGAAGGGGTTTATGCAATAAGCATTGGCACAAATGACTTCATAGAGAACTACTATGCATATTCCACCCCACGTATTCTTGAATTTACGCCGGAAAGATACGTCCAGTTTCTGATCGATCTTGCCCGAGAATTTATTGTACAGATTTACATGCTAGGAGCTCGCAAAATCGGCTTCACAGGTGTAGCTTCATTTCACATTTTTTTTTTCATATCTATGATATTCAGAACATTTGTTTTGCTGAAATTAATTAATTTTTAAATTTTGCATATAACACCTTGAAGTTTCAAAACTTTGTAGGGCTGTCAGGGATGGGATGTTTGCCCTTGGAGAGGAATAGAAACCCAATGTGGGACCACTCTTGCATAGAGACATACAACAAGGTAGCAATAGATTTCAACTCAAAGCTACAACAAATGACAGATGAACTGTGCAATGCCTTGCCAGATTTGCAATTGAGAGTTGCACATCTCTATGACTTCTTTGCAAACATTATCCAAAACCCTTCTCTTTATGGTATGCACCATTAATATATTGTTACTACAATTTTTCAAATATTATATAGCACACAGTTCACAATTTGAAGTTTACCAATAAATATATTTCTTTGATTTTTGACTGTTTAGAAATTGGGTGTTAATTAACTGTGCACTTTTGTTGTTTTCCAGGCTTTGAAGATGCACAGTATGGATGTTGTGGCACTGGGACATATGAACTAGGCTATTTGTGCAACGAGTATACTCACTTTACTTGTACAGATGCAAGCAAATACGTATTTTGGGATGCTGTACATCCTACAGAGAAGACAAGTAGGATAGTTGCAGAGTATTTAATGAACACTACATTCTCCCAATTCAAATAGCTTCTCAGATTTTTTTTTTTATTTAATTCCAAGTGTAATACATAGTTAATTATACTTGTATTTAGCTGTTATAAATAATTATTTTTCTCTTCATATTGAATAGAGCCTCCTTGTTCATTGTTAGTATCAATTGACCACAAGTTCTTGTAAAATTTCCAAAAATATTTTCTGGTATGACTTGCCATTTTACAGCTTGAGACTGTTGCAACAGTCAACGCCGCTTGCACTTCTCTCGTCTTTCCCAAATAAACTGGGAACTTAACCAACTTCTCATGTTCAGATTGAACTAATTTAACTAAGCACATATCAATAGTTGCATAGTTACAAAATCATAACTAAAATAATAGTCCAGTAAATTACAACACTACCCTGCAACTTATTCACCCCCATCACCCCCCCCCCCCCCCCCCCCCCTCCCCCGAAAAGAGAACATCATGTAAATTCAAAAGGCCTAATCAGATTTACGACCAGCCCGCTTAAAAAGCCGGGAAAACAAAGCTGAAAGCCAAGCAAAAAATACCATGAGGTAATTTTTTGAAGCCGTCTTGGGCTTGGGCTGTTCCGGTCTAGGCCCAAATAAACCCTTGTACAGCTCCTTTTGTTTCTGGTAAACTTCCTTTTCATGCTCGGCTAACAACTTGAGCTCTCGAATAACTGCCGTGTCTTCTGGTGCAAATCTTTGGACCTTCTTCAAATCCTCCCGTGCAGAGTCGGTCTGCCCAAGTGCTGCCCGGGCCTTGCCCCTTCTGAAAAGAGCCTTCAAATTGTTCTCATCCTCTGACAATACCTGATTGTGGTATAATAAGATTAGAATCAGGACTCAAGATATCAAGATAAGAGCATGTATGCTACTAACAAGTACAACTGTACATCTGCTATACTACAAGAGTGAGGCTATGGTAGTGGTACTATGCATAGCACAGATTGGTTTGTACTACATACCAATTTTTTTTTTTTCAAAGTCCAAATAGTCGATCTGAACTGTTCAACGTGATTTCCATATGAAAATGTACTTGCAGACTAAATTTTACAATTTTTAGAAACTTTTTTACTATATTTTTAGATAGGTAGAAAATCACTACTTTTTTGAATGGTGTAGAATCTTTAGATCAACTGATTTTTCTACCTATCTAAAAAAATAGTAAAAAATTATAAAATGTAAAATTTGATCTACAAGTACATTTATATATAGAGATAATGTTGAACCATTCAGATCATTTGTATGGACTTCTAAAATGGAAATATCGATCCATCGTACGGACCAATATGCGCTATGCATAGTACCGTACTCACTCATACTACAACTCTTGTACACAAGAGAAAGGTGACCTGTACTGTGCAACCATACTTCTTTATCAATCTTTGAATTTTTTGCTCACATTTGCCACTGGACAGAGTTGCTAAAACCTATTACTTTCCCTGCTTCTACTTTCATTGATAATATGAAACAAGAACATTTAATGTTTTACCATTTAGAACTGCATAGACAACGTAACCATCAAGGAGAACTCTTCCATTAGCAACAACACAAGTTAACTTTACCATATACTAAATTTCCACTTTGACTTGCTCAAATTAGAAACTGGTAAATTGGTGAGCAATGTGAACACTAAATCAAAGGAAGGGTACAAGTTTCTACAATCTATCAGCAAGAAACCAAAATTTGCTGGGTAGAGATGCAAGTGGCACCTTTTAGGCCTTATTACACGAGTCATGATAGGTTTAGTGTAATGCAATAAAAAGAATAAAAACGAGAACTTACAATAGTGCATTGTCCTATTGCTTCATCATACCGCTTCAGCTTGATTAGGCACTGAGCCATATTGAGATGACATGGGTTCTTCACGGCTAATGCCATGTCTCTATATTTGCCGAATAATTGAAACATAAAATCATCCCCCATGTATGCAATCGCCTAAAAGTAACCAAATTGATGAAAAGAGAAAAAATATCAATATAGAATTTTATAGTGAAGACCTTTTCATCTTTTCATTTTTCATCTTTTGTACCAATAACTAATAGCAAACATGATCAGAGAAAATAAACTATCATCATTTGTTTCTAACAAAAGAGGGACTGAAAATAACAGCCTCAAAAATAAAAGGTAATCAATACTAATGTACTTTTGGACCAACAAATCTTTGACCCTTACAAATCCTAATTGTATGTACCAGTAACAAAATATGAAAAGTGATTAGCAGTTACCATACGAAACACCCCAAACTATAAATATACCAGCCAGCAACAGAAATTGTACAAAAAATATTAAAGTAATGTGAATTAGAGTGAAACAGGCGATCAGTACCATTTCATACTGTTGCATGGCCTCCTGAAGCTTCTCTTCAGCAAAAAGTGCATTGCCTTCTTTCTTTCTCCTGTCAGCTGCTTCTATTCTCTCTTCTACTGTCATGTCACTTCTTGCCTTTCCCTATTTATTTTCGAAACTGTCATTGTTTTATTTATTAAAATTGGTTTCCAAAAAACTATACCCAATATTAGGTATAAGTTTTGCAGAGAAGCAAACATTATCTCACATTGACATAATACCAAACAGTAAACTATGTCAATACAAAAAATAAGGGTGAATTTAATCATTTTCTTCTTGACATCGATGCACTGCAATAATCTGAAAAGAAAGTTGATATTACTTCTCGGTACCAAACAAAAAGAAACAAGAAAAAAGAAAAGACAAATGGAAATGTTTATAAAAGGAAACGAAACACACTGAAGTACCCAGGGATAAAATAAATAAATAAGAAGAGAGATATTTTAAAACCCGCCATACAACAAGCTCCACAGATTTGACCACATCTGATCCTATGTCCATTCATAATTTATATCACCAAATTTCCTTGTTTGGTCACCCCCTTTATGTTTTGAGTGAGAAAGGGAGAGATGGAAGGGGACAGAGAGAGAGAGAGACGAGGTTGTGTGTCAGTGATTTGTTGAGTGGAGAGGTGATGTCAGCTATTCTATTACCTCAGCGATGGATGCATATGCAATAGATGTAGGTAGGCACCGCATCAGTAATTCATGGCTGGACCATGGGAATGAGGAAATATGAATCCAAGGCTAACCAGATTTGCCAAGATCTAACCCTGTACCTTTCAGATCCGCTACCAGACAAGACTCAATCAACTATTTTCGGAAAGCATGCATGCTCAACCAGACTAGATTGGATCAACTGTCTTTAGGTAAGCAGATTGCCCTTCTCTATTTCTTATTTTCTTGCTTAAATTGAGTATTGATCAATCGATCAATCGATTTGAATTTGGATTAGATTATAGCAAATAATGGTCATTAAACGTGGAATTCGATTCGTAAGACTAAGTTATCCATTAGGTTGATTTTGCAGGGAAGGAAATAATTAACATGGAATTGAAATACTTAAATAAGTTTCTTTATTTGTCAAACTGAAAGGGTTGATTACTCAATCGATCATGCATATATTAGATCAAATTCGAAAATACAACAAGTCTACTATGTAATGTGGTTGATTCAGTTAAGCAAATTCCCGTGATACTTATGCTGAATTAACTCCTGTTGTCTTTGTCATGGATTCAATTAATGATGCATATTTTCCTTTTCTAAAATAAAGTGATCAAATTGCTCAATTTGTGTTTCTGCTACAGCTGCACCATGTGGCAATGCTCAGAGAGAGAGAGAGAGAGAGTGGTGCTACCTCTTTGGCCTCATCAAAACCGATAAGTTCAACCTCATACAAGAGATCAGCCATGGGAGGCACATTGGGGAAAGAGAAGCTACCCTCTTTACCATACCCTAATTCCCACCCAACATGCAACAGTGCGCTTTCGCCGCTTTTCATGCTTGCTACCCCGATTGCCAGCCCAGCCATCTCCTTTTTCTCTGGAAATAAAGCCCATTAATACATGGCTTGGTAATCAATCCCTTCTAATTGGTGAAATATTCAACACCAGTAGTATTATGTGTTTTGTTACAAATCACAAGAAGGAAATACGTTTCCCCAAGTAAACCCACTGTTTATCATATTTGCACAAACAACCAACTGTATATCATAGTGATCTAAAGGCATATTGGCTAAAACATTAACACTCTTTACTCATAAATTTGACTTTCTTTTAAATCTGATTAAATGAAATATATAAAAAATAAAAAATTATTTAGATTAATTACTTGGTATAAAGAATCAAAGGCTATTTACTAGTTTTTTTTCTATACTCTCTTTTTTTAGCAGACCTTGGTTGTATGGTCAAATGTTACTAACTAAATGTTCTGATCAATTTGAGTGCTAGTAGCAATCCTGAGAAATGCTCCATGCAATTTGTAATGACATAATATACTGGGTGTAATTTGGAAAAGGAATAAACAGAAAACAAGAAAAGGGTATAATGATGTACCTTTTCCTAAAACTATTTCAATTGGATGTTGTTCTTGCCATGTATCTTCAAATTTATGTAAAGTGCTCTTCACCCAAGCTCTATAGTGCACTAACACATAAAAATTACAGATAAAATAAAAAAAATTCATAAAGTGATGGAATTTGAATCACTGTTTGTTATCCAAAAAAAATTTCTTGCATTACAAGCACAAAGATAAGGTCAACATTTAGGCAAAAGTACCCTTGGTGATTTTGCTTAATTTTTCCAATAAGTTTGCAGTAAATTAGAATACAAAGTCCTGGTAAATTGCCATGGACCCATTTATGGTTTTGTACCAAGTCCGAGAGTCCCTGAAACAGGTATAGTATACCTAGAATAGAAAATAAACTGCTTACAGAAACAAGTGGATAGCTTAGAAGGTTGTTTTCCATAGCCTTCTTTAATAATTTGTTTCTCGACCTTTTCATGAAGGGCCTCCATTGGAGAATCAACCTTAGGGGGTCGGGTACCATCTTGTGCCAGTTCATTTCGAACAACTGACGTGTTCTCTACAGTTATTTCGTTGTCACCATTTTCATCTAAAATAAACCAAAATAATGTTCTAATCATCAAAAGACAAGCTTGTCATGCAAACCTGAATTGCACCTCCACAATTTTGAGTATGATAGTCACATTACAATGTGTACATAAGCATAGACATAGCAGTACTGGTACCGATACTGTTACTTGTACAGGTACTAACACTTGTTCAGGTCCAGTTATCAGTCTCAATTAAGTACCTCCAACTCCAAGTTTGAAAGTTGAGCTGAAACAAACTAATTCCGTTTTTCCAAATAATCCCCGATTATGGAACTGAACACTGAGCACAATAATCCCCTATTAGGGGGCCTGATCATAACATGTAATAATCAATTGGGAACTTTTACTACTTGCAAAATTCGCTAAAATTAACAGCTACTAGCTTCGTTTCTAGTCAGATCAACACTATCCCCTAATAATAGATCTACAAAAGAGCAGAGAAATACCTGAAATCTCATCATTCAATGGAGCGCTCCCTCCGACTCTCTCTTCCTCCATGACGCGCTCCCTCCTCTCTCTCTTTCTCGCTAAAAAGTTAAAGAACTACCGAGAAATCTAGAAAATAGGATCCCCCGCAATAAATGGCATGCAAAACTACAGTACTACAATCACCTAAATTGTGCCTCCAGCATTTGCTTCGGCCAGCTCAACTGTTCAATTTGCACAAACTAAAACGGGTGAGGTTTAGATATTATCGGTAACCGAAACCCGGGAAAGGCCCAAGCCCAACGACATATGGGCTTTCCACTTCATTAGATTATCAGTTCATGTTATTTTAATATTTTATGCATTTCAAAAGAAAATTTTAAGTTAGCTTTTATTCATTGTAGGATGGACTTTTGTTCGAAAGACATTGGAAATAATCTTATTTAAAATTTGATTATGTCCGTTCGATTTGTGTTAAAATTAATGCAGACATATTTAGAACCGTACGAATGTAATCCATTTTTTTAAATCTGAACCATTAGCACGGGATTTAAAGCAGATTAAACGGTTTAGATCTAACTTTAAATAAAGTTTTGTTAAAAATCCTTTGAAAAAGAAATTCACACTTCATTATATTAGTGGGGGCTTCTGCATTTGAGCATTACGCCACACCTAAAGTAGATTTAAATGCCATTAAATAACTTTTTGGGCTATAATAATTATCAATATAGAAATAAATCTAATTTGAACAAATTTTACAAAATATATTATGTTCTATATTGGTGGAGTTGTAACTAATAATTATTCATTTATTGGAGATATTTTTTCTATCCTGTCTTGAAAATTGAATTACTTAACTAAATATCATGGCCTTAGACATAATGACTAATTTATTTTTCTAGTCAATTTGTTTTTTCTAAGGCTCTGGATTTGACCCCAATTGATAATAAATTATTTTTAAAAATATATACATTTCCTAAAAGTACTACTAATTTTTTCTCACCAGCTAACATTCTTCATTATTTCACCAACCAGAATCAATTCCTCTAATTAGTACACACCTGAAATTATAGTTTTATATCGAAATGTATTAGTAACAATAATGAGAGGTAAATTAATGAATATATACACACATGAAATTATAGCTTTATATCAGGATGCAGGGGCGGATTTACACTTAGCCCGGGGTGCTAAGCCACTCTCATGATTTTGAAATTTTTAATCAGGTATGTTGAAATTTAATTGAATTTTCATTTTCTTTAAAAATTTATATAATTCAATCCCCTCAAAAAATACAAGATGTGTGCTTATAGTCTAATAGTTAGAACTCTATTTTGTGATTGTAAGGACTTGGGTTCAAATCTTACTAACCATAAATTAATAAGAGGAGGGATCAAGTTACAACAATTTTGAGTTACAACAAAGTTACAACAACAATTTTCTACATTTTCAAAGTCCAAATCGTCGATCCAAACCGTTCAACATGATCTCCATAATAAAATGTGCTTCCAGATCAAATTTTACATTTTTTTTAATTTTTTTACTAATTATTAAGATGGATACAAAAACTAGTCACATTCAGACCATTGAATTTTGTACCCATCTTAATAAATAGTAAAAAAAATTCAAAAAAATGTAAAATTTGATCTGCAAGCATATTTTATTTAGATAATCATGTTGAACGGTTTGGATCGACGATTTGGACTTTGAAAATGTAGAAAATTGTTGTTGTAACTTTGTTGTAACTCAAAATTGTTGTAACTTGATCCCTCCTCAATTAATAATTATGCATTTTAAGTTTTAGCTCACAAGAAAAGTGAGCCAAAAAGTATGATTTATTGATTAATGGTTCGGGCTTATATAAGCCTTACAACTCACTCTTACAAATAACCCCCTAGACTATTACGTAATGACCTATTTACTCATAGGCCCCTAGAAACCCCGAAAACACATAAACATACAATATATCTCAACACTCCCCCTCAAGGTGGGCGAAAGATATCCACTAAGCCCATCTTGTCACATCCTCTCGCTAAGTCCAATGAATTGAGTCCTTTCGTCAGACAATCTGCTGCTTGGTCTTTAGTTGAAACATGGCCTAACTCCAGTAGTCCACTGTTCAACTTCTCCTTGATGAAGAACCTATCGATCTCGATATGCTTGGTTCTGTCATGCTGCACTGGATTGTTGGCGATACTGATGGCTGACTTGTTATCGCACCACAATTTCATTTGAGCCCCTTGGTCCATCTTGAGCTCCACCAACAGAGCTCTCAACCACAACATCTCTACCACGCCTAAGGCCATGGCCCTGTACTCTGCCTCGGCTGTGGATCTCGCAACCACTGTTTGCTTCTTGCTCTTCCAGGAGACTAGATTGCCCCCTACAAACATGCAATATCCAGACGTGGACTTCCTGTCATCAGCACAACTAGCCCAGTCTGAATCACAATAGCCCTCAATGTTCAAGTGCCCATTCTTCCTGAAGATCAACCCCTTCCCTGGTGCACTCTTCAGGTACCTCAGAATCTGGTACACAGCATCCATGTGACCCTCTCTGGGATCATGCATATAGCGACTCACCACACTCACAGCAAATGATATGTCGGGACGAGTGTGGCTCAAATAGATCAAGCGACCCACCAACCTCTGGTACCTCTCTCTATCAACTGGCTCTCCTGCCTCAGCACTCAGCTTGGACTTCTGGTCAATGGGAGCAACTGCGGGCCTGCACCCCAGCATACCTGTTTCTGTAAGCAAATCTAGCACATACTTCCTTTGAGATAAGACAATCCCCTCTGCACCATGAGCTATCTCAATCCCAAGGAAGTACCTCAATTGTCCCAAGTCCTTCACCTCAAACTCCTTCCCCAATCTCTTCTTCAGCAAGGCTATCTCACCCTCATCATCTCCCGTGATAATCATGTCATCCACATACACCGCAAGCACCGTAATGTGAACTCCATGTCGCCTGAAGAACACTGTATGATCTGCATTGGTCTGCCGATACCCTATGCCTAACATAGCTCTCCTAAACCTGTCAAACCAGGCTCGAGGAGACTGCTTCAGCCCATAAAGAGATTTCTTGAGCCTGCACACCTTACCAACCGTTTGTTTCGTGCCAAAACCCGGTGGTATCTCCATATACACCTCCTCCAGCAAATCACCATGAAGGAAAGCATTCTTCACATCAAGCTGGTGCAACTTCCACCCCCCATTCGCTGCCAAGGAAATGAGTGTCCGCACTGTGCTCATCTTTGCCACGGGTGCAAAGGTCTCATCATAGTCGATGCCATAAGTCTGACTATACCCCTTTGCTACCAATCGGGCCTTGTAGCGCTCAACCTGTCCTTCTGGGTTTTGCTTCACAGTGAAGACCCACTTGCAACCAACTGCCTTCTTGCCTGGTGGTAGTGACACGAGCTCCCAAGTTTTGTTTTTGTCCAGAGCCCCAAGTTCCTCTATCATGGCAGCTTTCCACTTTGGATCCTCCTTAGCAACCTGCCAACACTTAGGGGTAGAGACAATGTCCAAAGATGCAATGAATGCTCCATGTACAGGTGATATGTGAGAGTAAGAGACAAACTGGGCAATATCATGTGGAAAGCCATATCGATCAGGAGGAACTCCTGCATTGCTGCGAGAAGTCCTCCTTACCGACAGGGGAGTGGGAGGAGTAGAGAGAGGAATCATATCACCTGTGTATTCTGAATCTGAGGTGGATGGTGTAGGTATCTCAGGAGTCGAAGGAGGCAGGGACAAGGGACTTGGCACAAGTGGCACTGTAGGCACTGCTCCCTCATGCTGCTTGCTTCTTCTCGTGTACACCCTTAGCTCCCCCTGAGCCTGAGTCCTACCATTCTCTGGTTCGGTCCTCTCATGGCCCGGCACCACAGCCGACTCCACAATCGGCACCACAGTCGACTCCACAAGCGGACAAGGAATATCCCCCACACTCACCATCCTCCTCTCACTACTACTATCAATATCCCCCACACTCACCATCCTCCTCTCACTACTACTATCATCCTCCCCCTCTCGCCTCATACCTCCTGTATCGAGCGAGTCCCCAAAGGGCGATGTGACCTGAGAGGAGTAGTATGGCTCAAGCTCGCGAAATGTGACATCCATACTAACAAACAACCTCCTCTCCACCGGACTCCAGCAAACATACCCCTTTTGAGTAGCCGAATACCCAACGAACACACACTTCACAGCCCTTGGATCCAGTTTTCCCACATTTGGTCTGTTGTCTTGTACGAAGCACACACAGCCAAAGGTTTTGAGAGGAAGAATATCTCCATTCTTACCTCTCAGCATCTCAATCGGAGACTTCCAATCCAATACCCGCGAGGGCATCCTATTGATCAAGTAGGCCGCTGTCAGGACTGCTTGCCCCCACAAGTATTTTGGTACCTTCATCAACATCATCATACTCCGGGTTACCTCAAGGAGATGCCTGTTCTTCCGTTCGGCTACCCCATTCTGCTCTGGTGTGTACGGACAAGTGGTTTGATGCTGTATTCCCTGAAATGACAAGTACTCTCCAAACGCCCTGTTGGTGTACTCTGTCCCATTGTCAGATCTCAATACCTTCACAACTGCACCATATTGAGTCTGAACCCCTTTGTGAAAATCTTTGAAACAAGCAAAAACATCACTCTTGTTTTTCATCAGATAAAGCCAAGTCACACGAGAAAAACAATCAATGAAAGAAACAAAGTATCTAAATCCATTCACAGCAGTTGTGGGACAAGGCCCCCAGACATCAGAATGCACCAAGTCAAAAGCAGAAGAACTCCTACTACCAGAACTAGAATAAGAGCTCCTGGTATGTTTCCCCAACTCACATGCATCACACACCAGCTTTTCCTTATTAGCCTTTTCAAACAAAGGCGGGTACAACCTACTCAAAACAGAGAAAGAAGGATGACCTAAGCGCCTATGATGAAGCAGCAGTAGGTCCTCCGCACTCCTCCCAACTCCTCCAGTACCCTCTACAACAGATGAGAGTGCCGAGTCCATACTCTCCCTATCAAGGTACCACAAACCACTATGCCATGTGCCAGTCCCAAGTCGCCTGCCGGTCTCCTTCTCCTGAAAGATCACCTTTGGGATATCAAACAAAACGACACATTTTAGTTGTGATATAATGGCATTTATGGATAAGAGATTCACAGGAAAGGAAGGAGCATGCAAAACATTAGACAAGGTCAAAGTGTTGGTACATTGCACGGTACCCTTACCAACCATGGGCTGAGCTGTACCATCGGCAATCTGGATGCTCTCTGGGACTGCTAGGTGAGTATAGGAAGAAAACTCTCTAGCAGCACCAGTCACATGTCGAGAAGCGCCAGAATCGACTATCCAATCTGGTGACCTAGTGGTGGATATCGATGCTAGACCAAGTGAATCACAAGTACCTGTGGCTGAGTGAGCAAAGGAAGCAACGTTGCCCCTGTTCCCTGTGTTACCTGAGTCAGAGTACACAAGTGCTGACTTCACCCCTGGAAGTCCAGCTGCCCCGGCCTGTAGCCTGATCCGGCTCTCCTCCTGTATCATGGCTGAGACCGCTTCCTCAAGTGAGGGAATCCTCGTCTGAGCCAGTAGCATAGCCACCCTCTGCTCAAACACCGGCGCTAGACCTTGAAGGAACACCATAACCCTGTCCTCCATCTCAATCTCGAAAAACATAAGGTCAGTACAGCATCGTCGTCGGACCCTGAAGTGACCCTGATCCAGCCATAACATCTCAAACTCTAGAACATACTCCTGCACAGTCATCTCCCCCTGTACCAAAGCTGAGATCTCCCTCTTGATCTGGTACACCCGCAGGTTGTTCCCAGTACCATCGTATGTCCTCTGTGCACTCTCACTAGCAGCCGCCCTGAATACCCGCATCAGCATAGTGATCTCATCACCACTCAACTTCCCCAAGGCCTCTTCCATGGGATTCTTGGCCTTCTCCCTGCCTGAATCCTCGTCAGCCATCGATCAGACTCAATCTACACACACAGTTGAGTCAAATCCTCTTTCTTCTTCCTCAAGACCCGATCTTGCACCCTCAAGATCTAGATCCTCATCCCCTCTAACCTATTCCTCTTTCTTTTAACCCGATCTTGATCTTATCTCATCAAGATTCGAGCTCAACTAACCCGATCAACCCCGCTTCTCGGGTATCGTGGGGTATAGGCCCCCCACGCCGGCCAAATCAGCCAAGAAACAACCCCCTTTTACAAGAAAGAGAGGCTGTTGGCCTTAGACAAGGAAGAGAAGGGGCTGTCGGCAAGGAGAGGGAGAGAGGGCTGTCGGATCAGCTGTCAGCCCTGACTTAGGTGGAGGTGACCTGGACAGAGCTGAGGCGGAGGCAGCTAGGCAGAGGGAGAGGGTCGGTCTCGGCCAGGCGGAGCCACTGGAGGAGGGGCGGCGACGCTAGGCGGAGCAGATTGCCACAGGATCGGCTGAGGCGGAGCTGAGGCAGCAGCCCGAACTGAGGCAGAGGCGATCTGCTGAGGCGGAGTTGAGGCGGCGGCCCGAACTGGCAGTGGCCGGAGTTAGTGGCGGCCCTGGCGGAGCAGTGGCGACTCTGGCGGAGGTCTAACTGACCAGATCGGCGGCCTGACAGAGCAACAGTGGTGGTGGCGCTACAGTAGCGGATTGCTACAGTAACCGCTAGCTAACCCTAACCCTAACTTTGTTAGGCTCTGATACCAACAAGAAAAGTGAGCCAAAAAAGATGATTTATTGATTAATGGTTCGGGCTTATATAAGCCTTACAACTCACTCTTACAAATAACCCCCTAGACTATTACGTAATGACCTATTTACTCATAGGCCCCTAGAAACCCCGAAAACACATAAACATACAATATATCTCAACAAGCTCCCTAACTAAAATTTCTAGTTTCGCCCTGACTAGGATGACTTAATTCTCTTAATACATCATAATTTTATTAAGCTTACCCAATTATCATATATCAATATTAAATATTCACTTTACAAAATCAATTAAAACTCACTTAATTAGTGAAAATTGCACTAATCATTATTAACAAGAAACTTTTTATCATCATTTATATTAAAAAGGAAAATTGAATTTCCCCCAACTCTTTCGTCAAATTTATTGCTAGTTCAAGTTCAACGTTGGGATTTTAAAGTAGGAAAACAATATACGAAACTAATATTATTTTCATTACTTATATTTGTTTATTCGTTACTTATTTTTCACTGTTTTTTTAAATATACTTATTTATAATTTTTGTCAAACATCATAATGAAGAATATAGTTATTTCATTTAAATAATATCAATAAGCTATATTAATAGGAAAATTATTCATGAACTCGAGCATTTTAAAAAAGAAAATTATAATTTTTCATAATATTTCTCCACTACAATCAAACAATCATTTTTATACATTTCCATAATCATTTTCGTATATTTATGTGAGTTTGGGTTCCCGCAAAATGATTTGTAGGATTTTATAATTGCAAAATTTTGTGTCTCATAATTGCACTCTCTCTCAATGACTCCAAATTTATTATAAAAGTGGGCATGGAACATGTAGTAAATGCATACCAATAAATTTATGTGTAATATTTGACGTATTTCTCATTTAAGCACAATTAAATCCATATGTATGCAGAAATAATATTACAAAAATATCTGTCGATTTGAATGATATTTTTGGACTTAAAATGTCATCCCAATTTATTATAAAAATGATAAATGTGCATAACATACTGAAAATACAAATAGATCCCAGTGCGTAATATTTTATGTATTTTAATATTTATAAGTGTAAAATAAATTTCGAACATGTAAATAATATTATAGAAGATATTTTTGGATAACTTCCAAATCGAGCTCATCACGATATATGTCACTTGTAACTAGAGGTGAAATGGATAATATCCCATCTATATTAGATTCATATTCGATTCGTATTTGAAAAATAAATATGGATATATGATATCAGTGTGGATATAGATATAAATATAGTTTTATGTTTCAATTATTAGTATCCGAATGGTAGATATATATTATATAATTTAATATATATTATGAATAATTTGGATATAGATACAAATATAATTTTACGTTTCAATTATCAATATCCGAATAGTAGATATATATCATAAAATTTAATATATATTATGAAAAATTATGTTATTCACTGTTATAATTAGATAAATATTATAAACTCTAGTATTTTTTAATAATATTATAATATTTTTTTAATAAATATCCGAATCTATTGTAACTGTATAATATCCAATTGGTATATCTAGAAAATTGAAAATAGATATGAATATAGTTTTACCGCTATCCGCTCCGTTTTCACCACAGTTGTAACGAATATTAAAATTAAAACAGTATAAAGTAGGCAAGGCAAACCAAGTTCGGATCATTATTGATGGATCCGACCTGATAGCCCATTCCGAGGCTCCGAGCCCGGTAGAGTCGCTTCCTTCTCCATTGTACCTTCCTTACCGTACTCTTCCTTCATTTCTTTACTCCTCGATCGGAAATTCGCCGATGGAAGATGAACTTCTCCGTAGAATTGTGCAAAGCGGAGGAGGGATTGAATGGGAGAGAAGTTACCCTCACTTCCCCTCCTCTCTCTCCCCCAATTCACCTCCTTCGACCCCCGCTCCTTCGACCTCCTCATCGTCCTCCATCCTCCACTCTCTTCCCCTCCACGTGGTATCTCTTCTCTCTTTACTTGTTCAAATTTCAATGGTTAAGATAGAGTATTGCAGTGGCTTTGTTCGTAAGCTTATCGATCAATTGATGTAATGAGACTGTAAAAAGCTGATACTTTTTCTTAGTCAAAGCTTGGAGTTAATCTTACACCATGTAGAAGCTGAACATTGATGAGGTAGAATAATGAACTATTCATATCGAACTTGAATATTGATCTAGGAACAAAGCTCAGAAAAAGACATAAACTAATTACACTGGCAATTTAGACACTTATTCCTAATTTTCTTCACTTCATTCCCCAACAATATACAGTCTTGAGAAGCAAAAGTACTTGTAATGTTTATAACTAACTCTTGTTTTTATTTATTTTTTTGTTTGAAATTTTAGTCATTTGATCATGGGTATTACCTACTTGTAAAAGCAATACAAGAGCTGAGAGAGAGAAAGGAGGGGCAGATTGTGGCTGTTGGTATTGGTGGGCCCACTGGATCCGGCAAATCCAGGTGAGCTACCAGTTGGTCAAAGAAAAATGAAATTTTAAATAAGATAAAAAAGTATCAAAGACGGGTACACACCAGAACTAGACTAGAATGCTTGGTGCTCTACCTGAATAGTTAGGTAAAATATTGATACTACAATTTAGAAGGCGCTGGTACCAGAGCTGTGTACCAGCTTTGTTCCCATAGCTAGTAGTATGATCCTTAAACACTCCAACAGCATTTGGAATAACAATTCCATCTTTACTTTTCTTTTTTCAT
Source organism: Carex kokanica (assembly GCA_025461125.1). Taxonomy (NCBI): domain Eukaryota; kingdom Viridiplantae; phylum Streptophyta; class Magnoliopsida; order Poales; family Cyperaceae; genus Carex; species Carex kokanica. Next base: position 707,324 of record JAJGRX010000858.1, on the reverse strand, counting down.
ACTTTTCATTTCACTCAGTTTGGCAGAAAAAGTGGCGTCGGTTCTTGGATGTGTGGTTATGATCTCAATGGAGAATTATCGTATTGGTTCTGATGATGGGAATGACATTGGTACTATAGATTTTGATTCTCTTGCTAAAGATATCCAGGTATGCTACCCCTCTCTTTGTGCTGCTGGTACTAAAATGGTGTATTCTTTAATATAGTAACCAGTATATGTATAGTCTGGTCTCGAATTAGTATGTACAAGTCATACCAGATGCTTACCTGTCTAGTACCAGTCTGTCCCTGTTTCAGCTTAATATTGAAGCAGTTTAGTCTTGTTTATCTATGAACTCCTTGGATCTGTACCTGTATGCACATATTATATCCTATTTATGGAAAAATTATTAGCTGTACTGTACTAAAACTGTGTATCTTATTTCGAAGAACAATCATTTAATGCAATATATTTTATTTGTTATCTCTGATGTAATTAGGATTTAGTGAAGGGCAAATCCACAATGGTACCTCTGGTTGATTTCCAAGAGAAGAAGCGTATTGGATGGAAGGAATTACAAATTTCTCCATCTGGTGTGGTGCGCATCTCAATGCATAAACTTCTCTTTCTCTCATTGTGTGTTTATGTGTGTGTAAAAAAAATGTGTGTTTGTCAATGTCCATCTGCATAAACATGAACAAGAGCATGAACATTTATATACACACAGACACATATTTATGAATTAACGTTGAATAATAATTCTATTTTTGATACACGTGTTATTTTGGCAGTTGATAGTTGATGGTGCCTATGCTCTACATTCGACTTTAAGATCTCTCCTGGATATCAGAGTTGCCGTGGTAATCATTTTTGTAAAACATGTACCTTTTTGTTTCTAAAATCTTGTAAATGCCTTGTTTGAGAAAATTATATTTGCACCCTTTGCTTTCATGATATATCGATGAACAATGAATATATAAATTTTCATTAACTGAACTTATGAAGCTAGAATTAATTTATGAAAAAACTTTGAAAAGGAGTGTGGTTCAATAAAAAATCACTCCTACAGATTTTGTATTGTTCATTTACTTTTTGCTTTCTATAGGTTGGTGGGGTCCACTTTAGCCTATTATCTAAAGTGCGGCATGACATCGGCGATTCATGCTCTTTGGATTATCTGATTGACAGCATTTTCCCTTTGTTTAGAAAGCATATTGAGCCAGACATACACCATGCACAGGCAAGATATTGATTTTTTTTTCTCTTTCGCATATATATTTTTCCAATTTTTCTATTTCATCTGTACTCTTCTGTTGTTAGCTTTGCTTCTATTAGTCACTTGATTCACACAAGTAGTAGTACCTACAAACACCCTGTGGGGTCCACTAGAAAAATGTAGCATTAATATTTATGTTTGTTTCCCTCATTGAGAGCTTTATGTTTCAGATAAGGATCAACAATAGCTTTGTATCATCTTTCAGAGAGGCATTTTACAAACTAAAGTGCAAGAATGAGGTGATATTTTGATATTATTATATTTTTTTCTAGTAATTTTCTTGAAACATAACTGTTATTCTGGTACTACAGTTGCTTCCTTTATTCCCTGTAAATTTTTCCTTTTCAAATTTGACAGTCACCTAATGGCCAAGTCTTGTACTCTTTTGATGAAAAAGAAGCTGAAACTGAGAGGTAAATCAGAAACTTTTTGTTTCCTTTTTTTTTTTTTTTTGCTTGGAGTGCACCCTTGTCCCCTATAAATTTATTTTATATTTGAACTTAATAGTTTTCTAGAGATGTACCTGAGGCCACCATTTGCATCGGAAGAGGTAAAAATAGATGATTGGATTAAAGTGAGACAGTGCGGTATAAGATACTATTTGTCCCTTGGAGATCAGAGAATTGTAGATAAATACTTTATTATTCGACCGAAAGCTGAATTTGAGGTACTTCCCATTCTCTCCTTGTTTTTTTAACCTATTGCGAAGTTGTATAATTGAGGGTAAATAGACAGTCAGACAAGATAGAATTGAAGGTTAAATTTAGTCAAATTTGGGTTAAACCCAGGCTTAATCTCAGACTTGAGGCTGAATTGGATGTACCAATGTAATGCTGTACCCATTCTCTTGCTGTTGACATCTGATACGGTTGATACAAAAACTGGTTCCTCTTCTGATCTGCGCACAGCTGTGATATTTACAGGGCTGGCTCAAGTTCATTTCATTATCTCTTATTACCTTATTCTCTGGTACCTTAACTATAATCTAGAACAATTCCATGTATGCAGGACGACAAGAAAACAAAACATGAAATTACATCATATATTTCTTTAGACATGCAATAGATCACAATAATCACATCCAACATATATGCGCATGTATATATATATTTTAAATGCACAAATTAGCCCTTTTCCTTCTAAAGAATAACCGAGTTACTTGCGCATCATTTAAAGTAAATGGCACAAGGAAGGATCCATGGGAATGTCTAACATGCTGCAATCAAGGGTATGTTTGATATATATCTTGGTTTGGCAGGGGTAGGCATGATATTTTGACATTTTACAGGTCTGCAAATGAAATTATCCCTTTACTTGTAATAACTGTTACTTTTTGTCAAGGTTGGAAAAACAACCCTAGGTGGACTCCTAGCTCTAGGCTACAATGTGGTTGTAAGCCACAAGCGAACATGTACATCAGCTAAAAGCGACCAAGTTGTAATTGCAGCAGAGAGCATAGATACCCTCAATGAGACCTTTTTGGTGCTCAAAGGTACCAGTCGTAAGGTACACACTCTATTAGTCTTATAACTGAACTTTTTAGCCGACTTTCTAGGTCTGGTATATTTCTTCCTTTTCATTGTTTTATTTTATATGTTCTTGTTTTGTTTTCTTTGCTTGAGGCCCAATTTATCCATGTATAGGGTTCAGATAAGGTTAATTCTGGCATTTTATTGGCTCAATGCTCAGTAGCATGAAATTTTAGGTACTGTAATAAAGTCTATTATCTTCCTTTGATAAATGGAACAGGCCCAAAGTCCTATTTCCTAAAAGGAAAATTGAAGGTACAAATAAAGGCAATTAGGCGGAGATGGCCCAAAAAATGATAATACTATATATTTTGTGCCTGCTTTTATTCTCTGATTTCTTGCTCAATGATAGAACTCCAAATAGAACTCCAACTAATTCTGATCTTGTTTAAAATCATGGTATTGCCAGAGAACTTAAGACCGAGGAAATAACCACCCAAAAAATTACTGCACTATGTTGGTGGCACATATAGCAGCTGAAATCAATACTTATAAGGCTTGTTTTGTTAATTCATTTTGACTAAAATTGAAATGTACATATTCTTTTCAAACTTTTATGTTTCTAATGCAATCAGGTTGTCGGAGAAAAAGCTTCTGAGCTGGGCATTAAGGGGCCATGGAACACCAAATCTTACTTAGAAATGATTCTTGAGAGTAGAGGTGTGTGGTTCTGATTGTATGCGGGCACATCTGCATCACTTGTGCATTTTAGTTAAATTTACCAATGTATGGTTGTCTTTCTGGAAACAGTATTTTTTGTATTTGCTTAGGAGCTATAGAGCTTATCGTATGATAGTTAAAACAACTACAAGCATGTATATATTCCTGGTACTGGCCACAACACCTTATGTCTGTAAGGTATTATGCTTCTTCTCACAGTAAAAAACTGTTGGTAATTGGTGCAGCAATCCCACGCCTCAACACACCGCCACCTGTCTCTAGCACACTTCTGACAGAGAGCCAGGAGAAAAGGATACTGGCACCGAAACCAATTCGTCTATCTTCCGAAATTGAAACCAATTTGGAGGAGGAGATTTCGCAGCCGTGGACCCGCTCTCCTACCAAGAGGTCTGACATTGAGCCTGTTCTAGCAAAATGGCATCTTATACCAGGTGCAGTTCTTCTGCTGAGTAACTTAAAGTAATGATCTAATTGAGGGTAAAATACCTCGTGTAAATCTATAAATCTTAAGGAATTGTTTTGTATATCACAATTTTTTATAGTTAGCATCCCTCGAGGAGTTATTCGATGGTGATAAAGTAGGTATTGGTATGGGTATTTGTTATTTGGAAGATAATTAAAACTCTTTTTATCCAGATCCGTCTGCTGGAGGTAAAATCAGGCTGGCACCAATGCCAGATTCATTTGACTTTGACCGAGGCCTCCTCCTTTCTGTACAAGCCATTCAGGTTTAGTTTCTTCTATTTCAAGTTACTATATTTATCTGTGTTGTCATTGTCATCGTTGTTATTCTGTTGCCATCGTCGTCATTATCATCATCATTACCATCATCTTTCATTGATTTAATTCACTGTTAATTTGTCTTTCAGGCATTGCTGGAGAACAAGGGTTTTCCAGTTATTGTTGGAATAGGTAATGTTCAAGCACCATCTCAAAATTTGTCTAAGTATTGATTGTAGAATTCTCCTATTTAACTATTACATTTACTATATCTTTTATTTAATAAGGGGGTCCAAGTGGGTCAGGAAAAACAAGCTTGGCACACAAAATGGCCAATATAGTTGGTTGCGAGGTGATCTCTCTAGAGAGCTATTACAAGCCTGAACAAGCCAAGGATTTTAAATCTAACGATTTTGCATCTTTGGACATCTCTTTGCTTCTCAAGGTGAACTTCTAATAGAATTTTTATGGCCATTTTTGCTTAAACCTTTTACTGTTTTATTTGCACGAGACCTTGTGTAGCAGCTACTTGGCTTTGGGTGCATGAGTTACTGTGGCAAACAGGTGTTCTGGTTTAGGCATCTCTGTTTCAGCCAATCAGATCAATTTTGATCTAGATATGTGGGTCAGACTGCTTCAGGTTCTTGCTTTGGTTGGTTGAGTTTTGGGTTAGTCAGTTTCAGAATTAGGTCATTTGGGTTGCCATCCAGAAATATTGGTTTTGGAGTTTCAGCTGAGAATTTATTCTTCTTTGGTTAGATTGGGTTATTTTGTCAGGTTGGGTGGTGTTGTTGTAGTAGGTCGTGTTATGTTTGGGTGGTTTGATTGGGATCTTATCAGGTTCAGGTCTGATCAGATTCAGATTTGGTGGGATCAGATCATTGGTTAGGTATAAACTCTTGTTGGGTAGGTTTTGATTAGACTCGTGTGTGGTTGACTTTTCAAAAAAATTGTGTTCGGCTGGTGCATGTGGGTAAGTTACTACTACATTTTGTTGTTGTTGAGTTTTCATATAAGATGTGCATCTACTGGTACTTTTCTAAAATCTCCCATACTATTTGCTTCTTTCAATGTACTCCTGTTCATGTTATTTTTAGTATTAGGGTTCCACTAAGTTGGATATACAAGTTTGTTTATGCTATATTTTTACAGAATATAGAAGAAATAAAGAATAAGCACAAGGCCAAGGTACCATGCTTTGATTTTGAGAACTTCTGCCGAAATGGGTTCAAGGATCTTCAAGTCTCAGAAGAATGTGGTGTGGTAAAGTACATAAATTACATTTTTAGATTCTTCCTCGTATAGATATACATACATATACTGAAAGATCTGCATATGAAAAAATTTATAAAGTAGTTTAGGTTTTAATACCAGCTTATTTGTCCTGGTGCATCCAAAGAAGCTCAGGAATAGAAAGAGTAAGAATTACTGTAGCACCAGTTGTGAAATGTGTCCATTACTTCTATTTTTTTCCATTTTTTAAATGTTTTATGGGGGTCATATTTGTATGACATTTCAGGTGATATTTGAAGGAGTTTATGCGCTCCACCCAGTAATACGAAAATCGCTTGATCTATGGATTGCTGTTGTAAGTCTCACCCCTTGATCTCTTGGTTTTCTTTAATTAATTTTGTGGATTTTTTTTCAAACAGGATTCAATTTACATTTGGTTAATACATTTTAAATGATAAATTAGGTAGGTGGGGTCCACTCGCACCTGATTACAAGAGTGCAACGTGACAAGAGCCGTGCCAGCTGTTCAATCTCGCAAAATGAAATCATGACAACTGTTTTTCCCATGTTTCAGCAATACATTGAGCCACATCTTGTCCATGCACATGTTGGTACAAATTTCATTTTTGTACCTATTGTTGCTATATGTTATTGCTAAGGTGCAAATTTCATAACGTATCATTCGGAAGCAAAATTTAAAATGTTATGCACATTGCTTATGTCCTGTAAAATACAAAAAACATAGTCATTTTCCTCGCACTATATCTATTTCATTCAAAATAGTTTGGATTATCACCCCTTCCGCATTTTTGGTTAGAAAAGGTGATGGGTTCTATCTTTTTAATCTGTGAAATTAACATTTCAGGAAGCTCATGTATCTTTTTCTCTATGTGCAGCTTAAAATTAGGAATGATTTTGATCCAGTGCTCTCTCCAGAAAGTTCTCTTTTTGTTCTGAAAAGTAACAAGAAGGTGTGATATTTTGTGGGGCTACTCTTTTCTCTTATATTCCTGTTGAAACATGTATTTACATGTATCACAAGGATCATTCTTGCAAGATCTGACATAAAGGAAAATAAAATGATTCTAAGTTGAAATAACCGAGACCAGACTTATAATATACTTGGATAACAAGCATTTACCACTCAATAGCACGGTTCAACTGATTTTGCAACCATCAATTGCTATAGAGGAGAAACACTATTTTGTGTTTGGAACAATTACATTCAAATTTCAACCTTTTGGAAAACATTCGGGAGATCTATGGTTTTCAGTGGCAACATGGTTTGCCTTTTTCTGATACTTAAGTTTTGTTCTTTCTGTGAATATGTATTGTAGGTACTGTACCAGGACATATTGAAAGTTTTAGAACCAGGGAAAGTTTGCAGTTCAGTCCAGAATTTTACGGATATTTATTTGAAGCTCCCTGTGCCTGGGGCCCTATCCAATGGACAGCTGTCAGAGTCAGATTGCATACGGGTCAGGATTTGTGAAGGTCGATTTGCATTGCTTATACGTGAGGTAAATTGACTGTTGCTTTAAATTTGTGCTATTGTTTGCAAACACCACCTTTCATTTTCTTCATTTTTGTGGTTAGACCTTCTGAATTTGTTATTAGGTGGTATAGTGTTTTGTACCATTCAGAATTACCTCCTGTCAGTTTCTCAATAAAAACTGTTTGCATGCACAGGAAAAAAATTACTTCTAAAGGTTGCCATTTTCTCCTATTTACTATGTATTTTTTTTTAATTTGGCAATTCTTTTGGCAGCCAATAAGAGAGGGGAACTTCATCATTCAACCAAAGGTTGACTTCGATATCAGTGCAAGTACAGTTGCTGGTCTTCTCAAGCTTGGGTTACTCCCTTTCTCTCTCCCTCCACCCCCTTCTCTTTCTCTCTATGCACTTATTATATGTTCTCTTTCCTCGTTCCAGATACCAAGCAGTAGCATACATAGAAGCCTCGGCCTTGATTTATCAGGATGGAAAGGTTACTGTCTTTTTAGATATGTATTAGTTGTTAGTACTGCATTATAAACTTGTACTACTACATTTAATTTTGATTCATAAATTTAGATACTTATAGAGGTAGACCATCTACATGGAGTACCCAGCCCATACATACAAATTAAAGGCACCAACAAGGAAGTAGTCTTTGCCACTGCTTCAATGCTACATTTAGATGGCTCATATACCACAAAGGTTTTTTTTTTTTTTTTTTTTGCAACTTAAAAAATGATTTCCTTCTTTATTATTCTGTATCCTTGATCATTGTCATTTGCGCAAGTACCGATCTCAAGAAATTGGTAATTTGCGTAAATGCGCTCAACTAGTATCTTCACTTTAAGAAAGATCTTTACAAATATTTCTTTTCAGAGTTATCTCCAAATTATATTGGAGAACTTGTCTGAAATAGAAAAAAATTCAGCTGGGATGCATAACCAACAGGCTGCACGATTGCGTGAGTTGGTCAAGTTCATTAAATCCCAGGTAATACATCGTCTATATATATTTATATATACCTATATATACCTCCAAAACATTAAATCCCCTCTTGGTGTTTTAGATACGTATTCAACTTCAATTTGCGCACTACCTTTCTGTTGTTTACTTATCTGTTTTTAAAAACTATTAATAGGGAGGCAATTTTAGTTCTGAAACGGTACATAGAAGTCCATCTACTGATGCACTTTTGGAAGATATGCAGTGTAGAATAAAAAGGCTTGAGAGATGGAATACTGTTAACATGGTAAAGTTTCTATACTTCAAATTGTTACCACGTGAAGTGGGTTTGTGATTCAGACGGTAAACATATAAAAATAACACTTTATAAGAAAAATTATTACTATGTGGAGGATACAAACTTGGTACATCTCTATTTTTTCCAAATTAAGATTATTCCAATGCTAATAGCCGAACTGTGTTTCTCATTTGTGAGTTGTGACCAGGGATTAAAGTGTAATTTCAGTGCCATATGTTCAGGCGCTATGCTGGTACATATTAGTGAGAAGCACAGAATAATCATCTATTATTTAAAAAAAAAATTCTTATAAATCAATCAGCTTTTGTATTTATATATTATTTTTTGGGTTGCAGGTACTTTGGACATTATTGTTGTCAGCTCTTGTGGGTTACTCGTTACACAAAAGAAAGCATCACTAACAAGTATCCTTTTTAGTTCTTGACCCAACTTCCATATAATATTTACCTGGATACTCGTTTTTTTTTTAATTGAAATGAGCTCCAAAACTTGAGGTGACTACTTAAATTTGTATTTATAATTAATTTATTTGTATAGGTGTTCATTTATGGCGTTAGTGTTTATTTTTTCCTCTGGAATTTCTTAGCAGGGATGAAAGGGATCGGGCCAGATCGACCAAACACCCAAACAAATCAGTAACTTTGGAAGCTCCGTAGCCCAAATTGACACCTAATTTAAAATTTTTACATTTCTCAAGAGGTTTGTGCAGTGTTATGTAATAAAAATATTTACTGGTTTCTTTGGTATTTGGATGACAATGTTTAGAGTTTTTGTAAAATATGTCTGATGCCTTTAATTTATTTGTCTTACTCATGCTTTGAATTTTTGATCATTTATTTGCTCACTGTATTGAGCATTGTAATTTGTTTTACAAAGAAGAAATCAAAGTTTTTAGTGCTAAAAGTTCTCTTTCATTGGTCTTTGGCTCTTTGCCCTTTGCAAGAAAATTCAAATACGTGTCAGTCAAGTATGTCAACAAAATTGAATAAAACCAAAGTAAAGTAGGTTAAATTCAGAGCTAGTGTTCTTATATATCCAACTCATTCTCAAACTTGACCAATTCTCAAACAACTCATTCTCAATCTGAATAATCAACTGTCCAACTCGTTAATATGTTTATATTTTTATACTAGAAAACCCAAAAAAAAAAAAAGTTAAGAACCTCCAAAAAAATGAACAAGTCCTGCAAATATGTCATTGAGCTCCTATATATAATTCTAAAAAATTATAGTGGATGTATATTTTGTCAACAGCTAGCCTCTGTAATGCCTAGCGAAAAGATGTATGTTACCTCATAGAAAATCTAAACAAAATTATTATTGTCGGTCCTTTTGACTTTTAAGTTTCAAATTTTGAGTTATTAAAGTTTTAAAAAATAGAGGCACGGTGGAGGTACAAAAAATGAAGGCATTTGAATCCTCCTCATTAAAAAACAATTATGAAGTTGTTAGATATTTAAATATAAAATGAGTGAGGCTATGATACTTCGGCTAATGTACTATGGCTAGTGTACTACGGCTCAATATGATACTTTTTAAAATTCTAACGGTCGATCTGAACCGTTCAATGTGATATCCATATGAATATGTACTTGCAAACTAAATTTTATATTTTTTCGAATTTTTTTACTATTTTTTTAGATAGGTAGAATTTTCAGTGTTTTATACAAATTCTGGACCATCAAAATTCTACCTATCTAAAAAAATAGTAAAAAAATTCGAAAAACTATAAAATTTAGTTTGCAAGTACATATTCATATAGATATCACATTGAACGGTTCGGATCGATCGTTAGGATTTTAAAAAGTACCATATTGAGCCGTAGTACACTAGCCATAGTACACTAGCCGAAGTACCATAGCCTCACTCATATAAAATTATTATTGTCGGTCCTTTTAATGAACTGGAATTGACGAAATAAAAATTTATCATGATTTGTAATCTATATATTTGTATCTAGCTAATGTCATGTTAGTATGTTAACTCTAATTAATTTATTTTTGTTCATGAGAATTTTACTTGCAAAATATCAAAGCTTCTCCAATTAATCAATATTGAATTGGAAAAATTAAGGACTAACATAAATGGTACCAGAAAAACGATAAATTAAGTACCAATTTAATTGGTAAAAAATCATATTGATTAAATTCAGCTTCTACTTTGCAAATAATATCTTACATTTTGAACTTTAAATCGATAGATTTGAATTTGGCACAAAACTAAAAAATCTTTCTTTAATAGTCACAAGTGATTCGATTTTATTTGATTTAAATCAGACTAATCAAATCACTTGTCATATATGATGCGGTAAAATTACAAGTTATAAGAAAATATTTTTTTTTATTAGTAAAAAATATTTCTCAGAGAAGGGTCTATGTAAATTAAATTGTCAAAATCTTAGAAAAAAGGTGCTACTGCTTAATTACATTCTTACAGTGATTAATTAAATTATTATTAAATAAAATAATAAAAAATAAGTTGTAATCAATAAATAACAATTGAGGCATTAAATTGAAAAATATGATGCCTCATATAAATTCAACAAGCCACGGTGAATTTTAGATTTAGTTGAAAAGAAAAAAAACAAATAAATCATTACTTTATTTATTTTCTCTATTACTATTTTAAATATACAATTCAAACAACATTTTTGTTAACTCGAATAGTCCAAAATTATTATTATTTTCGTAACACCAGAATTAGCACTATTCTCAACCACTAATCCATATGTTACTATATTTTGCACTAATCCTTGCACAATCCCAACATATCCAAAAACTTTATTGAAGTTCTTCATCTAATTTGATATAACATGAAAATAGTATATAAAAGGAGTGAATCTATTTATTTCAAAAATAACAAAATAAGTTTTTCTTACACAATTTATTGTTTACTCACACAGTTTTAGTATTAGAGTTAGGGGTGTTCATGAAGTCCAGTTTAATCGATTTTAAATCAAATCGGGAGAATTCGGTTTAAATGGTTCGGTTTTTTAGATTAAATGGACCAGTTCGGTTCATTTTAAAGCCAGTTTAGTAGTTTGGTTCTCTTTAGAAATTTTAAATCTAGTTAGATTGAATTGACTAAAACTTTTAAACCTGTCCTCTGTTTGAACCAGGCATTTAAAAAATTCAAAAATTACGACATAATATATATTACTTGGTTTGATTTAAAACCAGTTAGACCAAACAAAACAAAATGATTAAATCCATCTTAAAAAATTCAAAAAATTAACAAAAATATTTATTTTTATAATTAATCTTCTTATCTCGATTCAACTGAACAAACCGAACTAAACAATTAGGTTTAATTTGGTTGATAGGTTTATTGCAGTTGATTTGGTTGTATTTTTTTAAATCGAATAAATATTTGATTTACTTATTTTGTTTTGATTTTAATCGAACCGAACAATAAACACTCCTAATTAGAGTAATCATTCTAAAAGTAATGAAAATCATCTGAAATAGTGAATAAATACAAATAAAAAATAGGACAATTGCACATAGACAGTCATATACAAATGAAAATAATACGAGACTTACTTTCTTTGGACAATTGTAGTTATATAATTTTTGGGTGGGTCGGATCCCTTTAAGCAAACTCAAAATATGAGTTTGGATAATAATAAATTTTGGACATGCCAAGAAATATTTATTTTAGGTTATCCGTTTAGTTTTGTTAGTTTTCTTGTATAATATTAACGAATTATTTGAAGGCAATACTTTGTCTAAACAAATTTAAACAAATTATTTATTTATAAATTTCTCCAAGTGAGGTTATAGTACTATACATAGTGCGGATTAATCTGTATTATGAATCAATGTCTTCGTTTTGAAAGCTGAAATAGTTAATATGAACTTTTCAACATAATATCTATATGAAATTATAGTTGCAGACTAAATTTTACATTTTAAAAAAATATAATTTTTAGATAGGTAGAGAATTATAATTACTTTTAAAAATTTGATTTACAAGTACATTTTCATATTGAGAAAAATTGAACGATTTATATCAACTATTTAAATTTTAAAAATAAAAATATTAATTCATCTTACAGACCAATCTGCACTATGGATAGTACACTAGCCTCACTCAATTTCTGTCTTGCTTTTAAATACACTTAAAAACACATGTTTATAAAAATAATCCGAAGGATCTATCCGAACCTAATATTAGAGCTGCCATGGTTAATGTCATAAATCTGGGAACACATTCTCTTTATCTGACCGAGCAATAAAAAAAAACACATTAGACAAAACAAAAATAAGATACAAAACAAAAATAAGATACAAATTTATAACAAAAAAAGTTGCTCTCCTCCACTTGTTAGTCTCCAGCCCAATTTTTATTTTCCCAGCCCAGAAGAAAGAAACAAAACACAGCCCTCGGTGCTAACCCTAATGAATTCGTATCCTCTGCATTAACTCAAAAGAAAATCTTTTGAGTTAATGCATCTCGACCATCCAATCTGTTTTAAGATTCGTGCCAACTAGATTATAGGCACAGACGGTTGCCAACTAGATTATAGGCTCAGACGGTTGGAATTCATTAAGTCAAAAGATTCCTAAATCGAATTCTCCGGTATCGTAAATGAGAATCTTTTAGAATTAGTGAATCTGAACCGTTCTTTTAACTTAGCACTATCTCGAAGCCCAAATAATACTGTCCCAGTGTCCCTGCGCAGCTACGCTAGCTCGAATGTCAAAACGGTTGAAGTAAATCTCAAAGAATCTTTTACATACTCTCACACAACAAATATATTCTTCGATTTCTCCGTCTCCTCATCTTTGCGAGTTCCTTCAGCACCCAGCACCTACATCCCGATCTCGCTTCCAGGGGGTCCCACAGCTCATCCTAGAGGCGCGCCACCCTTCCTGAGCGCTTCTCTCCTCTCTCTGACCTTGGCGCCGACCCCACTCCAAGACCGCTTTCCTTGCTCATCTACATTTTTGGTAAGCGCCCCCTTCCTCCCTCTCCCTCGTTCTCCCTGATTTAGCAATTTTGCATTTTTTTTGAAGGAAATTTCTGTTTTGCTTTTGAAAAATTCGAAATTTCTTGGAGATGGAAATGAGGGCTTGAAGCAGCCTTAATTGTGTGAGTAAATCTGTAAAATCGGGCACAACTATGTCAAATTGGGCTTAACAGTACCATTACTTTGATGGGATGAGTTTTGTTTGATCAGAAAGTTCTTTGGTAAGAGGAGTGAATTCGGCACCTGATGAGTTTGACAGTGATTTGGACTGCAAGTCGCCAGAAGGAAGCACCAATGGGCAAATAGTCGATTGGTCTATTGGGTTCAGCTCTTAGAGTGGGTTGGGGTTTCAGGTCTTTGGATTATGGTACCGGGAAAATTGATAAGAATTGATGTGTTAAAAATATATCAAAGTTTGATATAGAAATATTACATTCTTTTTGTGAGTTCAATTAGAATTTTCAACCCCTTTTTGAAGTGAACATCTTTCATATTACTGTGTAGGAATTTCTGGAGAAAAATATTCCAATTCCTCCAGCTCCCAGCACAGAATCGCCACAGGACATTTTCTTCGGTCCTTCTCCTTTCTACTTATTCTGGTTTGGAGCCTCTTTTCACTTTTCCTTGTCTATTTTTTTTTTTTTTTTCAATTTTTTAATGATAGGGCTTGCTAGACTGATCCATCCCTTGATGCTGTGCTTTACCTGAGTTTTTTTTTTCTTTTCTTTTTGCAATAATTTGTTCTTGTATGTGGTTAACTTAATTATTATGTTTTAATTCAATTTTGATGCTTTAGACTTCATATATACCACAAGGTACATTGTGGTGTGAACATCTCTAGATTTAGCCTCAACCTTCACTTAGTTGCCAAACAGTTGATATAAAGCTGTCTTAAAGTACATGAATCTCATGGTACTTTTGATTAGTGGCGCTGTATAAAGCTGCTCCTTCTAACTGCTTGTTAAATTCATATTCCTTCAGAATTGCATTTTTGCTTGCCATTTGTCAATTAATTATATGCTATTTTGTTTCAATGCAGTAGTAGAAAATAGAAGCACAATTTGTTATTTGGAAGCAAAGCTCAATCTTGTTAGATAAATTTTTTGAAAGAGGCAAGGAGAAAGAGACTCGAACCAAACTACATAACAATAAATAAGAATCAAATGGTGTGTGCCTTATCTCTTGCCCCCTCCTCTTTGCTTTCGCCATCTGCTACCAAATCCCAATCCTCATTCAAATTTTCTTCTCATCGAGGCCTCTTCCTTGTATGCTATGCGTTCCCCCAATTTAAATCTCAACCCCACATAAAAATAAATAAACCAAATCCACCTCCTGCTACTACTAATTCCCCCATTAACATCAATTTTGACGATCTTTTTGGAAAGATTGAGAAGCCACCTCAGCAGCATAGCAAGGGGAAGAAGCGGAAGGCAGGGAAAAGGCAGAAGGAGAAGCAACAAAAGGCAGATGTCATTACTGCCAAAGGCGCGCGTCGCCAGTTCAAGCGGCTGTTGAATCCTCGAGCAGACATTCGTCAATTCAACAAGTTCTTCGCCGCCTTGGTTCGCACCAAAACTTACAGTAACCTTGTCTTTTCCTTCTTCACCCGCTTAACCCAAGATGAAGGAATCTATGCTGATGACTATACCTATACGATCTTGATGGATTGCTGTGCGCAAACGAATCGGGTCAGCCTAATGTATGGTTTTCTGGGACGGTTTCTTAAAGAGGGTTACAACACTACTGCTCCCGTCTTTTGTCCAATACTTAAAGGCCTCTGTCGCACGAATAGGATTGGTGAGGCTGTAATTATGGTGCTCGACAAAATGCCGAAGCTTGGATGCCGACCCAGTGTTGTGACCTACTCGATTGTTATCAATGGGATGTGCAAGAAAGGTGAAATTGAGAAGGCAATGGATTTTCTACAGTATATGATTTCTAAAGATTGTGCTCCTAATGTGGTGACCTACAATAGTCTTATAGATGTGTTGTGTAAAAAAGGTGAAATTGAGAAGGCGTTGGATTTTTTACGTCAAATGATTTCTAAACGGTGTGCTCCTAATGTTGTGACCTACAGTACTATTATAAATGGGTTGTGTAAAAAAGGTGAAATTGAGAAGGCAATGGATTTCCTACAGGATATGATTTCTAAAGGGTGTGCTCCTAATGTGGTGACCTACAACAGTCTTATAGATGTGTTGTGTAAAACAGGTGATTTTGAGAAGGCGATGGATTTCCTACGCGAGATGAATTCTAAAGGGATTCGTCCTGATGTTTTTACCTATAACACTCTTATTGGTGGGATGTGCAAGAAAGGTGAAATTGATCAGGCATTTGAGTTTCTAACTAACATCATTTCTAAAGGGCATCAGCATGATGTCGTGACCTATAACACTCTTATTGGTGGGCTGTGCAAGAAAGGTGAAATTGAGAAGGCAATGGTTATTCTAAATGACATGATTTCGAAAGGGCGTCAGCCTGATGTCGTGACCTATAACACTCTTATTGATGGGATGTTCAAGAAAGGTGAAATTGATAAGGCATTTGAATTTCTAAATAACATGATTTCTAAAGGGCATCAGTATGATGTCATGACCTATAACACTCTTATTGATGGGCTGTGCAAGAAAGGTGAAATTGAGAAGGCAATGGTTATTCTAGATAACATGATTTCTAAAGGGCATGAGCCTAATGTCGTGACCTATAACACTCTTATTGATGGGCTATGCAAGAAAGGTGAAATTGAGAAGGCGATGATTATTCTAGATAACATGATTTCTAAAGGGCATGAGCCTAATGTCGTGACCTATAGCACTCTTATTGATGGGCTGTGCAAGGAAGGTGAAATTGAGAAGGCAATAGAAATTCTAGATGACATGATTTCTAAAGGGTGTGCTCCTAATGTGGTGACCTACAACACTATTATAGATGGGTTGGGTAAAAAAGGTGAAATTAAGAAGGCAATGGATTTTGTACATGACATGATTTCTAAAGGGCTTGAGCCTGATGTTGT
This sequence comes from Carex kokanica, assembly GCA_025461125.1. Lineage (NCBI taxonomy): Eukaryota > Viridiplantae > Streptophyta > Magnoliopsida > Poales > Cyperaceae > Carex > Carex kokanica. Next base: position 691,163 of record JAJGRX010000858.1, on the reverse strand, counting down.
GACTTATAACACTCTTATTGATGGGCTGTGCATGATAGGTGAAATTGATAATGCATTTGATTTTTTTACTAGCATGATTTCTAAAGGGCTTGAGCCTAATGTTGTGACCTACACTAGTTTTATTGATGGGCTGTGCAAGAATGGTGTAACTGATTTGGCACTGGATTTTCTAAATGACATGATTTCTAAAGGGTGTGCTCCTAATGTGGTGACCTACAACACTATTATAGATGGGTTGGGTAAAAAAGGTGAAATTGAGAAGGCAATGGATTTCCTACATGATATGATTTCTAAAGGGTGTGCTCCTAATGTGGTGACCTACAACAGTCTTATAGATGTGTTGTGTAAAAAAGGTGATTTTGAGAAGGCGATGGATTTCCTACGCGAGATGAATTCTAAAGGGATTCGTCCTGATGTTTTGACCTATAACACTCTTATTGGTGGGATGTGCAAGAAAGGTGAAATTGATCAGGCATTTGAGTTTCTAACTAACATCATTTCTAAAGGGCATCAGCATGATGTCGTGACCTATAACACTCTTATTGGTGGGCTGTGCAAGAAAGGTGAAATTGAGAAGGCAATGGTTATTCTAAATGACATGATTTCGAAAGGGCGTCAGCCTGATGTCGTGACCTATAACACTCTTATTGATGGGATGTTCAAGAAAGGTGAAATTGATAAGGCATTTGAATTTCTAGATAACATGATTTCTGAAGGGCATCAGTATGATGTCGTGACCTATAACACTCTTATTGATGGGCTGTGCAAGAAAGGTGAAATTGAGAAGGCAATGGTTATTCTAGATAACATGATTTCTAAAGGGCATCAGCCTAATGTCGTGACCTATAACACTCTTATTGATGGGCTATGCAAGGAAGGTGAAATTGAGAAGGCGATGATTATTCTAGGTAACATGATTTCTAAAGGGCATGAGCCTAATGTCGTGACCTATAGCACTCTTATTGATGGGCTGTGCAAGGAAGGTGAAATTGAGAAGGCAATAGAAATTCTAGATGACATGATTTCTAAAGGGTGTGCTCCTAATGTGGTGACCTACAACACTATTATAGATGGGTTGGGTAAAAAAGGTGAAATTAAGAAGGCAATGGATTTTGTACATGACATGATTTCTAAAGGGCTTGAGCCTGATGTTGTGACTTATAACACTCTTATTGATGGGCTGTGCAAGAATGGTGTAACTGATTTGGCACTGGATTTTCTAAATGACATGATTTCTAAAGGGTGTGCTCCTAATGTGGTGACCTACAACACTCTTATAGATGGGCTGTGCAAGAAAGGTGAAATTGAGAGAGCATTGGATTTTGTGCATGACATGATTTCTAAAGGGTGTGCTCCTAATGTGGTGACCTACAACACTCTTATAGATGGGCTGTGCAAGAAAGGTGAAATTGAGAGAGCATTGGATTTTGTGCATGACATGATTTCTAAAGGGCTTGAGCCGGATGATGTGACGTATACAATTCTAAATGCCTTTGTTGAGCCAGATGTCCTCTTAAGAATAGGTGGGCTGTACAAGTAACGTGAAATTAAATGAGAACGTTTTGGAATTGCTTTGTTGTGGCTGATTTTCTTTAATAGGAACAGATATAGTGTGCTATTTTGGTTCATTATTTTCTTAAATGTTGTGTATAATGTACTCATTAGTTATTATCATTATTTATTGTAGTTGAGTTTCTTTTCTCTAGCTGTTTAAAAGCTTTTAAGCATTGTTTTAAATTCCTTTCCGCTTTTATTGATTTATTTTGTCTTGTGGTTTTACATAATCCTGCTGACTTCTTTTTCAGCATTCTTTTTTTTTTCTTCTTCAAAATTTGATACTAATTTTGGTGTTGTAGTTTCACCTGTTCATTTATTATTTAAACAGATAAAGTAATAGGTTAACTGCCAAGTTATGCATGAGAAAGTAATTGTTTTACTGCAATACAGTAAAACTTAGCATGCAAAAAATAATGGAACATATATGTGTACTTTTGGGCAATGTTAATTGGACCCTTTGTTGCAATTCTCTAATCCTCATTGTGTCAGTACTTGTTTGTAATATTAATTGCTTAATTGTAATTTAGTGTTTTAGTTGGATTATCCCTTGAATTCAGCCTTTTTTAGAAGAGAACGATGTTAGATTAATTGGATCAATCAATTTTATTCTAATAATTGGGGATTGCCTTCTTTTATTACTGGATCTGAACTGGAGGTAACTGACAGGTATTTTCTTGTATTTAAAACAGATATCAAGTCAGGAGACCCTGAGAAGCAAATGAACAAATGGGCGTTAAGCATTGTCAAGAGTTCTTGTTAAATGAAGGAAATATAATGATTTCACTTTGTTTCACTAATTATTATCTCTAGTTTTTCTGAAGGGGGGTGGGTCAAAGAAAAAGCCAGGAAGTGAATTGTGAAATAAAAGGCTACAATGCATACAAGGTGTTTGAGAAAATGTGTCTGTGTAGGCTGAAAGATTGTTAGCACAGTTCATCCCAGTGTTGTAAAAAACGGTCTTAACGGCCGATTAATCGGCCGTTTAATCGTTAACGGCGGTCAAACCGTTACGAATACACTTAACGGATGCATGTTTGCGGATGAAAACGATTAATCGGCCGTTTTACCGTTTAATCGTCTGTTTATTCCCGTTTATTCTCGTTTATTCCCGTTTTTTTAGTGAATATTTTTTTTTCAGTGATAGCGTGTGATAATAAGATTTATAAATTATGTATTGTAGTTTTATTTGTGCTTAGATATACATCTAATATTTTTTCTTCAAACTTATTTTGAAATTGATTAATTCATCTATTATTTATATACAATATATTTTTCTTACTTACTGATGTAATTTTTTCAATTAGTACAACGTGTTCATTTATAAAATTAAGTTGTTATCATTTTTTGTGATTTTATGTTGAAATGTTTCATTTCTTTCAAATAATATGTTATTAGTATTTGAAAAAAAGCTTAATTCTCAAATTTATTTTTTCATTAAATAAATGTGTTTACACATGTAAAATTCTTATGTGTTAAGAAGAAATAAGCGTAGTGTCATGTTGTAATAATAAAACTAAGTTAAATTAAGTTTATTTGATAAATTTAATGAGTTAAATAAATTATTTTTAATAAATTATGATATATATACATAAATTTAATAAAAACGTTAAATTGTCCGTATAATTCCGATTAATCGGCCGCATACCGATTAATCGCTTGGCGGTACTCTGTCCGTCCGACGACCGCATACTGTTATTTACAACACTGGTTCATCTCATTGTGATTAGCCCAAGTTTCTTCTTTTATTGCAGGTATTTTTTATTACTTGTTTCTTGCATTTTGTTTTGAGTTTAGCTTCACAAATCATTTTCTGAGTTTCTTCTTCGTGCAGCTGATTGCTTGCCTCAGATGATATTTATGTATACCTTTTATTGAATCTATTGAATTGCCAGCCTCGTTTCTGGCATGTGCTTCAGATGTTGTTTCCCATGGACATTAATTCTGAAATGCAGGGGTCAATTTTAAGAGCATGTCATCTCTACTGATGGCAAACCTGTCATTTGAGAATAATTATTTATCAAATTCTGCGAACCAGTACCTGATGCTTCTTGGCATCCTTTCAAATATTACAGGTCTACGGCTTTATGCACATTCTTCCGACATCCTGTTACACTCTTCTATGTTCTGCAAAACCAGAAAACCTGATCTTTTCATACCAAAAAAAACAACAACAAAATAAAGGAAAATTGTTAAGGTTTTATTGATAATTCAAAAGATATCGAGTACTTGATGTATCAACAGAGGGTTTTGCAGTAGGGAGGTTGGAGAAGCTGGTTGGTGGGCCTGCTAATGCGTTTACGCATGAGATTGAGGAGTTGTATGGGATAATGGGAGTATGTTGCCTAATCTTGAAAGTCTGACGCATCAGGTCGAAAAGACCTCTTCTGTGCTTTTTGAGCAAGCGAGTGGTTTGTTTCAGTAATTGATACAACTTCTTGGGCAATTGTTGTGCACGCTTGTAAGACAATAAAAATATTGTCTCCCCATTTTAAAGTAACAGAAATATCAACCATATGGTCAATGCCACATTTTTTCGGGGTTCATGAAATTTTTCCCAAACTGCCCCTCTTGTGATACATGCAAGTTAGAATTGAGGAGAGAATTATATTGTCCATAATTAGAAGGCTCTTCTCATTTTTTTGCCAATTGTTTTCACCGGTAGCATAATAAAAAAGAAAATTCCATCCATACCAGGAGTCTTGAATAATTCAGTGGTTGAAATCTGAGTTATGATAGAGCTGGTATATTTGAAATGATAACACAGATTTCAACCGCTGAATTATTCAGATTGAAATTTGCTTAAAAATATGGTATGGGTGGATTTTTATTGGTGTTATAGATAAAAAAAATCGGCATTTTTGGTTTTCAATGGTGTTTGTTTGTTAGAAATTAAATTGTTTCTTAATTAATATTAGCTATATTTCGCTTTTGTGTGGTTTAGCATAATCTAAATTATTTTTAGCCTGGGGATTATACTATCCCTACCAACTTATATGCACCACCCAGCTTTAGGTGATCAGTACTAAAAGCACATAAAGGGTTTATGTAAACAAGAATAAAAGTTTTTCTAATGAAACGAGAGGAAAGGGTTATTCTTGGACTGTGACTGGTACCAAATGTTATATGCTGGTACCATATTGGGAGCAACAAGGAGAGACTAATCGAGGCAACCATGGTTTATTGAAATAGAGTAAGTTATTTTTTCTTCTTACAAAAGCTTTTTCCAACTTTGATTGCTACAGGAAAATCAAAATTTGGAGCTAAGATGCAAATTAGCTGGAATAGAATGAAGCTGGCAATGTCTGCCATGTCTTACATTTTTACAATAAATAACATATGTCGGGATAATATATCTGTGAACTTGGTTTTTAATTTGTTCTCTCTTTTCTCTTGCAGTTGTAACTTTGTAGGAGAGTAGCTGCCTCCTAGGTTAGCGCTATGTATTGTATTGGGGGAGACATAAGATAAACATAAGGTAGCAAAAATTGCTAAGGTAACTTATTTTTATGGACAATTCAATCCTTGGTGACAGTTACTTAGAGAAACATTCCTAGAAGAACAGAAGTGAGCAATGATATATGCTAGCATAGATACATATAGCCAAAACATTTGAAACAACACAAGTAACACGTATCATATAGCAAACATACTTTACTGCTCCTGCTGCATTCTCATTGATGAGAAAAACATTAATTAGACATATGACTAATATCCAGCACTCTAGTAGTCTATTCATTCAAATTCCAAAGAAAATTGTAACTATCTCAAGAATTCTTCTAGCACACACAATAAAACCATCCCATCAAATTCCAAAGATGATGTGGATATATAGCTCGCTTTATCCTATACATAACAGTTAATTACGAGATTATATCAGCATAATCAGGAAATGTTGTCAATGTGCAAATTTCATACTAAACCCCCTATGATGCAATGGGATGAAGTGATACAGATTCTTGCAAGTTACCAAAGGAATCAGCCAACCTACAACATGTCAACATACCACTCTACTCAACGAGTAGTTGAAACAGTGTAGAGCATTTAGATCACCTATTTATTAATTAAAACAGTAAATCTGAATAATTTGTACAAATTTTAAAACAGATCTAGAGTAGACGGTTTACAATAATTAGTTTTGCTTCACATGCACGTGATTTACCCTATATTCTACATAGAATACAAGTAATTGCCCATTTTGACCCATAATTTTATTTATTATAGAAAAAGTGCACGAAAACTTTTCCTACATAATATTCATATATAACTGTTGTCCAGTTTCTATGCATAAATTCCAAGGTTCTAAATACCGTTTATAGCGTCGTAGCGGGAAGGCTAAAAAAAAAGCTATAGCGAATAGCGTCGCTATAGCGGAAGCTATTTCAAATAGCGTTTTTTTTACATTCCGTATATTCAATATTTGTACTAAATATCAACATTATCTAAAGTATCATAGAATAATAAATAACACCAAAGTAATTAAGAAATTATAATATTCATATTGAACCTGTACAAAGTCCAAATTGCGGTTCAAAATATCCATAGTAATATCATAAACTATCAATTTTTCCTATTAAAAATATCTTAAGCATCATGATTCATGACATAATCTATTTTTTTTTCTATTCAAATTTTAATTTCGGTTTGGACTTTTTTTCTATTTAAATTTCAATTTATATTTCCAATTTCAAATTGATTTATCTGTAGCAAGTAGCAACCAATTCAATTTTGGTTTTAGATTTTTTTTTTATCTTTATTTAAAATCCATATAAATTGCTTAAAAAAAAATTCATATTTTATAGCGCAAATAGCGCAAATAACGGATCGCTATAGCGGCCGTAGCGCAAATAGCGCATTTTGATATCATAGCGTAGCGTTTGGAGTCCAAAAACGCTATAGCGCCGGTATAGCACGCTATTTAGAACACTGATAAATTCTATCATAAATATATATTAATTTTCGAATTGTTCAATTTATCTTCTACCACAATTTAAACTTTTAACTGAAACAATAAAATAATACATGAGCATCATAATATTGCTATACCAGTTACTAGCATCTAACTACATTCTATTATTTTAACCTTAACAATATTATTTAAACCTTTTTCCGGACTGAGACAAATCAGTACTATGAGGGGAAGAAAAATGGATGATATTCCTTTAATTTAAACCTTTTTCCTGTTTTTTTTTGTAAATTATAAAAGACTGCGGGGGGTTTTATAGAAAAATGAGGGGCATCTGCATACTGTTTTGGTAAAATTCGCATCCTCTGAGATATCTCAAACTTTGAGTGTTTTTTCAGAATATCTCAACCGTTCAAATACGTTATACACAAATCTCAAAGCACAAATATTACTGGCCCCTACGCTATCCCCAAATAGGCACCGTACACATCGGTCACGCAAAAGTTGAGATATCTCAGAGGATACACACTCGTTATGGTACGGGAGCCTTTTTTTTGTGGTTTTAGCTGTTTCACTCCCTGCAAGTTTTTTTTTGGTGTTGTTTGGTTTTTTTTTTTCCTTTTTTAAGGAAAGTTATCGTTTTTTTATCAAAGATCATTATTAGTTTTATAAAAAATGTAAGTGTGAAACAAGAATTTCAAAAATTAAATGTGTTTCATTTTAGTTTTGCTTTGTACGCATGTGAATCAGCATATATATATTATACATAGAATACAAGTACTTGTATGCATTTGACATATAATTTTAACAAATTTTTCATATTATAGATGTTGTCCATTTGAATGCATAAATTCTAATAAAGTTTCTACATTGAGGGCTTACAGTGGAAAAAATATAACCAGGAGGGACTAGGTAGCTGCCTAAAAAAATTAGGTTTATATTTTTATCCTAAGAAATCTATAAAGGGATTAAACTTCTTTTAGCAAGCCCTAAAAATATGTCGTTGAGCTTCTATTAATTTTTCTTTCTATAAATTTTATTGCAAAACCGGCATCCTCTCCAATTTAATTATATTGAGAAATTAATGGCGTCTGTGGATTGGGGGGGACTCCCTGAGGAGCTCATCCTTCTCATCTACAAGAAGCTTCCCGGCCGTGGTGATTTCATCCGCTTTTGCGCCGTCTGCAAGAGCTGGTGCTCGGCAATCTCTCCTTCCGATCGTCTGCAAGGTCATAAAATAAGCAAGCTTCTGCAAGAACGTGAGGTATTGAACTTAGATAAAAACAGAAGTTTGATGGAATATTATTATAACACAGCTGGTTTAGAATAGGATATGTGGTAATATTCTATGTGATAAAATTTTGTAACCTTTTATTGAAAGTGGTCTAATGGAACAAACTGGTTTTGTAGATTGATTGAATTTAAAGCGTCATCTTGAGTTTGTAAATTATTACTTTGATCTTCATTTTAAGATTCTTCTGTATTTATCTTATTATTTAATAGCGTATCTAATTAATTAATCTCCTAATCGTGACTTACTACCCTAATTTAGACCCATTAAGTTTTATGGCAAGCCAAATATTCTCCGAAGTAATTGAGACTACTTTCGTTGCGGTTGGTCGGTTGAGGCGTTTTAAAAATAATAATAACGAAAGCATTTCTGAATTTGAATGCATAAATTTCCTTAATATCTTCTTAATCTTTGAGTAAATTTCAAAACTTGTTCTACACAAAATCAAGATGATATCGGCTTGGCAATCTAAAGACTGTCGGTGACTAGGCCAGGTTTTTACCAGGACAGACATGCCAGCCAACACCAAAAGGTGCAAGTTTGAGGTCCCCGCCTCGGACCTCCATATCAACAGCTCCTTCCGACACCATGAAACGGGTTGGTTTGAATTTGTAAGGGTTGGTCCAAATGGAGGATTCATGCGTGATAGATAACCCACATGTTGACCATGGCTGTTGTACCAGATGGCACTACCATGCCGTTGCTAATTAAGCCGGATATCATCAGTCAAGAGGTGAGCCCAGAAAAGGAGTGGGGACGGTGGATGCACTCGAAGAGTTTCCTTCACAACCTTTTGGAGGTACTGCATTTTGTCCACGTCAATATCGGAGACAGTACCAGTCGAATCCATAACAGAGTCTATCTCAGCTCGAAGCTTTGATTGGATAGTCGGGTGTAGGATCAACTCTGTCGTGGCCCACTCTGTTAGAAGTGCTGCTGTATCAGTCCCACGAAATATCATCTCTGTCATGGCTAATATCAAAATGTTGCATCAAGGCCCTCGTGCAACCAAGTCGTTTTCGGATTTTCAAAGTCCAAACAGTCGATCTAAACCATTAGATGTGATCTCTATATTAAAATCTGCTTGGAGACCAAATTTTACATTTTTTGGAATTTTTTTACTATTTATTAAGCCACTTTGAAAATTACTGATCACATGGTCCAGAATTTGGTTGCACGGTTTTTACTGTTCACCCGAATTAGCAATTTTCAAAGTGGCTTAATAAATAGTAAAAAAATTCCAAAAAATGTAAAATTTGGTCTCCAAGCAGATTTTAATATAGATTGAACATCTAATGGTTTGGATCGACTGTTTGGACTTTGAAAATCCAAAAACGACTTGGTTGCACGAGAGCCTTAGTGCAAATGTTTTGATATTAGCCACTCTCTCTCTCTATATATATATAGAAAAAGTAAAATAATTAAAAAAAATGAAACATGAGTAGAAACAAATATATGTTCATCAAAATGAGCTGCTAGGGATTTGTGTCTAAACTTAAGATTGAAAAATTGGATTGAAAGAGGGAGACTTGTGGCCTCTTATATAGGCACCAATTAGGGCTTCTTTACGTCACTTGAGCTGGACACATCTTGAGCATTGACCTAGTTCAAACTCAACCGGGTATCAATTCGTGTTCCCGTCAATTGACACACCATGTACCCAAATTAATTAACCAATTAGCATTGTCTAGGTGCCACGACTCTTCCTGTATCTTCAATTTGAAATCTCCAGCTTTAAGTTGCTTAGTTGACCAAGTCAACTCCGAGGTTTTTTTATCGGGTTTCTGCCCATTTCATACGATCGATCACCAATCTATATAATAGCACAGTTAAGATCACCTTGCTCCTCTCTTCTTCTAGCCTGAAGCTATGTTACTCGGATACGCTAATATAGGCTCCGTACCCGTATCGGACACGTATCTGATACCGATACGCGTCCGATACGGCACCGATACGTATCCGATACGCCAGCTGGCGTATCCGCCTATGTGGCGTATCCTTACTTGGCTGATATGGACTCCGTTGACACTCCAGGATACGGCAAATAATGTTCGGATACGCCCGGGATACGGCGGGACACGTGAGCTGCGCCAGTGAACCGCACACGCTGCACCCGTGAGCCGCGACCGTGAACCGACCCGCACCTGTGAGCCGCGCAAAGACCATTGCACAAATGTGATTTTTTTTTCACCCAGTGGGATTCGAACCCGGGATAGCCCCAAGTTGGCCAAAACCTTTACCACTCCACCATAGTTTCACTTGTGTACTATACAATAACTATGGTATTTAATCTATACTTAGAGTAAGCCTTTAATTTTTTATAGTTTGAGCCTTTAATTAAATTTTTTATGATTATCTAAATACAATATATAAATAATAAAAAATAATATATATATATATATATATAGAGTAGGGCTATTGTGCTTTGCAAAGTAAAGCCATCGTTTTACTTCGGCTTACTTTTTGGATTTTCAAAGTCCAAAACGTCGATCTAACCGTTCAAGTTGATCTACATATTGAAATGTGCTTGCAGACCAAATTTTACATTTTTTGGAATTTTTTTACTATTTATTAAGCCACTTTGAAAATTGCTGATCACATGGTCCAGAAAAAACAGTGCAACAAAATTCTGGACCATGTGATCAGCAATTTTCAAAGTGGCTTAATAAATAGTAAAAAAATTCAAAAAAATGTAAAATTTTGTCTGCAAGCACATGTCAATATGTAGATCAACTTGAACGGTCGGATCGAAGTTTTGGACTTTGAAAATCCAAAAAGTAAGCCGAAGTAAAACGATGGCTTTACTTTGCAAAGCACAATAGCATAATTCTATATATATATATATATATATATATATAATTGGCGTATCGTATCCGGAATTTTTGAAAATTACAGTATCGCCGTATCCGTATCGTATCCGATACGATACCCGTACCCGTATCGTATCCGATACGATACCCGTACCCGTATCCATGCAACATAGGCCTGAAGGAATCGTTCGGAAAAAGCACTTTTCTCCTTCCTCTTTTTCCTTGCCGCTCTCCTTCCTTTGGGTATAAATCTGCTGTTATTCCAAAGGGATCACAGGACCCTGTTATTCCTATTCCAACCGTTCAGAGTTTTTCATGCTCGAATCTCAAGAAAAAATGTTTTTCGTGCCCGAATCTGAACAAAGTTCCACGGCTGGTATCGAAATAACATGGTCCTGTTATTCCTTTGGAATAACAGCAGATTTATTTCCCCTTCGTTCACGAGGGACTTTATCGGGTTTAAATGAAGGGATGAGCGGGTCCGGTCGTCTCTTTTTCTTCTCCATTTCCTCCTTTCTTTTTCTTCAGCAGGCTCAATTCGAGTCTGTTTCCTTTCTCTCTCTCTCTTCTTCGGCCCAGACCGGTTTCAATCTTTTATTTTCTCATTTCGGTTTGGGCCCAGCAGCCTCCCTCTCTTCTTTTCCGTTCTCGTCCAACTGGATATTGATTTTTAGAAAATAATTCATGAGCTATTTTTATTTTTTGAATAAAAGTTGGAGATCAAGTTACTTAACTATTTAATAACCACAATAAATTTTTTTATACGTATTTCAAAACGTGCGACCTCTCACACACGATACATGATCTATTTAGTTTCAAAAATTAGTTTCATGTTTCGTTTGAGTTAAATTTCATATATTAATGTTTAATAAATTTCCTATATTAATGTTTGGGATTAGAAATTTTTAATGACCTAAGTGTGGTTCAACATAGATATAAAAAATTTGGATTAGGGACAACACAGATATAAAGAATAAAGAATCTCTTCGACCGCTGAATATTGTAAACTTCCCATGCATGGTCTCTCCAAATTTTGCAAAATATATATGAAATCAAATAACAAGAGCAAATCTGAGTGAAGTTTTGAAAATAAGAAAAAATCAGGGTAATTAAAGTGTGAGGCAATTAATTTTGTCTTATATACATGTGGACTATCAATTAATCAATTTCAATCATTTTATTGATAAGAATGATACACGTACGCATGTATAAATTACATTTAATAGTAAGTCATTTTTTTTGCTGCCAAACATTCAGTATTATAGTTTTGAGGAATACATATAAATACGAGGTAGAAGTGAACATTTGGAGGGTAGAAGACATCCACTTTAACTACAGTCAACAGAGAAATTAGCCTAAGCTAGAACGAACCAACTAAAAGCAAATTTTCAAACTACTTTTTTATCCAATATTGGGTGGAAAAGTATCCTCCAAGTAATGTAAGGGCTGTTTGGCACCTCTCGAATTGATGGGAATTACATTAGTTGAGATTAGATGAGGCAGTAATTCCAACAAGGTGTTCGGCAGTCAAAACTTGTACCTAAAATTTTCTTTGGAATGTTTCCAACTGTCTCCACTATAGTGCAATTTTTTGAAAAATTGAACCTGCACTAAGAGATGATAATTTTTTCTCCAAATCTCTCTATGCACTCCTCTCTCCTCCACCTCAGCATTTCTTTTTCTTCTCTCTACCGTCCTTGCAAAATCACTTTTTTTTAAGACACTCTCCTCTCTCCACTACACAAACAATTTAACGGGATAGAAGTTGTATATGTAAATATTTATATCTTAGTTAATACCTTCCTTGTGGGACTATTGAATCCAGACGGATCCAATAGGTTGATGCTACGATGCTACGGATCCAACAATGATCAATCTGTTAATTAATTTTAAATATATTAAATCTTGTAGATATATGAAATCTATGAAATATATGATCAATTAGTAAATATATGAAATCTTGTATTAATCACCACAATGATCAATTTGTTAATTAATTTTAAATATGTTTTTGGTGATCGGATAACAAGCTTATGGTACAAGTATTGTTATGTTATTGCTTATTTGATTTAATTTGATTTAATTCATAATTCTTTAATTGATATTATCAATTTAGAAAGAAAATAAGATTTCCCACAACTATTCTTATAGTACAACCGAACACTTATTCAGTACATTTTCATAATTATTCCCGTGCATATTTATGAGTATGAGATTCCACAAATAAAAAAGTTAGTTCCTGAAACTGTCGAATCCCATCCCGCACAATCTCATAACAAACGAATAGGTTCTAAAAGATTCCTCTCACTTTACGGTTTGAGGTAGTATTATTAGGTTTTGAAATTCGTGCGAAGTTAAAAAGAACGGTCTAAATTCAATTATTGTAAAAGATTCTCTATTACGGTACCGAGATGATCTAAATTTGTATTGGGTTCCGGATATCCGATTTTGAACCAACTACTCTTTTACCAAGTATTAGTTGAATTCGTATCCTCTCCATTAAAGATGTCCTATGTGTTTTATCTCAGGCCATATTGGCTCGAATCCTGATCAGACGACAAAGATACATTAATTTAAAAGTTGAGTTAATGAAGAAGATGCGGACTCGTATTAGTTGGATGGCATTATCTTTGTATTAAAACGTATTTAGCGATCAAAGTTTACATTTTTGACAATTCAATACTAACTTTAAATAGGTACAAAATTATTATTTTTGAATGGTTCAAAATTTATTTGAAAAAAAAGAAATAATTTTGTATTTATATAAAAAATAATAAAATTGTTTCAAAAAATTGACAATTTAATTTTAATGTATATTTTATTATGAAAATCATATTAAACAGTTCAAATTAATTGTTTGGACATTGAAACAAAAATAAAGATGTAAAACATGATTAGATTACGATAAAATAAAACATTTTAACACTATCGCTTCTAGAAATCTATCTATATTTACTAATTCTCTAAAAGTGTCTATCTTTTATCTAAAGTGGCGTCTACAAAAGAAAATCTAAATCAAACCCTCGGCAACTCCATTCTCTCCTCTCACTCGATGTTAGAGAAGGATTGGACGGCGCTCCCACCGGAGCTGATCCAACTCATCGCCAAGAAACTTCCCGACCTCCTTGATTTCATTCGCTTCCGAGCGACATGCAAGACCTGGCGCTCCTCTGCCCCTCTCTCAGACCCTCCTCCGCAACTCCCTTGGTTTATCGAGTTATTGGAGAAAAGATACTACCGCACTTATGGTACTCATCTAAGTGAAAAACAACAATTTTACTCTGTTTCCTCCTGTCAAAACCTTACGATCCGTTTAAACCAATCCGAGATACTCCAGAATTGGATCGATGGGGGAGCCTTCAGCCATTACCTTCCTTTTGATGACCTCCGTAAAGAAACCTTGTATTTCTTCAATCCCCTCAATAAAGATCAGTTTTTGCTTCCTAGGCCTTGTTTAGGTCCTTATACCCCATGGATGGTCTGGACCGGTACATATCCCATTCGTAATCGAACCATTATCCTTGTTGATTATTATGGATGGGCCTGTTATGATCCACACAGCAATAAGTGGGCTGGACAAAATGGATTCTTTTACAAGGGATGTTCATGTTGTTATTGGCGAGGAATGTTCTTTTCTACATATGTGGCGTGTGAAACAAGGGTTTTTGATGTATCATCGATAAAGTTGTTGCACAAGATACCGCCACCAGAGGATGAGTTGATTAAAAATTATTCGTTTGACAATGGTTATCTTGGTGGGCTTCTAAGAAAATCATACCTTGTCGAGTCGTTAGGAATAATTTTGAGGGTTTCTTGGTTTTATGACAAGGACAAAAAAATTGTGGAGGATTATATGTTTCACATCAATAGGCTTGAGTTTGATGGATTAGATGGGAAGCCTTGTTGGGTCAGAGTCGACAACATAGGGAACCAAATTCTATTTTTACATGACATGAATGGTTTCTCCATGAGTGCTAAACCTTCTACCGGATTTAGAGAGGGTTGTATTTATTTCATCAATCCTGATGACGATAAACCTTATGTGCATGACATTTTGGCTGGTACAGTTGAAAGGGTACCTTGCCCTTTCAAGAGATGCACTTGGTTTCTTCCTAGTCTAAGCTAGAACATCGTTTCATCAATCCTTGTGAAGGTAAACTTTTTATTTTCTTAAAGTCTCTTTGTCCCAGTCAGATAGGTCTCAATTTATATTAGTTTTGATTTGTTATTTGTTGATGCTCCTCGTTTATAATTGCCTTCGTAAGCATTAGTTGGGGTATCTAAATACTCTACACCGTTTCAACATCTTGTAGAGTAGAGTTGGCTACATTGTAGTAATTTGGCAGATTACTTTGGTAACTTGCAATAATCCGTATCACTACACATTCATCCATTTGCATCTTCGGGTGCCAATTTAGATGAAATAGACTGTAATTTACACTTTGGATCCTCAAGATGTTTGCGCATCAACAACTTTTGGTGATTATACTGAGCTCGTAATTAATTGTTCTTTGTAGCATAAAGTGAGCTATCTACATCGTCTTTGGATTTTGAGGGAACTGGTTTCATTGTGTGTACTAGCAGAATTCTCAGAGACTTGTAATTTTTTTTAATGAACAGACTATTAGAGTGGTGGATATTAGTTATCTGTCTAATGTTTTTCTCATCTATAGTTGTATTTCTTTTTCGATTGCTTTTTTATCTTGACCAATAGAATGCTGCAGGAACAGTGAAGTATGCTTGGTTATTTGATATGAAGTTAATTGTGGTGTTCCAAATGCTTTCAATATATCAGGTTTTAAAAATAATCTATGATATACCTGAAGCGTTTTTATTCAATCGTGTTGGCTTTATAGCCTGTAGGTTATTTTAGCAAATTAGTTTGCTTTTTGCATTGACACTATGTGCTTACATATATCATTGCTCACTTGTGTTCTTCTAGGGATGTTTATATGAAATAACTGTCTTCGTGGGATTGAATTGTAACATACAAGGAAGTTGCATGAGCAATATTTGCTACCTTATTTTTTCAAAAACCTATTTGCTACCTTATGATCATTTTTTGTCTCTTAAGATACGGTTGTCTATCTTTCAAATTTTTCATGAATCTCTGTTTGTCCTCGACGATTTTTGGAGTGAGCAATTCCATCAGAAAAACTAACATATTAGAAAAATAAATAGTGATAAGAAAGTTTTGCCCGTGTTGATGTACCTTGTTATTGTGGTGTATGCAATCTTTTTCTATTGCGCTACTGACAGAGAATAGTAAAGGTGTAATGAGTGCCAAAGAGGTAAAAACAATTCTAAGAGCTAATTGCAAATCCTGACAGAGAATAGTAAAGGTGTAATGAGTGCCAAAGAGGTAAAAACAATTCTAAGAGCTAATTGCAAATCCTGACGAGTACGCAACCAAACTTGTACAGTTGGTCATTGGAGGGGGGGGCAGTTACAGTAAGTCTGCAATATAAATTTCTGTGATATTCCTGACTGACATGAACTCCGCTTGTTCTACACAGCCTGTCCCAAGCTAAGAAAAAGGAGCTAGAAATGAAACCCTCAATTGGGTTTCATTTCTAGCCTACCCAACTTGTTTGAGATTAAAGATTTTGTTCTTGTTGTTGTATTCCTCACTAACATGATAAAAATAAGAATTGACACTTTGGTTGGTTCATACTGCTACCATCAATTACAAGTTTGGCATGAGGATACCACATTTCGTTTTCTGGAGTGGTACAGTTTAGTCTATTCAATCTCTGTAATCTCTGGAATTGGCAATATTCAATTTGGTACCGTAATAAGTACTGTGAACCCCAGGCGCTGCATGGTTGCATGCTTTAGCACTGGCCCATTGCTGAGATATATAGCAGATTTTCAAGGCAATTACATGTTTTTTTGTTGAGGCATAATGCACTGAAATAAAAGCTCAATAGATCCTATAATTTCACATTGTATACTATTTGAAGGATTCTCTGTTCTCATATATTAATCTTCTTTCTCTTATTAGCTAATTATTTTAGATACTCCTAGTGGCAGGCCTGTCAAGGATTCTTAGTCTGGTCAAACTTTTAAAGGAATTGATATAGCTTGGTACCAATCCCGAACTGCGGAAGGGGTATACATGTGAAATCGAGGCTTAATGATAATAAATAATGGTGTTATGACTTACGAGATGTTTGGGCAACTGGTACCAGCCATCATACTGTACCTGTCAAAGGGACTAGAATGTAAAAGTGTGAGCTTAACTTGGCCATCAGCTGACAAAAAGGACTTATTCTCCATCTGCCTAAACTATAACACCATTTCTACATCTTTTTTACATGATCTCTATATGAAAATGTACTTCCACACTATATTTTACATTTTTTTTATATTTTTTTTATATTTTTTAAATAGGTAAAAAATCATTAGTTTTGAATGGTCTAGAATTTTTTATAATGCACAAGTATTATCTGCACGAAGATTAATGCAAAAATGCCCCCCAAATTATGACAATTATAATTTTAAGGTCTTAATTAGCTTTTGAATGAGAAATTAGGTGTCCTATATCACTTAAGTTTAATTAATTATTTCTTCATTTTTTGTAATCAATTTTTGTTTAAATATGCTGCTCACTGTTCCTATATGTACTTTTGGCACAAGTAAAATAGAATGAATTTTGCAAGAAATTAAGTGTTAGTACGCATATGTTGAAATGGAAATATCTAAAACCTTTTGTGGCATTTTTTTTTTTTTTTTGGAATGACATGTCTTATTTAACTTTCTATATCCTACATTAAGCATCGCTTTGCACTTTGCCAAGTTAGTGCGGAAGTAACAGAGCATGTCAAGTATGTCATGTAGCCGAAATTTTTATTTTTCTCATTTAAAAAAAAAATAAATAAAATAACTTTGTTTTTTAAAAAATTCTGATTTTAACCCGCCCATCATCTGATTTTGCATGAAGAAAAAGCATTGTTCCTCTTCATAAATATTGTACTATATTAGGTAGGAAAACGATCTATGATATACCTAGATAATAACTTGGCAAAGTGCAAAATTATTACTAATCAGGTATCCAAAAAGTTGTACCTGTATAAAAAGATCGTAAAGTTGTTTTAAAAAAGATAAAATTTGATTATGATGTATATTTTATTATAGAAATCATAGTAAATAATTTGGATTAACTATTTGGACATGGAAACAAAAATAAAGATGTAAAACATATTGGATTACAGTAACAATAAAACATTATATAACAATACGCTTCTCCATATATTTACTAATTTCCTAAAAATAAAAACTTGTGCCTATATTTTCCTACTCATCTATAAATATTTACTAATTTTCTAACAATGTCTATCTTTATCTGCATTGGGGTCTATAAAAGAAAACCTAAATTATCAAACCCTCGGCAGCCTGACAGGAATTCGTATCCTCTGCGGAGTTAACCCCTGCGGGGTCGTGCGGAGCTTTTAATTTGATCCGTTAGTTTTGATCGGACGGACCAGATTCTATTGAAACCCGAATTGAAAACAAAAAAACAAAATTCTCCTTCCCGATAAGATCTGATCTGGTCCGTCCGATCAAAACGAACGGATCAGATTAAAAGCTCTGCACGACTCCGCAGGAAAAACTCCGCAGAGGATACTGGTCCAGCCTGACAGCGGGGGCTTCCCTTCTTTCTCGCTCTCACTCGATGTTAGAAAAGGTTTGGACAGAGCTCCCACCGGAGCTCATCCAAATCATCGGCAAGAAACTCCCCGACCTCCTCGATTTCATCCGCTTCCGAGCCACGTGCAAGACCTGGCGCTCCTCCGCCCCTCTCTCCGACCCTCCGCTGCAACTCCCTTGGTTTCTCGAGTTATTGGAGGACAGATACGACCATCTAAATGAAAATTTGCGATTTTACTCAGTTTCCTCCCATCAAACCCTTACGATACGTTTAAACCTATCCATGGTACTCCTGTTTTGGATCAAGACGGGAGTCTTTAGTCATTACCTTGTTTTCACTGACCTCCATGAAAAAACTTTGTCTTTCTATAATCCCCTCACTAAAGATCAGTTTACACCTCCTTCACCATGTTTTTATCTTGGTACCACATGGATGATCTGGACCGGCAGAGATCCTATTCGTGATCGGAGCATTGTCGTTGTTGATTGGGACCTTTATGTTGTGAATGAAATGGGCAGATGGGCCTGCTATCATCCACACAACATTAAGTGGGTTGAACAAGAAGGATATTATTATTACAATTGTTATTGGCAAGGGATGTTATTTTCTACAGATCCGGCACGGGCAACAACGGTCTTTGATGCTTCTTTGAAAAAGTTGTTGCATGAGATACCGCCACCGGAGGATGAGCTGACTAAATATTCGTTTAGCAAAGGTGAGCTCGGTTGGCTTCTAAGAAAATCATACCTTGTCGAGTCGATAGGAATAATTTTGAGAGTGTCTTGGTTTTATGATCGGGACAAAAAAATTGAGGATTCTATATTTCACATCTACAGGCTTGAGTTTGATGGATTAGATGGGCAGCCTTGCTGGGTCAGAGTCCACAACATAGGGAATCAAATTATGTTTTTAGATGGGATGAATGGTTTCTCCATGACTGCTAGACCTTCTACTGGATTCAGAGAGGGCAGTATTTATTTCATCAATGACGATAATTAAACCTTATGTGCATGACATTTTAGCTGGTACAGTTGAAAGGGTACCTTGCCCTTTCGAGAGATGCACATGGTTTCTTCCTAGTCTATGAGAGCACATCATATCTCTTCATCAATTCTTGTGAAGGTAAATCTTTTTTCTTTTCTGAAGTCTCTTTGCACCAGATAGGTCTCACATCAATTTATATTAGTTTTGATTGGTTATGAATTGTTGCTCCTCATCGCTAATTGCCTTGATGAGCACTAGTATGTATATAATGCTTTTAATTAGGTGATCTAAATACTCTACACCGTTTGAACTACTCGTAGAGTTGGGTACGTTATAGTAATTTGGCAGATTTCTTTGGTAACTTGCAAGAATTCGTATTACTAGTTTACTACTCATTCCTCCATTTGCTTCTTAGGGTGCCAGTTTAATTAGTATAAAATAAATTGGTAATTTGCACTTTGGATCCTCAAGATGTTTGAGCATTGACAACCTTTGCTGATTGCTGATATTTGTAATTAACTGTTTTTTGTAGGATAAAGTGAACTATCTACATCATCTTTGGAATTTGAGGGAAATGCATGGTTTCATTGTGTGTACTTGTTGAATTCTCAGAGATACTTCTAATTTCCTTTTGAACACTATTAGAGTGGAGGATATTAGTTATCTGTCTAATGTTTTTGTCATCAATATTTGTATTTATTTTTCTATTGCTTTTGTATCTGGACCAATAGGAATGCAGCAGCAACAATAAAGTATGCTTGGTTATTTGATATGTTAATTTTGTTGTTCCAAATGCTTTCAATATAGTAGGTTTTGAAAACGATCTATGATATACCTGAGGCGTTGTTTTTTTTAATGGTTGTCGCCAAATTGACAACAACAAATATATTGATTAAAAGAAAGTTTATTTGCAAAAGTAATTTTAAAACCAAAAAATGAAATTCCCTCAGCTCAGTTTCCTACGTACCACAAATTACAAGAACCTAATTAGGGAGAATTCATCACATAATCTAGCCTAGCTATTATCCAGCCATCTCTCAATCTCTAGAGTCGTGTCGTTGATAAGATGCGACACTAGTTTTCTCTTATCTGAAAAGAGTCTTCTGTTTCTCTCTCTCCATAGTGCCCAGGCACCTGCTACTCAGATTACTTTCCAGCAAGCTCTTTGCCATTGTGACAAAGGCATACCAGTTTGTATTCAAGCCTCCTCTATATTAGTAGTACCCCCTCGTAATCTTATATTGTAGTGCGCTCTTAATCCCTGCCAAAACGCCGAGGAATATCTGCCGTCCCATATAAGATGATCCCTAGTTTCCATATCCGATATAAAACACAAATGACATCCTAACTGAACAGCACAAATTTGGGATGCAAGCAAATTTTAATATGGAGATCATGTTGAGTAGTGCGAATCGATCGAATATCTAACCTCAAATAAAAAAATATTGATATAAAGTAAAACATGACCCTTATTTCATGAAGTAGAATAGCCTATGATCAGGGTATCATTGTAATCAATCAGTGTATTAAAAAGGTCTCCATAGATTGGGGACTCGCCCTTCAATTAATAATTCATAAGAGATCTATTCAAATTTCGGATCTACAATTTTTACAGATACATGCATCTTTTTCTAGTCACTCAATTAAGGACTGATTCTCTATCTGTCTAAACTATAACACTATTTTTATATGAAATAATTTATCTCCATCATAATATCTTTCTTTGGAATATACTCCTTATTAATGTATTATTTCTTCCCACAAAAATTAAATGCAATATTATTGTTGCAATATTCTTAAAATTAATCGTGAGATGAAACAACACTCCGATCCATCTGTACAGATAATAAAAACAACAAAATAAATATAAATTTACAATAAAATAAATATTTTTTCATACAAAATATAGATTTTTCTACAACAAAAAAAATATAGATTTACAATAAAGGACAAAAATTATGCTAGAATTAAAAAATCAGACAAAATGAGAATGACACAAGAGATTTATCATTACAACGGAATTGGTTGTTTGAATTGGTAACAAAATTGATATGTAATCAATAAAGCACATCACCGGTTAAGTAATAGATGCATTATTTTCATTTTATAGTTGGTTAATTAGTAAAATAGATTGTATATGCCTAATTACGGCTCAAGTATAATACAGGGTAGAATTAAAAATATATTGTCTCATCTCTAATTCTATGATTTAACATTCATGTAACTATAAGGTTCCAGTTTAATAAAAATTATAGGAAACTAAGAGTCAAATATCTGCCATAAGAAAAAGAATGGCATACCAGTAAGTCCAATTGTTTGTAGTTGTAAATCTCAATATATATATTGTTGATATTGAAGCCGAACTCAAATGGGCTTCGGCCCAACAAGCCGACTAATTTCCATTTGGATGGAAATTGATTTCCGTATGGAAAATAGAATAGAGACAGAGAGAGGAGAGAGATAGCGGCATGAGAAACCAAACAAGCAAAAAAAGCCGTTCCTTTCTTCTTCTCTGTGCTCACTCTAGGGTTTCTTGCTCTCTTGATTCAATCCACTTTAATACACTAGGAAATCTAGAATTAGTGTAATGAAATAGGAAGGGAGTGTTAGAGTGAGTGTTAATGGCTTGATTATCTCATTGTATTGTAAAGACTCAATTGAATTAGTGAAGTTGTGCCGTGTGCTCCCGTGGTTTTTTTTTCCGAAAGGATTTCCACGTAAAATTATTGTGTCTTTTTTTTTATTTTCTGTGATTGATTGCTTGTTTGTGTTGGCTTCTTGTTTGACTAACATATTTCTTCATTCGGTCGGGTATTAGTGTATACCCACAAGGTGTTCGATAAAATTACTCCTTGAGCGCTTCCGTGTACGTTCTCAAATATATATAATGATATTATTTTCAATTGTTTGATCCAAAGATAACGACTTAACAATTCCTAATTTGTCGAGTTTATTAACAAATTATAATAATATATATTATATATATTGATTTTTTCTGATTTCTTACTAAAAGATTTAAAAACGTATTTCATATAATAAATATAATTACTAGAGACATGATTTATCTTATTTTTATTAAAATATATAAATAGATTTAACATTTTTTATATAAAATACATTATTGCTAGTTACATTCACATCATTAACAGATATTTAAATCAACAATCAAATAACAATTGCGTGATAAATCATGCAAAACTTCTCTCTCCAATTAGATATCTCTCTACATGCAATACTCATGAACAATTGGAATTCTGGTCAGATAACTAAAATGTTGTCAGGGCCCCAATGAAGTCGTCAGTGGATCAGGCCAGCTCCTCAAAGTTTACATCAGGATGAAAATTCATCTTTATCGAGTGTAACTGTTTCATTAATAATTATTTGTATTATTCAGTAACATGATATTTAGATAATTCAAGAAATAGAAATAGGAAAAACAATATCCTTGATCCTGTCATCACTGCTGAATCCATCAAGCTGATTAAGCAACTCCAACATATATAGTTCTTTGCACTTCGCCATTGCCACATATCTAACTATAGTCAAATTTCAATTTCAAATGATTTAGGTTATGCTAATTTGGGATAACTTTGAAAAGTGGCCGACTGGTCTTACAACTTGACGGTAACCAGCGGTGAATAGGGTATGTATTTCAGTAAATTGCATAGGCATTTTTTTTTAATATGGATATCATATTAAAAAAAAAGTAAAAAAATTCTTAAAAAATTCTAAAATTTAGTCTCTAAGTATATTTTAATATGGATATCATATTGATTTGGATTTGACAATTTGAACTTTTAAAATGAAGAATTGAAGATATAGAGTATGGGACACAATTAATGAGACATAAAATGCATAAGATATTTGAACCCTCTAGAAATAAATACGATATAGAAGTGAATAATTTGGAAGCTAGAAGACTTCCACATTTACTACAGAATTAGCCTAAGCTAGAACGAACCAACCAAGAGCAAATTTTGAAAGGACAAGGCACCAGTTCCACAATGGCGTTTTTATAAAGTTGTGAATTAAATAGCATTATCTTTTAATGCAGTTGAAAGTCCGTATTAAAGTTTCAATAGCGTTTCTATAAGGAATAAAATTAAAATGTTTTATTGTTTTCATATTTCAATCATGTCTTATATCTTCATTTTTATTTTCAAAATTTAAATAATTAATCTGAATTATTAAACATGGTCTCTATAATTATCTTGAGTGAGAATCCCAGAGCCGAGTGGGCTCGTGTGGATGGGCTTACTGGTAGATGAATAACTCCCCAAACTCTAGTGTGTAATTATTAGATTTCATTCTAATGAAACGATCCTTGCGTTTTTAAAAAAAAAATTCTACATGATCATTATATTATAATGTGCTCGGCGACCAAAGTTTATTTTTTTTACAATTTTTTTACTAAATTTTAGATAGATACAAAATTATTATTTTTAAATGAATCCGAATGTTTCGAAGAAAATAATAATTTTGTATCTATCTTAAAAAATATTTCTTTTATAAAAATATGAAATTTGATCTTCAAATATATTTTAATATGAAAATCATTTGAACAGTTTGAATTGACAGTTTAAGTATTGAAACAAAAATAAAAATGAGAGACATAATTGGTCAGGGAAGTAATAAAATATTTTAACTCTACTCTTCTATAAATATTTACTAATTTTCTAAAAATAAAAACTTCTGCCTATCTTTTCCTACTATTTTATAAATATTTACTAATTTTATAAGAGTTAAAAATTCTGCCTATCGATCTTTTCCTGAATGTCGCCTCTACAAAAGAAAATCTAAACCAAACCCTCGGCGCCTATTTACAGTCGCGGCTTCCTTTCGTCGTTCTCTCTCTCTCACTCGATGTTAGAAAAAGAAAAGGATTGGGTGGCACTCCCACCGGAGCTTATCCAAATCATCGCCAAGAAACTCCCCGACCTCCTCGATTTCATCCGCTTCCGGGCCACGTGCAAGATCTGGCGCTCCTCCGCCCCTCTCTCCGACCCTCCGTTGCAACTCCCTTGGTTTCGCGAGTTATTGGAGGAAAGATTCGACCACACTTATGGTACTTTAAGTGAAAATCTGCGATTTTACTCTGTTTCCTCCTGTCAAACTCTTAGGATCTGTTTAAACCGATCCAATATACTCCGGTATTGGATCAAGAAGGGAGTCTTCGGTCATTACCTTGCTTTTTCTGACCTCTATGAAACAACCTTGTCTTTCTTCAATCCCCTCACTAAAGATGAGTTCACTGTTGGATTTAGAGACGTCTAATTACAATAATAAAGTTGGACATGCGTGCATTATGATTATGATATCAAATACTGTCGCAAGATTACATTTATGTAATGATTAAAATATGTCAAATAATGTGATTAATTAAGTCATGGCATTATACGTATTTATATATATAAGGTTTTGAATACAAATACATATAGAACAATGTTAATCAATATAATTGTTAATGGATCGATTATAGTTGATTAAAATAATAGCAGTAATAAATATAGGCTAAATAAGGAAATCAGAATTTATTCTGATTTAATTCGGTTTTTCTGGAGGTTCCTGATTTTTCAGATCCTTGAAATCCGAAATCAAGATTTCTTGGCAAACTTGTTTTTCAAGCATTAGCCAATTTTTGGCTGCCCTAGGATTAGGGTTTTGCACTGCTATAAAAGGGCTGAGTCTTCAAGGCTTGCAATCAATTCATGACAATTGTCTGCTCCATTGAAAACAAGATACTCTGTCATAATATTTAGGATAGCCAGAGAAAAAGATTGCAAGTTCTTGGAAGGACTCGAGAGCCAACAACTCAAGTCAAGACCAGGAGCGTATCAACCCAGAGCCTTGGAAGCTGTCTGATTGATAGCATACGGAGGCCTTTGAAGATGGAAAGTAAGTTCCGCTGTGCATTAAGTTTAATTTCTTACAAATGAGTAGATCTTGGTTAGGGTTTAAAGTAATTAGGAAAACCCACAAAGTAAACCCAACATTCACACCTCCTTCGCCTTGTTTTGATCTTTGGACTTCATGGATGACTTGGACCGGCACAGATCCTTTTCGTGATCGGAGCATTGTCGTTGTTGATCGGGACCTTTCTACTCCGAATAAAATAGGCAGATGGGCCTGCTATGATCCACACAACAATAAGTGGGTTGAACAAGAAGGATATTATTATAACAGTTGTTATTGGCAAGGGATGTTCTTTTCTACATATCTGGCATGGATAACAGAGGTCTTTGATGCTTCTTCGAAAAAGTTGTTGCACGAGATACCGCCACCTGAGGATGAGCTGATTAAAAATTATTCTTTTGAGAAGGGTGATCTTGGTTGGCTTCTAAGAAAATCATACCTTGTCGAGTCGTCAGGAATAATTTTGAGAGTGTCTTGGTTTTATGACTGGGACAAACAAATTGAGGATTCTATATTTCACATCTACAGGCTTGAGTTTGATGGATTAGATGGGCAGCCTTGCTGGGTCAGAGTCCACAACATAGGGAATCAAATTCTGTTTTTAGAGGGGATGAATGGTTTCTCCATGACTGCTAGACCTTCTACCGGATTCAGAGAGGGAAGTATTTATTTCATCAATGATGATGAACCTTATGTGCATGACATTTTGGCTGGTACAGTTGAAAGGGTACCTTGCCCTTTCGAGCGATGCACGTGGTTTCTTCCTTGTCTATGCTAGCACACCTCTTCGTCAATCCTGGTGAAAGTAAACTCTCTTTTTTCCTGAAGTCTCTTTGCCCCAGATAGGTCTCACATCAATTTATGTTAGTTTTGATTGGTTATCGATTGTTGATCCTCATCGCTAATTGTCTTGATGAGCACTAGTATGTATATAATACTGCTTTTAATTAGGTGATCTAAATACTCTACACCGTTTCAACTACTAGTAGAGTAGAGTTGGGTATGTTGTAGTAATTTGAGAGATTTCTTTGCTAATTTGCAATAATCCGTATTACTACTTATTCATCCATTTGTATCTTAGGGTACTGGTTTTGTATAAAATTGATTGGTAATTTGCACTTTGGACCCTCAAGATGTTTGGACATTGACAACCTTGCTGATTATGCTGATATTAGTTTGTAATAATTGTTTTTTGTAGGATAAAGAGAGCTATCTACATCATCTTTGGAATTTGAGGGAAATGGTTTCTTTTGAATGAATAGAATATTAGAGTGGTGGATATTAGTTATCTGTCTAATGTTTCTGTCATCATTATTTGTATTTCTTTTTCTATTGCTCTTGTATCTGGACCAATAAGAATGTAGCAGGAACGTTAATGTATGCTTGGCGGAACCAACTCGGGTGCTTTTCTTAGAGAAAAGCACCTTCCTGCTTTTCCGATCTGAGCCATTTAAATTTGTTGAGATTTGTGCATGAAAAAGTTACTTTATCGAGATACGTGAATAGAAAATTTTGAATAGTTCGGATCGGAAAAGCAGGAAGCTGCTTTCCTCTAAGAAAAGCAGCAGAGTCGGATCCATGCTTGGCAATAGGATATGGGTTACTTGTGCTGTTCCAAATGCTTTCAATATAACAGCTTTTGAAAATGATCTATGGTATGCCTGAGGCATTTTTATACCTATCTTGTCGGCTTTATAGCCTATACCCTATAGATTATATGAGCAAAGCTTCCTCTCTGCATTGACACTATGTGCTAGCATATATCATTGCCCACTTCTGTTATTTTAGCCTTTAGGAATGTTTCTTTGAAATAACTGTCTTCATGGGATTTAATTGTAACATAAAAAAGAAGTTACCTGAGCAATTTTTGTTACCTTATGTTCATTTTGCTGAAATTTTTATTTATAAGAAAATAAATAAATAAAATATTAAAAATAGGAAATGTTGTGTGGGAATTTTAAAAATAGAAGGCAGGGACGCCATGGCATCTCAAGACACGCTACTTTACTTTGTTTTTTGCCTTTGTTTTTTGGCTGCTGTAATAGAATGGGAGAGAGCGACGGGAAAGAAAAGGGTATAGGGTTGAACCTCTGGAAGCCAGGGCAGTCCACTTTTTTTTTTCGTTTCTTGGTTGGCCTTTTTCATTTTTCATTTTTCATTTTTCTAGGTTGGGGTGTGCCATGGCAGCTCACAGTAGATTTTTTTTTCGTTTTTTTCAAATTCCCACACGATATTTTCTATTTTTAATATATTTTTATTTTCTTATGTATAAAAATTTCGGTTCATTTTGTCTCTCTACAATATACGTCAAGTTTCAATTCCGACAATCTTTTAAATTTTTCTTGAATCTCTGTTTATCCTCGACGATTTTTGGAGTGAGTTATTTCCATCCGAAAAATAACATATTAGATAAATAAATATTGATAAGAAAGTTTTGCCCGTGTTGATGTACCTTGTAATTGTGGTGTATGTAATCTTTCTTATTTCACGACTGACAGAGAATACTAAAGGTGTAATGAGTGCCAAAGAGGTAAAAATAATTCTACCAGCTAATTACAAATCCTTACAAGTATGCAATCAAACATGTACATGTGGTCATTGGAGGCAGCCCCAGTTATAATGAGCCCGAAGTATATATTTCTAGGAAATTCCTGACTGATATGACAGAAGTAAGAATTGTAACTTTGGTTAGTTCATACTGGTACCATCAATTTCAAGTTTGGCATGAGGGTACCACATTTCGTTTTCTCGAGTGGTACAGTTTACTCAAGTCCTTGCTGGATGTCATTTTTTCCAACAGCTGATGAAATTTAACTGGCTCAATCTCTGTAACTCTAGAATTGGCTATATGCACCTAACAGTTCAATAAGGGTTTAGTTTTGAATTGTCCATTGCTGGTATGGCTTGGTACCATTCTGGAAATGAGGATGGGGTATACATTTGAAATTGAGGCTTAATGCTAATAAATAATGGTGTTATGAGATGTTTGGGTAACTGGTACCATTTAGGTACCTGGCCCAGAAAGTTTCATAAATTGTACCTGTCAGAGGGACTAGATAGTAAAAGTGTGAGCTTAAGTTGGCTATCAGCCGACAGTGAAAAAAAAGAGTAAACAAAAAAGAGGTGAGGTGCCTATTTTGATACGTGGGTCCGTCCACAGGCAAAGCGACTCCCTGCTTGTGTTTATATCAGTTGTGTGACTCTTTAAGTTTGCTAAGTATATTATGTAATTTTTTGTGTGTTTATTATATTATGCAACTCTTATGTATGCTTAGAGAACAGCTAGGTGTATTGGCCAAAATTGTTTCACAAGTACAACAGAAAAACTCACTGAAGAGTCCAGTCATCGTACATAAATAATATGCGCATTCTGAGTCAAGTCAACTGCTGAAACTGATACCATTATAAGTTCCTAGTAGATTTCGTTTGTAAATATTTGGAACTTACAAACCATTCAGAAATTAAGTAAATAACTCTTTGCAGATTTCAACTCCTGCCTTGTCTTTTTGTAATACCACCTCACATAACTGAGACAAATCTCGGACAAAGCAATTCATACTTTTATAAAATTACTTATATTTGTTATAGTTTTTTTTTTAATCTACCCCTTATTAATGTATTAATTTGTTCCCACAAGAATTAAATGCAATATTATTATTGTTACAATATTCTTGAAATTAATCCTGAGATCAAACAACACCTCCACCTGTACATGCACTTACAAAATGTGATATTCTCTGCAACGTAAACAACTTCGGTAAAAATCTAAATTCATGTGTGCAATTCACTCAAGAGATTCAATTCGTGGAACCTATTCATATTTTTAATATATCCATTTATGGATAAATCAAGAGTGAGGCTATGGTGCTATGCATAGCACGGATGGCTAGTGTACTACGGCTCAATATGGTACTGTTTAAAATCCTAACGGTCGATCCGACCGTTCAATGTGATAACCATATGAATATGTACTTGCAAACTAAATTTTATATTTTTTCGAATTTTTTTACTATTTTTTCAGATAGGTAGAATTTTGATGGTCCAGAATTTTCAAAAAACACTGATTTTTCTACCTATCTGAAAAAATAGTAAAAAAATTCGAAAAAATATAAAATTTAGTTTGCAAGTACATATTCATATGGATATCACATTGAACGGTCGGATCGACCGTTAGGATTTTAAAAAGTACTATATTGAGCCGTAGTACACTAGCCATCCGTGCTATGCATAGCACCATAGCCTCACTCATAAATCAATTATCATTCCTTAATTTTCTATTTTTCCACAATAGTGTTGGAATTACCACATCATCAATTTTAGTAGACAAAGTAAGCATATATGTTTACGAAAACAATTATTATTAATGGGTAATTCAGGCATTGTAGGCTAAAATTAGGAGTAGAACTAGGGTGTTCTTAAGTTTACCATGTTCTTTTGTGAACTTAACTCTAAAATCTATCGAATTAACTTCAATCGACGAATCCAAACCGAAATCGACATATTTTATGAGTGATGCATCTACATACAAAAAATTTAAATTTTCGAATTAGTTTTATATAGAGTCAAGTGGTAAAAAAAATGTCCAAAAAATTAATGCATTAAAAAAAAATTATAAACCTTCTAATTTTGACTGCTTAATTTTACACTAAGTTAGTTCTAAAATTTAAAATTTTCTCATGCAAATAATCACTCATAAGATTGATTGGTTTCAGCGGTTTGAATTCGTTGTTTGAAGCCAATACAATAGATTTTAGAGTTATATTCACAAATAGACCTGGCGAACTTAAGAACACTCTAGTTCTACTCTAAAATTATCTCCAATATTCAAAGGCAACTGGTTGGATTTGGCAATATCCTATGGCCAACTATTATATTATATTTATAAGAAAACTCCAACTTTGTTAATTTTCCAGAAATACAACAACTATATAATACTAATTAGGTTAATTGTTGGGTAACAAAAATATTTTTTTTAGATTAACGATAACTACGCATTTGTGAACAACCACGTTGAATATACGAGATATGCAATTATTATTAATCTCAATATCCTATTATTGGGTAACGAAAACAATTGGTAAAACTATACTTCTCACAATCTTGTCTAGCTAAATCTTCTTAGTTTGAGGCGGTGCTGGTGTTTTTGGGAGTTATATATTGAACTACATTTTCAATAATTGATGTGCATATTCTCACTTTTTGTTAATTTTTGGTGATTATAAGGCCTATGAAACTGTTGCAATTAATATAATTATTAAGAACATCATATTGACAAAAAAAAAAAAATTGATATAAAATAATAAATATTTTTTTATTAAAGTAGGCCAATAAACCCACCGATTTACAAATCGGCCTAAAGTTGGAGTAAAGCTTTGCAGCCATTTTTCCAGTTGAGATATATGATCATTGTAGGTTTACTGATGCTCTGGTTTAAACTGGAAGATTGAATTTGGGCCGTCGGCGTGAGCCATGTGGTTTGACTGTTTGAGGAGGAAATTTGGGCTGGAAAAATTGGTGCTGAAAAAGGATGGGCTGAGGTGAGAAAATATGTGTTGTCGGCGCTTTTGATCTCAAAAGTCAAAACATCCTTTATCACCCTATCACAAATCTAAACGAAACACTCATCGCATTCTCACAGCGTTGACTTCCCATATCTCTCTGGATCAAATGTTAGAAGAAGAGAAGGATTGGACGGTGCTCCCACCGGAGCTGATCCAAACCATCGCCAAGAAACTTCCCGACCTCCTCGATTTCATCCGCTTCCGGGCCACGTGCAAGACCTGGCGCTCATCCACCCCTCGCTCCGACCCTCCGCCGCAACTCCCTTGGTTTCTAGAATTATTGAAGGAAGAATACTATCTCACTTACGGTACTCTAAGAGAAAAACAACGATTTTACTCTGTTTCCTCCTGTCAAAACCTTACGATCTGTTTAAACCAATCCGAGATACTCCAGAATTGGATCAATGGGGGAGCCTTCAGCCATTACCTTCCTTTTGATGACCTCTGTAAAGAAACCTTGTCTTTCTTCAATCCCCTCAATAAAGATCAGTTTTCACTTCCTAGGCCTTGTTTAGGTCCTTATACCGGTACCCCATGGATGGTCTGGACCGGCACATATCCAATTCGTAATCGGACTATTGTCCTTGTTGATTTTAACGGATGGGCTTGCTATGATCCACACAACAATAAGTGGGTTAAACAACAACGAAACTTTTACAAGGGAAATTCATTTTGTTATTGGCAAGGAATGTTCTTTTCTACATATTCGGCACAGATAACAGAGGTCTTTGATACTTCCTCGAAAAAGTTGTTGCACATGATACCACCACCGAAGGATGAGCTGATTATAAATTATTCGTTTGGTAAGGGTTATCTAAGAAAATTATACATTGTCGAGTCGTTAGGAATAATTTTGAGGGTTTCTTGGTTTTATGACAAGGAGAAAAAAATTGTGAAGGATTCTATGTTTCACATCAATAGGCTTGAGTTTGATGGATTAGATGGGAAGCCTTGTTGGGTCAGAGTCGACAACATAGGGAACCAAATTCTATTTTTACATGACATGAATGGTTTCTCCATGAGTGCTAAACCTTCTACCGGATTTAGAGAGGGTTGTATTTATTTCATCAATCCTGATGACGGTAAACCTTATGTGCATGACATTTTGGCTGGTACAGTTGAAAGGGTACCTTGCCCTTTCAAGAGATGCACTTGGTTTCTTCCTAGTCTAAGCTAGAACATCGTTTCATCAATCCTTGTGAAGGTAAACTTTTTATTTTCTTAAAGTCTCTTTGTCCCAGTCAGATAGGTCTCAATTTATATTAGTTTTGATTTGTTATTTGTTGATGCTCCTCGTTTATAATTGCCTTCGTAAGCATTAGTTGGGGTATCTAAATACTCTACACCGTTTCAACATCTTGTAGAGTAGAGTTGGCTACATTGTAGTAATTTGGCAGATTACTTTGGTAACTTGCAATAATCCGTATCACTACACATTCATCCATTTGCATCTTCGGGTGCCAATTTAGATGAAATAGACTGTAATTTACACTTTGGATCCTCAAGATGTTTGCGCATCAACAACTTTTGGTGATTATACTGAGCTCGTAATTAATTGTTCTTTGTAGCATAAAGTGAGCTATCTACATCGTCTTTGGATTTTGAGGGAACTGGTTTCATTGTGTGTACTAGCAGAATTCTCAGAGACTTGTAATTTTTTTTAATGAACAGACTATTAGAGTGGTAGATATTAGTTATCTGTCTAATGTTTTTCTCATCTATAGTTGTATTTCTTTTTCGATTGCTTTTTTATCTTGACCAATAGAATGCTGCAGGAACAGTGAAGTATGCTTGGTTATTTGATATGAAGTTAATTGTGGTGTTCCAAATGCTTTCAATATATCAGGTTTTAAAAATAATCTATGATATACCTGAAGCGTTTTTATTCAATCGTGTTGGCTTTATAGCCTGTAGGTTATTTTAGCAAATTAGTTTGCCTTTTGCATTGACACTATGTGCTTACATATATCATTGCTCACTTGTGTTCTTCTAGGGATGTTTATATGAAATAACTGTCTTCGTGGGATTGAATTGTAACATACAAGGAAGTTGCATGAGCAGTATTTGCTACCTTATTTTTGCAAAAACCTATTTGCTACCTTATGATCATTTTTTTGTCTCTTAAGATACGGCAAGTTTTAATTCCGACAATCTTATATAGTCTTGTAATTTTCTTGTCTATCTTTCAAAATTTTCATGAATCTCTGTTTGTCCTCGACGATTTTTGGAGTGAGCGATTCCATCAGAAAAACTAACATATTAGAAAAATAAATAGTGATAAGAAAGTTTTGCCCGTGTTGATGTACCTTGTTATTGTGGTGTATGCAATCTTTTTCTATTGTGCTACTGACAGAGAATAGTAAAGGTGTAATGAGTGCCAAAGAGGTAAAAACAATTCTAAGAGCTAATTGCAAATCCTGACGAGTACGCAACCAAACTTGTACAGTTGGTCATTGGGGGGGGGGGGGCAGTTACAGTAAGTCTGCAGTATAAATTTCTGTGATATTCCTGACTGACATGAACTCCGCTTGTTCTACACAGCCTGTCCCAAGCTAAGAAAAAGGAGCTAGAAATGAAACCCTCAATTGGGTTTCATTTCTAGCCTACCCAACTTGTTTGAGATTAAAGATTTTGTTCTTGTTGTTGTATTCCTCACTAACATGATAAAAATAAGAATTGACACTTTGGTTGGTTCATACTGCTACCATCAATTACAAGTTTGGCATGAGGATACCACATTTCGTTTTCTGGAGTGGTACAGTTTAGTCTATTCAATCTCTGTAATCTCTGGAATTGGCAATATTCAATTTGGTACCGTAATAAGTACTGTGAACCCCAGGCGCTGCATGGTTGCATGCTTTAGCACTGGCCCATTGCTGAGATATATAGCAGATTTTCAAGGCAATTACATGTTTTTTTGTTGAGGCATAATGCACTGAAATAAAAGCTCAATAGATCCTATAATTTCACATTGTATACTATTTGAAGGATTCTCTGTTCTCATATATTAATCTTCTTTCTCTTATTAGCTAATTATTTTAGATACTCCTAGTGGCAGGCCTGTCAAGGATTCTTAGTCTGGTCAAACTTTTAAAGGAATTGATATAGCTTGGTACCAATCCCGAACTGCGGAAGGGGTATACATGTGAAATCGAGGCTTAATGATAATAAATAATGGTGTTATGACTTACGAGATGTTTGGGCAACTGGTACCAGCCATCATACTGTACCTGTCAAAGGGACTAGAATGTAAAAGTGTGAGCTTAACTTGGCCATCAGCTGACAAAAAGGACTTTTTCTCCATCTGCCTAAACTATAACACCATTTCTACATCTTTTTTACATGATCTCTATATGAAAATGTACTTCCACACTATATTTTACATTTTTTTTATATTTTTTGAATTATTTTTTAAATAGGTAAAAAATCATTAGTTTTGAATGGTCTAGAATTTTTGATAATGCACAAGTATTATCTGCACGAAGATTAATGCAAAAATGCCCCCCAAATTATGACAATTATAATTTTAAGGTCTTAATTAGCTTTTGAATGTGAAATTAGGTGTCCTATATATCACTTTAAGTTTAATTAATTATTTCTTGATTTTTTGTAATCAATTTTTGTTTAAATATGCTGCTCACTGTTCCTATATGTACTTTTGGCACAAGTAAAATAGAATGAATTTTGCAAGAAATTAAGTGTTAGTACGCATATGTTGAAATGGAAATATCTAAAACCTTTTGTGGTATTTTTTTTTTTTTTTGGAATGACATGTCTTATTTAACTTTCTATATCCTACATTAAGCATCGCTTTGCACTTTGCCAAGTTAGTGCGGAAGTAACAGAGCATGTCAAATATTTCATGTAGCCGAAATTTTTATTTTTCTCATTTAAAAATAAATAAATTAAATAACTTTGTTTTTTAAAAAATTTTGATTTTAACCCGCCCATCATCTGATTTTGCATGAAGAAAGCATTGTTCCTCTTCATAAATATTGTACTATATTAGGTAGGAAAACGATCTATGATATACCTAGATAATAACTTGGCAAAGTGCAAAATTATTACTAATCAGGTATCCAAAAAGTTGTACCTGTATAAAAAGATCGTAAAGTTGTTTTAAAAAAGATAAAATTTGATTTTGATGTATATTTTATTATAGAAATCATAGTAAATAGTTTGGATTAACTATTTGGACATTGAAACAAAAATAAAGATGTAAAACATATTGGATTACAGTAACAATACGCTTCTCCATATATTTACTAATTTCCTAAAAATAAAAACTTGTGCCTATATTTTCCTACTCATATATAAATATTTACTAATTTTCTAACAATGTCTATCTTTATCTGCATTGGGGTCTATAAAAGAAAACCTAAATTATCAAACCCTCGGCAGCCTGACAGGAATTTGTATCCTCTGCGGAGTTAACCCCTGCGGAGTCGTGCGGAGCTTTTAATTTGATCTGTTTGTTTTGATCGGACGGACCAGATTCTATTGAAACCCGAATTGAAAACAAAAAAAAACAAAATTCTCCTTTCCGATAAGATCTGATCTGGTCCGTCCGATCAAAACGAACGGATCAGATTAAAAGCTCTGCACGACTCCGCAGGAAAAACTCCGCAGAGGATACTGGTCCAGCCTGACAGCGGGGGCTTCCCTTCTTTCTCGCTCTCACTCGATGTTAGAAAAGGTTCAGAGCTCCCACCGGAGCTCATCCAAATCATCGGCAAGAAACTCCCCGACCTCCTCGATTTCATCCGCTTCCGAGCCACGTGCAAGACCTGGCGCTCCTCCGCCCCTCTCTCCGACCCTCCGCTGCAACTCCCTTGGTTTCTCGAGTTATTGGAGGACAGATACGACCATCTAAATGAAAATTTGCGATTTTACTCAAGTTTCCTCCCATCAAACCCTTACGATACGTTTAAACCTATCCATGGTACTCCTGTTTTGGATCAAGACGGGAGTCTTTAGTCATTACCTTGTTTTCACTGACCTCCATGAAAAAACTTTGTCTTTCTATAATCCCCTCACTAAAGATCAGTTTACACCTCCTTCACCATGTTTTTATCTTGGTACCACATGGATGATCTGGACCGGCAGAGATCCTATTCGTGATCGGAGCATTGTCGTTGTTGATTGGGACCTTTATGTTGTGAATGAAATGGGCAGATGGGCCTGCTATGATCCACACAACAATAAGTGGGTTGAACAAGAAGGATATTATTATTACAATTGTTATTGGCAAGGGATGTTATTTTCTACAGATCCGGCACGGGCAACAACGGTCTTTGATGCGTCTTTGAAAAAGTTGTTGCATGAGATACCGCCACCGGAGGATGAGCTGACTAAATATTCGTTTAGCAAAGGTGAGCTCGGTTGGCTTCTAAGAAAATCATACCTTGTCGAGTCGATAGGAATAATTTTGAGAGTGTCTTGGTTTTATGATCGGGACAAAAAAATTGAGGATTCTATATATTTCACATCTACAGGCTTGAATTTGATGGATTAGATGGGCAGCCTTGCTGGGTCAGAGTCCACAACATAGGGAATCAAATTATGTTTTTAGAGGGCAGTATTTATTTCATCAATGACGATAAACCTTATGTGCATGACATTTTAGCTGGTACAGTTGAAAGGGTACCTTGCCCTTTCGAGAGATGCACATGGTTTCTTCCTAGTCTATGAGAGCACATCATATCTCTTCATCAATTCTTGTGAAGGTAAATCTTTTTTCTTTTCTGAAGTCTCTTTGCACCAGATAGGTCTCACATCAATTTATATTAGTTTTGATTGGTTATGAATTGTTGCTCCTCATCGCTAATTGCCTTGATGAGCACTAGTATGTATATAATGCTTTTAATTAGATGATCTAAATACTCTACACTGTTTGAACTACTCGTACAGTTGGGTACCGTATAGTAATTTGGCAGATTTCTTTGGTAACTTGCAAGAATTCGTATTACTAGTTTACTACTGATTCCTCCATTGCTTCTTAGGGTGCCAGTTTAGTATAAAATAAATTGGTAATTTGCACTTTGGATCCTCAAGATGTTTGAGCATTGACAACCTTTGCTGATTGCTGATATTTGTAATTAACTGTTTTTTGTAGGATAAAGTGAACTATCTACACAGTGGCGGATTCAATAGTATAGAATGGGGTCAATTGACCTCCATTTTTTTTCAAATACTAGTAATGAAATATATTTTTGTTCTATAATTTATAGTAAAATGATATATGTACAATAAATTGACCCCCATATTTTTTGTGAAATTTTATACTATTGACCCCCATTTAAAAAAAAAATGAATGATTTGTGTATAATTTGAGGAATTTCTAACATTTTAGAACTTTTTTAAATAAAAAAAAATAAAAAACAATCACATGTGACACTTCTTATTTTAAATTATCTCTCCCTCACTCACCATTATTATTAAAAAAAAATTTTGACCCCCATTCAAAAAATTTCTGCCTCCGCCCCTGTATCTACATCATCTTTGGAATTTGAGGGAAATGGTTTCATTGTGTGTACTTGTTGAATTCTCAGAGATACTTCTAATTTCCTTTTGAACACTATTAGAGTGGAGGATATTAGTTATCTGTCTAATGTTTTTGTCATCAATATTTGTATTTATTTTTCTATTGCTTTTGTATCTGGACCAATAGGAATGCAGCAGCAACAATAAAGTATGCTTGGTTATTTGATATGTTAATTTTGTTGTTCCAAATGCTTTCAATATAGTAGGTTTTGAAAACGATCTATGATATACCTGAGGCGTTATTTTTTTTAATGGTTGTCGGCAAATTGCCAACAACAAATATATTGATTAAAAAAAAGTTTATTTGCAAAAGTAATTTTAAAACCAAAAAATGA
This sequence comes from Carex kokanica, assembly GCA_025461125.1. Classification (NCBI taxonomy): domain Eukaryota; kingdom Viridiplantae; phylum Streptophyta; class Magnoliopsida; order Poales; family Cyperaceae; genus Carex; species Carex kokanica. The sequence continues at coordinate 653,615 of JAJGRX010000858.1, read as the reverse complement.
AATTCCCTCAGCTCAGTTTCCTACGTACCACAAATTACAAGAACCTAATTAGGGAGAATTCATCACATAATCTAGCCTAGCCATTATCCAGCCATCTCTCAATCTCCAGAGTCGTGTCGTTGATAAGATGCGACACTAGTTTTCTCTTATCTGAAAAGAGTCTTCTGTTTCTCTCTCTCCATAGTGCCCAGGCACTTGCTACCCAGATTACATTCCAGCAAGCTCTTTGCCATTGTGACAAAGGCATACTAGTTTGTATTAAGCCTCCTCTATATTAGTAGTACCCCCTCGTAATCTTATATTGCAGTGCCCTCTTAATCCCTGTCAAAACGCCGAGGAATATCTGCCGTCCCATATAAGATGATCCCTAGTTTCCATATCTGATATGAAACACAAATGACATCCTAACTGAACAGCGTAAATTTGGGATGCAAGCAAATTTTAATATGGAGATTATGTTGAGCAATGTGAATCGATCGAATATCTAAACTCAAATAGAAAAATATTGACATAAAGTAAAACATGACTCTTATTTCATGAAGTAGAATAGCCTAGGGTATCATTGTAATCAATCAGTGTATTAAAAAGGTCTCCATAGATTGGGGACTTAATTGCCCTTCAATTAATAATTCATAAGAGATCTATTCAAATTTCGGATCTACAATTTTTACAGATACATGCATCTTTTTTTAGTCACTCAATTAACGACTGATTCTCTATCTGTCTAAACTATAACACTATTTTTATATGAAATAATTTATCTCCATCATAATATCTTTCTTTGGAATATACTCCTTATTAATGTATTATTTCTTCCCACAAAAATTAAATGCAATATTATTGTTGCAATATTCTTGAAATTAATCGTGAGATGAAACAACACTCCGATCCATCTGTACAGATAATAAAAACAACAAAATAAATATAAATTTACAATAAAATAAATATTTTTTCATACAACATATATATTTTTCTACAACAAAATAAATATTGATTTACAATAAAGGACAAAAAATATGCTAGAATTAAAAAATCAAGCAAAATGAGAGTGACACAAGAGATTTATCATTACAACGGAATTGGTTGTTTGAATTGGTAACAAAATTGATATGTAATCAATAAAGCACATCACCGGTTAAGTAATAGATGCATTATTTTCATTTTATAGTTGGTTAATTAGTAAAATAGATTGTATATGCCTAATTACGGCTCAAGTATAATACAAGGTAGAATTAAAAATATATTGTCTCATCTCTAATTTTATGATTTAACATTCATGTAACAATAAGGTTCCAATTTAATAAAAATTATAGAAAATTAAGAGTCGAATATCTGCCATAAGAAAAAGAATGGCATACCAGTAAGTCCAATTAGTTTGTAGTTGTAAATCTCAATATATATATTGTTGATATTAAAGCCGAATACTCAAATGGGCTTCGGCCCAATAAGCCTATTAATTTTCCATTTTGATGTTGATTTCCGTATGGGATATAGAATAGAGACAGAGAGAAGAGAGAGATAGCGGGATGAGAAACCAAACAAGCAAAAAAAGCCGTTCCTTTCTTCTTCTCTATGCTCAGGGTTTCTTGCTCTCTTGATTCAATCCACTTTAATACACTAGGAAATCTAGAATTAGTGTAATGAAATAGGAAGGGAGTGTTAGAGTGAGTGTTAATGACTTGATTATCTCCTTGTATTGTAAAGACTCCATTGAATTAGTGAAGTTGTGCCGTGTGCTCCAGTGGTATTTTTCCCGAAAGAGTTTCCACGTAAAATTATTGTGTCTCTCTTTTGTTTTCTGTGATTGATTGCTTATTTGTGTTGGATTCTTGTTTGACTTGCATATTTCTCCATTCGGTCGGATATTGGTGTATGCCCGCAAGGTGTTCGATAAAATTACTCCTTGAGCGCTTCCGTGTACGTTCTCAACATATATATAATAATATTATTTTCAATTTTTGATCTAAAGATAACGACTTAACAATTCCTAATTTGTCGAGTTAATTAACAAATTATAATAATATATATTATATATATTGATTTTTTCTGATTTCTTACTAAAAGATTTAAAAACATATATCAAATAATAAATATAATTACTAGAGACATGTTTTATCCTATATTTTATTAAAATATATAAATAGACTTAACATTTTTTATATAAAATACATTATTGCTAGTTACATTCACATCATTAACAGATATTTACATCAACAATCAAATAACAATTGCGTGATAAATCATGCAAAACTTCTCTCTCCAATTAGATATCTTTCTACATGCAATACTCATGAACAATTCCAATTCTGGTCAGATAACTAAAATGTTGTTAATAAAATTTTGTTTCAAAATTTGTGCGTTAAAATTATGAATAATTCGAATTCTGGTCAGATAATTAAAAAATTCACAAAAAGTTGAAATACTTCTCCTAGAAAGAAGAGACAGACGTCCGAAATTATTATGAACAGGATATTCCGCTTCAGCGTACTTTGACAACAGAGCTTTATATATATATCTGGTTCAAGTCAAAATAAATAAAATAGTAGGTACCATAAACATTTCTAAAGTTACACCATCTTTTAAAAAAACAGTCAATCTGATCCGATCCCTACGTATTAAGACAACAGTCAATCTGAAACCAATATATTGCATTAGTTTCACCTACAGTTCTTCATTTAACCACTGAAAGGTACCAATACCCTACTAATTAAGATAAATGGTACAGGGCCTGACTGGCATGTACGTATAACTTCACAGGTCAAATGGATGTGTGGCAGTGGGATTTTTGTTTGTGTGTGTAGAGAATGAGAAACACAGACCTCAGTACCAGCCTCTGCACAGACTAGGGCTGTAAATGAGTCAAGTTTGAGCGAGTTACCTCCAACTTGAACTCAGCTCATTAAATAAACGAGCGAGTCAACTCGAGTTGAGATGGTAATCACGAGCTGTAAAGCCAACTCGAACTCAACTCATTAATTATCAACTCGAGTTGGCTCACAACTCGTTTATAACTCATTTAACCAGCTCGTGGGACGGGAGTAGGACTTAGGTTTGGGACTTCGGGTAATCGGGTTTGAGGAATTTGGGTTTTGTTACAGAGTCTGGATTTCTGGGATTTATTGTGATCAATACTGTGTAACTCGAGTTATAAATGAGCGAGTTGGGGTGAGCTCAAACTCAGCTCATTTATTAAACGAGTCAAGCGAACTCGAGCTGTAAATGAGCGAGTTAAAGCGAGCTGTAAACGAGCGAGTTACGAGTTCGATTTGCACTTCGCCATTGCCACATATCTAACTATAGTCAAATTTCAATTTCAAATGATTTAGGTTATGCTAATTTTATGGTTCAAAAATTTCATTGGATTTTATTCAAGGTAATTGCAAAATTGGCAGGTTCATTTGGATTATGGAGCAACAATAAGGCTTCATTGTTTAATTGAAAGGTTCATTGTAAATTTGGGATAACTTTGAAAAGTGGCCGACTGGTCTTACAACTTGACGGTAACCAGCGGTGAATAGGGTATGTATTTCAGTAAATTGCATAGGCATTTTTTTTAATATGGATATCATATTAAAAAAAAAAAGTAAAAAAATTCTTAAAAAAATATAAAATTTAGTCACTAAGCATATTTTAGTTATATGCATATCATATTGGTTCGGATTGACAATTTAAACTTTTAAAATGAAGAATTGAAGATATAGAGTATGAGACACAATTAATGAGACATAAAATGCATAAGATATTTGAACCCTCTAGAAATAAATACCAAGATTCTAAATAGCGTTTATAGCGTCGTAGCGGGAAGGCTAAAAAAAAAGCTATAGCGAATAGCGTCGCTATAGCGGAAGCTATTCCAAATAGCGTTTTTTTTTTTTACATTTCGTATATTCAATATTTGTACTAAATATCAACATTATCTAAGGTCTCATAGAACAATAAATAACACCAAAGTAATTAAGAAATTATAATATTCATATTGAACCCGTACAAAGTCCAAATTGCGGTTCAAAATATCCATAGTAATATCATAAACTATCGATTTTTTCTATTAAAAATATCTTAAGTATCATGATTCATGACATAATCTTTTTTTTTTCTATTCAAATTTTAATTCCGGTTTGGACTTTTTTTCTATTCAAATTTCAATTTCTATTCCCAATTTCAAATTGATTTATTTGTAGCAAGTAGCAACAAATTCAATTTCGGTTTGAGATTTTTTTTATCTTTATTTAAAACCCATATAAATTGCTTAAAAATAAAATAAAAATAAAAATCCATATTGTATAGCGCAAATAGCGCTGTAGCGAACCGCTATAGCGTTGTAGCGGCCGCTATAGCGGCCGTAGCGCAAATAGCGCATTTTGATGTCGTAGCGTAGCGTTTGGGGTCCAAAAACGCTATAGCGGCGCTATAGCGCGCTATTTAGAACACTGATAAATACGATATAGAAGTGAATAATTTGGAAGCTAGAAGACTTCCACATTTACTACAGAATTAGCCTAAGCTAGAACGAACCAACCAAGAGCAAATTTTGAAAGGGCAAGGCACCAGTTCTACAATGGCGTTTTTATAAAGTTGTGAATTAATTAAATAGCATTATCTTTTAATACAGTTGAAAGTCCGTATTAAAATTTCAATAGCGTTTCTATAAGGAATAAAATTAAAATGTTTTATTGTTTTCATATTTCAATCGTGTCTTATATCTTTATTTTTATTTTCAAAATTTAAATAATTAATCTGAACTATTCAACATGATATTTATAATTATCTTGATCAGTAAGAATCCCAGAGACGAGTGGGCTCGTGTGGATGGGCTTACTGGTAGATGAATAACTCCCCAAAACTCTAGTGTGTAATTATTAGATTTCATGCTAATGAAACGATCCTTGACCTTTTAAAAAAAAGAGAAATTTAGATATATACCCATCATAAACTCTGAATTTAGATATTTCCCCATCCAAACTTAAAAATTAGTTATTTACCCATCAAAACTTAACTAATTTATTAATATACCCATTTTTCAATTTTACCTTTTAAAAATAAAATTTAATGAAAATAAAATTCTAAATTGACCATTTTGCCCTTTATTCCAAATTCTGTATTGCTGAAACTTCTGCTTTCATGCGACCCTCCTTCCTCTCCTTTCCGGCGACTTCAACTTCTTACAACCTGTTACGTCTTCATTATTCGGAACATTTTAATTTTGATTAATATTTTCATGATTAAGGTGTAGGCTTATGGTTAGAACTGATAATCAATGAAGAGAACGGATCAATATGCATGGTTTGAATCTTCTTCCATGATGTACAATTTTTGTGAAAGGGAGAAGAGAGAAAATGATGGTTTACGCTTGAGAAATATACAGGCGCCAAAGATAGAGAATAAAATAAGCATCTAAAGAACAGATAAAGTGAAGAGGAAAAGTTGGGCGGAAGGGAGAAATTTTAGCAATACAGTACAAGATGAGAATGGAAGGGGGAAGGCCGCAGTGGGAAAGGAGATGGAGGAGGGGCAAAATTGTCAATTTAGAATTTTATTTTCACTAAATTTTATTTTTATGTGGTAAAATTGACAAATGGGTATATTAATAAATTAGTTAACTTTTGATGAGTAAATAACTAATTTTTAAATTTAGATGGGGAAATATTTAAATTCAGAGTTTATGATGGGTATATATCTAAATTTCTCTAAAAAAAAAATTCTACACGATCATTATATTATAATGTGCTCGGCGACCAAAGCTTATATTTTTTTTTTACAATTGTTTTACTAAATTTTAGATAGATACAAAATTATTGTTTTTAAATGAATTCGAATGTTTCGAAGAAAATAATATTTTTGTACCTATTTTTAAATTTTTTTTATAAAAGTATGAAATTTGGTCTAAAATATATTTTAATATGAAAATCATTTGAACAGTTTAGATTGACAGTTTAAATCTTGAAATATACTTTAATGACGTTTTAATAAAACATTTTAACTCTACTCTTCTATAAATATTTACTAATTTTCTAAAAATAAAAACTTCTGCCTATCTTTTCCTACTATTTTATAAATATTTACTAATTTTATAAGAGTTAAAAATTAAAATTCTGCCCATCTATCTTTTCCTGAATGTCGCCTCTACAAAAGAAAATCTAAACCAAACCCTCGGCCGCGGCTTCCCTTCGTTGTTTTTTCTCTATCTCACTCGATGTTAGAAAAAGAAAAGGATTGGGTGGCGCTCCCACCGGAGCTTATCCAAATCATCGCCAAGAAACTCCCTGACCTCCTCGATTTCATCCGCTTCCGGGCCATGTGCAAGATCTGGCGCTCCTCCGCCCCTCTCTCCGACCCTCCGCCGCAACTCCCTTGGTTTCGTGAGTTATTGGAGGAAAGATTCGACCACACTAATGGTTCTTTAAGTGAAAATCTGCGATTTTACTCTGTTTCCTCCTGTCAAACTCTTAGAATCTGTTTAAACCGATCCAATATACTCCGGTATTGGATCAAGAAGGGAGTCTTCAGTCATTACCTTGCTTTTTCTGACCTCTATGAAACAACCTTGTCTTTCTTCAATCCCCTCACTAAATATGAGTTCACACCTCCTTCGCCTTGTTTTGATTTTTGGACTTCATGGATGACTTGGACCGGCACAGATCCCATTCGTGATCGGAGCATTGTCGTTGTTGATCGGGACCTTTCTACTCCAAATGAAATAGGCAGATGGGCCTGCTATGATCCACACAACAATAAGTGGGTTGAACAAGAAGGATATTATTATAACAGTTGTTATTGGCAAGGGATGTTATTTTCTACATATCTGGCACAGATAACAGAGGTCTTTGATGCTTCCTCGAAAAAGTTGTTGCACGAGATACCGCCACCTGAGGATGAGCTGATTAAAAATTATTCATTTGACAAGGGTGATCTTGGTTGGTTTCTAAGAAAATCATACCTTGTCGAGTCGTCAGGAATAATTTTGAGAGTGTCTTGGTTTTATGACTGGGACAAACAAATTGAGGATTCTATATTTCACATCTACATGCTTGAGTTTGATGGATTAGATTGGCAGCCTTGCTGGGTGAGAGTGGACAACATAGGGAATCAAATTTTGTTTTTAGCAGAGTGGAATGGGTTCTCCATGACTGCTAGACCTTCTACCGGATTCAGAGAGGGAAGTATTTATTTCATCAATGATGATAAACCTTATGTGCATGACATTTTGGCTGGTACAGTTGAAAGGGTACCTTGCCCTTTCGAGCGATGCACGTGGTTTCTTCCTAGTCTATGCTAGCACACCTCTTCGTCAATCCTGGTGAAGGTTTTGATTGGTTATCGATTGTTGATCCTCATCGCTAATAATTGTCTTGATGAGCACTAGTATATATATAATACTGCTTTTAATTAGGTGATCTAAATACTCTACACCGTTTCAACTACTAGTAGAGTAGAGTTGGGTATGTTGTAGTAATTTGAGAGATTTCTTGCTAATTTGCAATAATCCGTATTACTACTTATTCATCCATTTGTATCTTAGGGTACCAGTTTTGTATAAAATTGATTGGTAATTTGCACTTTGGACCCTCAAGATGTTTGGACATTGGCAACCTTGCTGATTATGCTGATATTAGTTTGTAATAATTGTTCTTTGTAGGATAAAGAGAGCTATCTACATCATCTTTGGAATTTGAGGGAAATGGTTTCTTTTGAATGAATAGAATATTAGAGTGGTGGATATTAGTTATCTGTCTAATGTTTCTGTCATCATTATTTGTATTTCTTTTTCTATTGCTCTTGTATCTGGACCAATAAGAATGTAGCAGGAACGTTAATGTATGCTTGGCGGAACCAACTCGGGTGCTTTTCTTAGAGAAAAGCACCTTCCTGCTTTTCCGATCTGAGCCATTTAAATTTGTTGAGATTTGTGCATGAAAAAGTTACTTTATCGAGATACGTGAATAGAAAATTTTGAATAGTTCGGATCGAAAAAGCAGAAAGCTGCTTTCCTCTAAGAAAAGCAGCAGAGTCGGATCCATGCTTGGCAATAGGATATGGGTTACTTGTGCTGTTCCAAATGCTTTCAATATAACAGCTTTTGCAAATGATCTATGGTATGCCTGAGGCATTTTTATACCTATCTTGTCGGCTTTATAGCCTATACCCTATAGATTATATGAGCAAAGCTTCCTCTCTGCATTGACACTATGTGCTAGCATATATCATTGCCCACTTCTGTTATTTTAGCCTTTAGGAATGTTTGGGATTTAATTGTAACATAAAAAAGAAGTTACCTGAGCAATTTTTGTTACCTTATGTTCATTTTGCTGAAATTTTTATTTATAAGAAAATAAATAAATAAAATATTAAAAATAGGAAATGTTGTGTGGGAATTTTAAAAATAGAAGGCAGGGACGCCATGGCATCTCAAGACACGCTACTTTACTTTGTTTTTTGCCTTTGTTTTTTGGCTGCTGTAATAGAATGGGAGAGAGCGACGGGAAAGAAAAGGGTATAGGGTTGAACCTCTGGAAGCCAGGGCAGTCCACTTTTTTTTTTCGTTTCTTGGTTGGCCTTTTTCATTTTTCATTTTTCTAGGTTGGGGTGTGCCATGGCAGCTCACAGTAGATTTTTTTTTCGTTTTTTTCAAATTCCCACACGATATTTTCTATTTTTAATATATTTTTATTTTCTTATGTATAAAAATTTCGGTTCATTTTGTCTCTCTACAATATACGTCAAGTTTCAATTCCGACAATCTTTTAAATTTTTCTTGAATCTCTGTTTATCCTCGACGATTTTTGGAGTGAGTTATTTCCTTCCGAAATATAACATATTTGATAAATAAATATTGATAAGAAAGTTTTGCCGTGTTGATGTACCTTGTAATTGTGGTGTATGTAATCTTTCTTATTTCGCGACTTACAGAGAAGACTAAAGGTGTAATGAGTGCCAAAGAGGTAAAAATAATTCTACCAGCTAACTACAAATCCTTGCAAGTATGCAATCAAACATGTACATGTGGTCATTGGAGGCAGCCCCAGTTATAATGAGCCCGAAGTATATATATATTTCTAGGAAATTCCTGACTGATATGACAGAAGTAAGAATTGTAACTTTGGTTAGTTCATACTGGTACCATCAATTTCAAGTTTGGCATGAGGGTACCACATTTCGTTTTCTCGAGTGGTACAGTTTACTCAAGTCCTTGCTGGATGTCATTTTTCCAACAGCTGATGAAATTTAACTGGCTCAATCTCTGTAACTCTAGAATTGGCTATATGCACCTAACAGTTCAACAAGGGTTTAGTTTTGAATTGTCCATTGCTGGTATGGCTTGGTACCATTCTGGAAATGAGGATGGGGTATACATTTGAAATTGAGGCTTAATGCTAATAAATAATGGTGTTATGAGATGTTTGGGTAACTGGTACCATTTAGGTACCTGGCCCAGAAAGTTTCATAAATTGTACCTGTCAGAGGGACTAGATAGTAAAAGTGTGAGCTTAAGTTGGCTATCAGCCGACAGTGAAAAAAAAGAGTAAACAAAAAAGAGGTGAGGTGCCTATTTTGATACGTGGGTCCGTCCACAGGCAAAGCGACTCCCTGCTTGTGTTTATATCAGTTGTGTGACTCTTTAAGTTTGCTAAGTATATTATGTAATTTTTTGTGTGTTTATTATATTATGCAACTCTTATGTATGCTTAGAGAACAGCTAGGTGTATTGGCCAAAATTGTTTCACAAGTACAACAGAAAAACTCACTGAAGAGTCCAGTCATCGTACATAAATAATATGCGCATTCTGAGTCAAGTCAACTGCTGAAACTGATACCATTATAAGTTCCTAGTAGATTTCGTTTGTAAATATTTGGAACTTACAAACCATTCAGAAATTAAGTAAATAACTCTTTGCAGATTTCAACTCCTGCCTTGTCTTTTTGTAATACCACCTCACATAACTGAGACAAATCTCGGACAAAGCAATTCATACTTTTATAAAATTACTTATATTTGTTATAGTTTTTTTTTAATCTACCCCTTATTAATGTATTAATTTGTTCCCACAAGAATTAAATGCAATATTATTATTGTTACAATATTCTTGAAATTAATCCTGAGATCAAACAACACCTCCACCTGTACATGCACTTACAAAATGTGATATTCTCTGCAACGTAAACAACTTCGGTAAAAATCTAAATTCATGTGTGCAATTCACTCAAGAGATTCAATTCGTGGAACCTATTCATATTTTTAATATATCCATTTATGGATAAATCAATTATCATTCCTTAATTTTCTATTTCCACAATAGTGTTGGAATTACCACATCATCAATTTTAGTAGACAAAGTAAGCATATATGTTTACGAAAACAATTATTATTAATGGGTAATTCAGGCATTGTAGGTTAAAATTAGGAGTAGAACTAGGGTGTTCTTAAGTTTACCATGTTTTTTTGTGAACTTAACTCTAAAATCTATCGAATTAACTTCAATCGAGGAATTCAAACCGAAAACGACATATTTTATGAGTGATGCATCTACATAGAAAAAAATTTAAATTTTCGAATTAGTTTTATATAGAGTCAAGTGGTAAAAAAAATGTTCAAAAAATTAATACATTAAAATTAATTTATAAACCTTCTAATTTTGACCGCTTAACTTTACACTAATTAAGTTAATTCGATCTAAATTTTAAAATTTTCGCATGCAAATTAATCACTCATAAGATTGATCAGTTTCAATGGTTTGAATTTATCGTTTGAAGCCAATCCAATAGATTTTAGAGTTAAGTTCACAAATAGACTTGACGAACTTAAGAAAACTCTATATCTACTCTAAAACTATCTCCAATCTAATTCAAAGGCAACTAGTTGGATTTGGCAATATCCTATGGTTAACTATTATGTTATATTTATAAGAAAATTCCAAATTTGTTAATTTTCCAGAAATACAACAATTATATAATACTAATTAGGTTAATTGTTGGGTAACAACTATATTTTTTAGATTAACGACAACTACGCATTTGTAAACAACCACGTTGAATATACGAGATATGCAATTATTATTAATGTCAATTATAGGGTAACGAAAACAATTGGTAAAACTATACTTCTCACAATCTTGTCTAGCTAAATCTTCTTAGTTTGAGGCGGTGCTGGTGTTTTTGGGAGTTATATATTGAACTACATTTTCAATAATTGATGTGCATATTCTCACTTTTTGTTAATTTTTGGTGATTATAACTTTATAAGGATATGAACCTGTTGTAATTTATATAATTATTATTAAGAACATCATATTGACAAAAAAAATTGATATAAAATAATAAATATTTTTTTATTAAAGGCCAATAAACCCACCGATTTACAAATCGGCCTAAAATTGGAGTATAGCTTTGCAGCCATTTTTCCAGTTGAGATATATGATCATTGTAGGTTTACTGATGCTCTGGTTTAAACTGGAAGGATTGAATTTGGGCCGTCGGCGTGAGCCATGTGGTTTGACTGTTTGAGGAGGAAATTTGGGCTGGAAAAATTGGTGCTGAAAAAGGATGGGCTGAGGTGAGAAAATATGTGTTGTACGACGCTTTCATCTCAAAAGTCAAAGCATCCATTATCACATATCTAAACGAAACACTCATCGCATTCTCACAGCGTTGACTTCCCACATCTCTCTCGATCAAATGTTAGAAGAAGAGACGGATTGGACGGTGCTCCCACCGGAGCTGATCCAAACCATCGCCAAGAAACTTCCCGACCTCCTCGATTTCATCCGCTTCCGGGCCACGTGCAAGACCTGGCGCTCATCCACCCCTCGCTCCGACCCTCCGCCGCAACTCCCTTGGTTTCTAGAATTATGGAAGGAAGGATACTATCGCACTTACGGTACTCTAAGAGAAAAACAACGATTTTACTCTGTTTCCTCCTGTCAAAACCTTACGATCAGTTTAAATCAATCCCAGAGGCTGTGCAACTGGATCGAGGGGGGAGCCTTCAGCCATTACCTTCCTTTTGCTGACCCCCGTCAAGAAAACTTGTCTTTCTTCAATCCCCTCACTAAAGATCAGTTTTCGCTTCCTGGGCCTTGTTTAGCTAATTATGACCCATGGATGGTCTGGACCGGCACATATCCAATTCGTAATCGGACCATTGTCCTTGTTGATTTGAACGGATGGGCCTGCTATGATCCACAGAACAATAAATGGGTTAAACATGCAGAAGGATACTTTTACAAGGGATATTCATTTTGTTATTGGCAAGGAATGTTCTTTTCTACATATTCGGCACGGATAACAGAGGTCTTTGATACTTCCTCGAAAAAGTTGTTGCACAAGATACCACCACCGAAGGATGAGCTGATTAAAAATTATTCGTCTGACAAGGGTGATCTAAGCAAATCATACATTGTCGAGTCGTTAGGAATAATTTTGAGGGTTTTTTGGTTTCATGGCAGGCACAAAAAAATTGTGGAGAATTCTATCTTTCACATCTACAGACTTGAGTTTGATGGATTAGATGGGCAGCCTTGCTGGGTCAGAGTTGACAACATCGGGAACCAAATTCTGTTTCTAGATAAGATTAATGGTTTCTCCATGAGTGCTAGACCTTCTACCGAATTTAGAGAGGGCTGTATTTATTTCATCAATCTCAATGATGATAAACCTTATGTGCATGACATTTTGGCTGGTACAGTTGAAAGGGTACCTTGCCCTTTCAATAGATGCACTTGGTTTCTTCCGAGTCTAAGCTAGCACATCGTTTCATCAATCCTTGTGAAGGTAAACTTTTTATTTTCTTAAAGTCACTTTGTCCCTGTCAGATAGGTGTCAATTTATATTAGTTTTGATTTGTTATTTGTTGTTGCTCCTCGTTGCTAATTTACATTAGTTGGGGTATCTAAATACTCTACACCGTTTCAACATATCGTAGAGTAGAGTTGGCTACATTGTAGTAATTTGGCAGATTAATTTGGTAACTTGCAAGAATCCGTTTGAATCTTCGGGTGCCGATTTAGATGAAATAGACAATAATTTGCACTTTGGATCCTCAAGATGTTTGCGCATCGAAAACTTTTGGTGATTATACTGATATTACCTTGTAATTATCTGTTCTTTGTAGGATGAAGTGGGCATCTCTACATCGTCTTTGGATTTTGAGGGAAATGGTTTCATTTGTGTGTACTAGTAGAATTCCCAAAGATACTTGTAATTTTCTTTTGAATGAACAGACTATTAGAGTGGTGCTGTCTAATGTTTTTGTTATCAACATTTGTATATTTTTCTTTTTCTATTGCTTTTGTATCTGGACCAATAAGAATGCAGCAGGAACGTTAATGTATGCTTGGCTATATGATATGGGTTACTTGTGCTGTTCCAAATGCTTTCAATATAGAAGGTTTTGAAGATCTATGGTATACCTGAGGCATTCTTATACCTATCTTGTCGGATTTATAGCCTATCGGTTATATGAGCAAAGTTTCCTTTCTGCATTGAAACTATGTGCTATCATATATCATCCCTCACTTCCGTTCTTTTAGGAATGTTTTCTTTGAAATCACTGTCTTCACGTGATTGAATTGTAACATAAAAAAAAAAGTTACCTGAGCAATTTTTGTTACCTTATGTTCATTTGGCTCTCTACAATATACGTCAAGTTTCAATTCCGACAATCTGATATTACCAATATTAATTTTAAATATTACGATTTTAGTTTGATGGAAATTTCCGTCATTCGTTATTATTACGATATTAATTTTAAATTCATTTGTTACATTAATAATTTAACATTTTATATATCAATTTGAGTATTTTTTTATCCTTACTATTTTAATTTTGCTGACGTGGCGTGCATCACCTCACTTAGATACTGCGTTGCGATTGACATGTCTTTGTTTTTTCCTGTCCCTCGTACAGATTTAGGGCCTGTTCGGCTGCCACTGTTCCCGTGGGAAAAAAAAAATTCACTTAGAGTGAATTTTTTTTTCCCACGCGCATAGTGTTTCGGCCATTCAAATTGGACCCGAACCCAAGCCCATTCCCGTTCCCGCCTGACAGCCGAACAGGCCCTAAAGTTTGGCAAGCTATGGCATTGGTTGTTCTAAGCAATGATTTAAATAACGTTTATCGCGTCATAGCAGAACGATTAAAAAAACAATGCTATGTCCATATTGTGCTGCTATAGCGCGTTATTTAGAACACTGGTTCTAAGTAATTTGGAATTTAATTTAATCATTTTCCGATTTGAAAATATGAGTATTAATTCTTCAAATAATGTAACCACATCCTAATGAATATATTGATATTCGTGTGGCCGCATTAATATTCGTGCGGCCCACACAATCTTCTTAAATGACAGTTTTCTAAATTACAAATCTCAGAATCAGTTCATCAATGATTTGATTTTTACCTAAATTGTTCTACACATTTATGGACCATATCATAATGAATATATTGATTATCTATTACCTTATTTGATCACTTTAATTGACATCCATATATGACAGTAAACAATTCATAATTAGATTACATATATGCTCATTGGCATTAAATAGATTGACAATAAATCCAACAGAAATTTCAGGGTAATTAAAATTTGAGGCAATTGATTTTATTTTATATACATGTGAACTATCATTTAATCAATTTCAATAATTTTATTGTAAGAATGATCTCAAATATTACATGCATAAAATATTTTCCATTGTTGAAAGCTGTTTAAGGCCAAGGCATGAATTTCTCCCGTTAGCTCAAAACAGAGTGAACAGGAAGAAGAACGTGATCGAGTACCAGTACTCCGTGCGTTGGTTTCAGATCATCTCCAATATTTCAAGGGTGGTACTTCCGAATCATACGGCTAATTACTAGTAAGTATATATATAAATTCTGGGTTTATGCAGATCTCAAGGTATGTCCTAAAATCCGGTCAGTCTGGTTCTCCATTTGTTAATGCTACGCTGGAAGTAACTCATATTTTGCTGCGCATTGTATAGTTGCTTGTGAAGAGAAACTTGTTGCTCACAGGAAGATGATATTTTTCTTTTGCTCTTCCTTTTTTAAGAACAAGGGTACGTAAAATTGACATTTTAACTTTAGAACAAAATCAAATTTTAAAGTTTAACTTAATTTTTTAAATTTTAATCAACACGGAAACAGAAAAGAATCTTAATTTAGAATGGCAAAAAAAATATTTTAATGAGAAAATAGAAAATTCAGAATGCATGTTTCCATAGGGACAACGGCAATTATAGCAACATTTTAACCCTGCTCTTGTATAATATTTATTAATTTTCTAAAATTGTAAAATTATGACTATGAAAATTATTTGAACAAATTTTCTCTTATAAAATTATTAATTTACTAGATTTTATTTTTATTTTTAGAAATATTTAAACTAATTTTCTAAAAATAAAATCTTCTGCCTATCTTTTCCTACTCTTTTATAAATATTTACTAATTTTATAAGAGTTAAAAATTCTGCCTATCTTTTCCTGAATGTCGCCTCTACAAAAGAAAATCTAAACCAAACCTCGGCGCCTCTTTAAAGCGGCGGCTTCCCTTCGTTGTTTGTTCTCTCTCACACTCGATGTTAGAAAAAGAAAATGATTGGGTGGCGCTCCCACCGGAGCTTATCCAAATCATCGTCAAGAAACTCCCCGACCTCCTCGATTTCATCCGCTTCCGTGCCACGTGCAAGATCTGGCGCTCCTCCGCCCCTCTCCTTGACCCTCCGCCGCAACTCCCTTGGTTTCTCGAGTTATTGGAGGAAAGACACGACCACACTTTTGGTACTTTAAGTGAAAATCTGCGATTTTACTCTGTTTCCACCTGTCAAACTGTTACGATCTGTTTAAACCGATCCGATATACTCCGGTATTGGATCAAGAAGGTAGTCTTCAGTCATTACCTTGCTTTTTGTGACCTCTATGAAACAACCTTGTCTTTCTTCAATCCCCTCACTAAAGATGTGTTTACACCTCCTTCGCCTTGTTTTGATCTTTGGACTTCATGGATCACTTGGACCGGCACAGATCCCATTCGTGATCGGAGCATTGTCATTGTGAATCGGTACGTTCCTGTTCCTTTTCCGAATGAAACAGCCAGATGGGCCTGCTATGATCCACACAACAATAAGTGGGTTCAACAAGAAGGATGCTATTACAACAGTTGTTATTGCCAATGAAAAATGTTCTTTTCTGCAGAGGTGACATGGACAACAGAGGTTTTTGATGTATCCTCGAAAAAGTTGTTGCACGAGATACCGCCACCGGAGGATGAGCTGATCATTATAAATTATTCTTATGGAATGGGTGATCCCAATTTGGATCTAATAAGTGCATACCTTGTCGAGTCATTAGGAATAATTTTGAGAGTGTCTTGGATTTATGATTGGGACAAAAATTTTGAGGATTCTATATTTCACATCTACAGGCTTGAGTTTGATGGATTAGATGGGCAGCCTTGCTGGGTCAGAGTCCACAACATAGGGAACCAAATTCTGTTTTTAGCAGAGAGCAATGGTTTCTCCATGACTGCTAGAGCTTCTACCGGATTCAGAGAGGGATGTATTTATTTCATTATTGACGATGAACCTTTTGTGCATGACATTTTGGCTGGTACAATTGAAAGCGTACATTGCCCTTTCAAAAGATGCACTTGGTTTCTTCCTAGTCTATGCTAGCACTTCTTTTAATCAATCCTTGTGAAGGTAAACTTTTTATTGTCTCAAGTCTCTGTCTTGGTTAGATAGGTGTAACATCAATTTATAGTAGTTCTGATTAGTTATTGTTTGTTGCTCCTCGTTGCTAATTGCCTTGGTAAGCATTAGTATTTAAAGATTAATTACTGCTTTAATAAATAATTGGGAGATCTAAATACTCTTACACCGTTTGAACATCTCGTATAGTAGAGTTGGCTACATTGTAGTAATTTGGCAGATTCCTTTGGTGATGGTTTAGTATGAAATATACTGGTAATTTGCAGTTTGAATTCTCAATATGTTTGGGCATTGACAACATTTGGTGATTATGCTATCTACATCAACTTTGGAATTTGAAGGAAATGGTTTTCATTTTCATTGTGTGTACAGTGTACTGGTAGAATTCTCCAGATACTTGTAATTTTATTTTGATTGAATAGACTATTAGAGTGGTGGATATTAGTCATCTGTCTATTGTTTTTGTCATTAATATTTGTATTGTTTTGCTATTGCCTTTGTATCATATCAGATACGATACTGATACGGCAATACGCCAATTTTAAAAAAACTAGCATACGATACGACTATTAATATATAATATTTTTACTATTTTAATTATATTATTAATTCAATGACCATTTAATATTTAATTCAACACTTGTGTTATTTCAAAATTTAACAAAAATACAAATAATACACTCAAACAAATTGTCAGATACTAAATAAATAATGATCGAATAATTCAATTATTGAAAAATATTATAATCAAAACATAGTTTCGTTTTTAGTAATGCAACAAAAAAAATTCGGAGATACAAATAGTACATTATAATAGCTTATTATGTGTATTCAAGTAATTGGAATTTATAATACGTATCCCCGACCGTATCCCAACCGTATTGCGTTTCAACCCGTATCGGGTGGTATCGGACACAGGTACGGATATTACCGTTGTAGATGCTCTAAGGATGAGGAACTGCAATTGAATTGACTGGAGTAATCATGAGACACAATTCTTTCGCATCAAATAATTCACACGTCTATTTTTCCCAGAGACAACATGAAATCATGAAATCAGGTATAATAGGATATTTTATTACGGAATTATTAATTTTCCCTTATTAGTGAATTTTTTTCTTCCCAAAAATATTAAATGCAATTTTCTTGAAATTAATCCTGATATCAAACAACTTTTCTATCTATACACTTACAAAATGGGATATTCTCTGCTACATTAACAGCTCCAGGAAAACCAAATTTCATGTGTGCAATTCACTCACAGATTCAATTCGTGGAACCTATTCAATCCTTTTAATATATCAATTGATAATGGATAAAACAATCATCATTTCTTAATTAATGTTATGTTCCTACAATAACAGAAAGCAAAATTAGAAAGCAAATAGTTTAAAAATTAGCTTTACGACTCACAATAACAGTTGAATGCAACTTGCACTAAATTAATATTCTATGTTTACTTGTTAAAGGTTCCGATACACTCCAGCATTTTTTAAATGTTATTTTTGAGAATTTAAATGTGCGTCCTCTCTTGAAAGAGAGACGAAAACTCGTGCTACTGCACTAAGTTCGTAGTTCTAATTATCCGTATTGAAAGATACAATTAGAAAAAAAAAATTGATCACTTCGACTTAAAACCGGTTGGAACAACTACCGCCATATATAATCTATTCAAGTACGATTCATCAACATATATATATAGGAGTGAGGCTATGGTACTTCGGCTAGTGTACTACGGCTCAATATGGTACTTTTTAAAATTCTAACGGTCGATCCGAACCGTTCAATGTGATATCCATATGAATATGTACTTGCAAACTAAATTTTATATTTTTTCGAACTTTTTTACTATTTTTTTAGATAGGTAGAATTTTCAGTGTTTTATACAAATTCTGGACCATCAAAATTCTACCTATCTAAAAAAATAGTAAAAAAATTTGAAAAAATATAAATTTTAGTTTGTAAGTACATATTCATATGGATATCACATTGAACGGTTCGGATCGACTGTTAGGATTTTAAAAAGTACCATATTGAGCCGTAGTACACTAGCCATAGTACACTAGCCGAAGTACCATAATCTATTTTGTGATACGATTCAAGTACGATTCACGAACTGGTGATACGCCTACCAGTGAGTAATCAAATTTTGTGAGGATGCCTATTCAAGTGGGCCCGGATCCCGCCCCTAAGTAACTCCAATTTTTGGGTTTTGGATCAGGACTGTCCGATTCGAATCTATTGCTTGGGATCGTCTCGGGATTTGAATCTGTCGTTCAGGATATGTGCGCTCCATTTCAAAATATATTATTGCAGATTCGAATCGGACAATCTCCATCCAAAACCCAAAAATTGAGTTACTTCACTGGATCTGAATTCAATTCAAGTAACACTTAGAAAAAAGACCGAATGGGTAATGCCCAAGTATTACATGCATGACGATTAATGGAAAAATGCCTCTCAAATTAAGACAATTATAATGTTAAGGTTTTAATTAACTTTTGAATGAGAAATTAGGTGTTCCTATCACTTAAGTTTAATTAATTATTTCTTGAAGTTTTGTAATCATTTTTTTTTTAAATATGTTGTTCACTGTTCCTATATGTACTTTTGGCACAAGTAAAATAGAATGAATTTTGCAAGAAATTAAGTGTTAGTGCGCATATGTTGAAATGGAAATATCTAACCTTTTGTTGTATTTATTTATTATTTTGGAATGACATGTCTTATTTACTTTCTATATCCTACATTAAGCATCGCTTTGCACTTTGCCAAGTTAGTGCGGAAGTAACAGAGCATGTCAAGTATGTCATGTAGCCGAAATTTTTATTTTTCTCATTTAAAAATAAATAAATAAAATAGCTTTATTTTAAAAAAAATTCTGATTTTAACCCGCCCATCATCTGATTTTGCGTGAAGAAAGCATTGTTCCTCTTCATAAATATTGTAATATATTAGGTAGGAATACTAATCAATTTGGGAGTAGCTCCACGTGCCGTGTAATAGCATCAGGACAAGAATGGAGGCATGAATTGTAAAATGTAGTCTTTACCTACAATTAAAAATAGGGAGGATCTAGCTTTCCTCCATCACTCATCTTCTATTTTTTTTCCAACTGAAAATAAGTAGGGGACCACAATATTACAGTTAATAACTGCTGAAATTAGTAGGGGACCACAACTGCCATCACAGCATTACCGGCGGACATATTGCGCAAAAGTATTCACACTTGACCCAAGTAGTATTCATCCATGTAAATAAAAGTATTCATCTTTGAAAAATAATTATATAAGGAAACATTACCACCCATCTTTTACACATTTTTAGAAGTGGTTTTTTTTTCCTACGTTCACTATAACTAATATTTCTGTCGATCTGTGCGGAATTTTTCAAATCTAAAACCACGAAAGTCTTCTACAAAATTTTCTCTTTCAAATGAGATCCATGATGACATACTTTCGAGGTGTCCGTTACGCAAGTATTCACACCTCGTACGCAAGTATTCATCTCTCATTGAACAAGTATTCATCCTCGTCGTGTAAGTGTAAAGAGTACATGAATGTATGGTGGGACCGCACAACCGCGACTTTAGATAAGTAGGGGATCACAGTAATATGCGGAGATAAGTGGTGGAATTAGTAGGGGACGATTTGCGAAAAAGTATTCACACTTAACACGAGTTGTATTCATCCATATAAATAAAAGTACTTATCTTTGAGAAAGAATTATATATGGAAATATTACGACATTAAGAGCATTAATTACGCGGAGATAGTAGGGTACCACAACTGCCGTCCGCTAAAAACAAAAGAAAATGCGTAATTAAGTGGGGGGACCGCACAACCGCCATCACTAACTACCGTGGGGACCGCATAACCGTCACCGCAAGTGGAAATAACATCAAGTATTCATCTATAATACATGAAGTATTCACATGTAATACATCAAGTATTCACCCTGATATATCAAGTATTTTTTAAAAAAACTGGACATATCCAAACAAGTTATTAGTAGGGGACGATTTGCGAAAAAGTATTCACACTTAACACGACTTGTATTCATCCATATAAATAAAAGTACTCATCTTTGAGAAAGAATTATATATGGAAATATTACGACATTAAGAGCATTAATTACGCGGAGATAGTAGGGTACCACAACTGCCGTCTGCAAGTGGAAATAACATCAAGTATTCATCTATAATACATGCAGTATTCACATGTAATACATCAAGTATTCACTCTGATATATCAAGTATTTTTAAAAAAAACTGGACATATCACACCCATCTTTTACACGTTTTTAGAGGTGATTTTTTTTTCTCCGTTCAATCTAACTAATATTTCTGACGATCTGTGAGAAATTTTGCAAATCTAAAATCACGAACGTCTTCTACATAATTTTCTCTTTAAAATGAGATCCATGATGACCTACTTTCGAGTTATCCGTTGCACAAGTATTCACCCTCGTCATGCAAGTATTCATCTATCATTGAACAAGTATTCATCCTTGTCCGGTGAGGCGGAGGCGGAGGCAGAGACGGAGAAGGAGAGGCGGAGGTGGGAGGCGGAGGCGGAGAGGGAGAGGCGAAGGTGGGAGAGGCGGAGGTGGAAGGGGGAGGCGGAGGTGGAAGAGGGAGAGGGAGGGAGAGAGGAAATAAATAGAAGGAGAAAATTTACTAATTAAT
Source organism: Carex kokanica (assembly GCA_025461125.1). NCBI lineage: Eukaryota > Viridiplantae > Streptophyta > Magnoliopsida > Poales > Cyperaceae > Carex > Carex kokanica. The sequence goes on along the minus strand of JAJGRX010000858.1, from coordinate 632,229 downwards.
TTGTAGGGACCACTAGTTAGTTAGAATTGATTATTATAGTTAGAAAATGAAGTTAGTTAGTTGGAGAAAAAATAGAGGTAGGAATCAAGAAATAACATATAATTACCCTTAAAAATAATAATTGTAGGTTTAAATGAACTCCTCTCTCTTTTTCTCTCTCTCTCTCTTTCTATTATTCTTCATTTCAGCCCGAGCCCAAGCCTTTTATTCTCTTTCTTCGGCCCAGCTTTTTCCCTGTTTGCTTTTGCAATCTGGTCCAACTGGGTGTTGATTTTTAGAAAATAATTTCATGAGCAATAAATAAATTGTTTTTCAAGTTTCGGTTGAGCTCATGATTGAGTTTCATGAAATTAATATGTGGGTTTAAGGATTTTTAATGACACAGATATATAAAGAATAAAGAATCTCTTCTACCGCTGAATATTGTAAATTAGGTCCTCAACAAAGTGCTTCCCATAATAGAATTTCCCATGCATAGTCTCTTCAAATTTTGCAAAATATATATGAGATGAAATCAAATAACAAGAGCAAATCTGTGAAATTTTGCAAATAATAAAATTTCAGGGTAATTAAAGTGTGAGGCAATTAGTTGTCTTATATACATGTGGACTATCAATTAATCAATTTCAATCATTTTATTGATAAGAATGATATACGCATGTATAAATTACATTTAATCGTGTGAAAAGTTTAATTTCCGGATAAACGTAGTAAGTCAATTTTTTTGCTGCCAAACATTCAGTAGTGTAGTTTTCAGTAGTACATATAAATACGAGGTAGAAGTGAATAATTTGGAGTGATTAGTCTAAACTAGAACGAACCAACCAAGAGCAAATTTTGAAAGGGCAAGGCACCCGTTCCACAATGGCGTTTTTATAATGTTGTAAAGTAAATAGCATTTCCTTAATATAGTTAAAATCCGTATTAAAATTTTAATAGCGTTTATATAAGAATTAATATGATTAAAATGTTTTATTGTTTTCATATTTCAATCATGTCTCACATCTTTATCTCACACCTATATCTCTGTTTTCAAAATTTAAATACTTAATCCGAACTATTTAACATGATTTTTATATTAAACCGTACTTGGTGACCCAATTTTATATTTTTTACAATTCATTTTTTAATTTTTAGATAGGTATAAAATTAGTATTTTTGGATGGTCCAGAATCGTTTGAAAAAAAAAATTGTAACTATATAAAAAATAGTAAAATTGTTTTAGAAAATATAAAATTTGGTTTTGAAGTATATTAATATGAAAATTATGTTGAACGATTTGAATTAATAGTTCGAATATTGAAATAAAATAAAGATATGAAACATGATTGAATTAAAAAACAATAAAATATTTTAACTCTTCTATTCTATAAATATATACTAATTACTTTTCTAAAATAAAATCTTCACCTATCTTTTCCTACTCTATTTATAAATATTTACTAATTTTGCTGGAAGTTAAAAATTCTGCCTATCATTTCCTGAGTATAGCGTCTCCAAAGGAAAATGTTAAACCAAAGCCTTGGCGCCTCCTAGCAGCAGCGGCTTCCCATCTTTCTGTCTCTCTCTCACGCGATGGTAGAAAACGAAAGGGATTGGCTGGCGCTCCCACCGGAGCTCATCCAAGTCATCGCCAAGAAACTTCCCGACCTCCTCGATTTCATCCGCTATCGGGCCACATGCAAGACCTGGCGCTCCTCCGCCCCTCTCTCCGACCCTCCGCCACAGCTCCCTTGGTTTATCGAATTATTGGATGGAGGATATGATTATGAACCCAATTTTGGTATTCTAAGTGAGAGACACCGATTTTACTCTGTTTCCTCATGTCAAACCGTTACGTTCACTATTGACTGCTCCGAGCCACTACGGAAATGGATCAAGGGGGGAGTCTTCAGCCATTACCTTGCTTTTGCTAGCCTCGTTCATGACACCTTTTCTTTTTTCAATCCCCTCACTAGAGTTCAGTTTACGCTTCCTAAAGCTTGTTTTTATCGTTATAACACATGGATGATCTGGACCGGCACAGATCCCATTTGTGATCGTACCATTGTCATTGTCGATAGGAACTTGTTGCATAAGAATTCAATAGGCGGATGGAGCTGTTATGATCCACATAGCAAAAAGTGGGTTGAACAAGAAGGATACGTTAACAACGGTTGTTATTGGCAAGGTATGATCTTTTCAACAGATGCAGCAAGCACAACAGAGGTCTTTGATGCTTCCACAACAAAGTTGTTGCACAAGATACTGCCACCCAAGGACGATCTCACTTGTCTACTAGAAAAATCTTACCTTGTCGTGTCGTTAGGAATAATTTTGAGAGTGTCTTGGATTTATGATTCGCCCGAAGGAATTGTGGAGGAATCTACATTTTACATCTACAGGCTTGAGTTTGATGGATTAGATGGACAGCCTTGCTGGGTCAGAGTCCACAACATAGGAAACCAAATTTTGTTTTTAGAGGAGATGGCTGGTTTCTCCATGACTGCTAGACCTTCTATCGGATTCAGAGAGGATTGTATCTATTTCATTGATCCCGATGACAATAAACCTTATGTGCATGACATTTTGGCCGGTACAATTGAAAGGGTACCATGCCCTTTCAAGAGATGCACTTGGTTTCTTCCTGGTCTTCATCCACCCTTTTGAAGGTAAACTTATTTTTATTAAACCTCTTTGCCACATATAGGTCTAACATCAATTTTTATTAGTTTTGATTGATATATTATCGTTTGATACTCCTCATTGCTAACTCCCTTGGTAAGTATTTTAATGTATAGAGTACTTCTTTAATTAATAATTAGGGGATCTAAATACTCTACACCGTTTCAACTAATCGTAGAGTAGAGTTTGGCTGATTCTGTTGGTAACTGTATCACTTCTCTTTCATTCCATTGCATCTTAATTTGGGGATTCCTATTCAGTTGAAATAGTTTGGTGATTTGCACTTTGGAACCTCAAGATGCTGATATTACCACGTAATTAACTGTTCTTTGTAGGATAAAGTGAGCTATTTACATCATCTTTGGAATTTGAGGAAAATGGTTTCACTGTGTGTGCTAGAAGAATTCTTGAGATACTTGCAATTTCTTTCTTTGAATGTGTTAAAGGAAAGAACAACTATTTCCTACATAGCTGTGATTTCTTTCCTTTAACAGAATGTTTAAGACTACTAGAATGCTGGATATTAGTCATTTGTTTAATGTTTCTGTCATCAATATTTGCATCCTTTTTTTATATTGTTTTTGTATCTGGGCAAACAAGAATGCATAGGAACAGTAAAGAATTTTTTACTAAATGATCATATGAGTTACTTGTGATGTTTCAAATGTTTTGGCTATATGTATCTATGCTAGCCTTCTGTTCTTCTAGGATTGTTTTCTTGAAGTAACTGTATCCATGGGATTGAATTGTACCAGAAAAGAAGTTGCCCGATCAATTTTTCCAACCTTATGTTCATCTTTGTGCTGTCTACAAGATGCATTAAGTTTTAATTCCGACAATCTGGTATAGTTTTATAATTTTGTTGTCTATCTTTTAATTTTTTCAGGAATCTCTGTTTGTATGTTTGTTTTCGAAGATTTTTGGAGTCGAGATATGTCCATTGCGTGTCAACTTCTGTCATTTTTCTTCTTGATGGACACCATGTGTCTTTTTAGGAGTGATTTTGCATAGCATGTACTGTAGTTCTGCCGAATAACTTCTGAAGTTCATAAAGAGCTACTCTTAATTGTACCATAAAATGTATTTATTTCACCGGATAAGCATTGTACTTGGAAATTGTTACGGAAGTTTTTGAAATAACAATCTGGTCTAGAAGTAACATTAAAGTACAATATCAAACATATCATTTGGAATTATTGTCACACCCCAAACCGGGATTTTCGGTTTAAGGCGTGATCAGTCCTCGCCTCGTGTTTATCATTAAACACGCAAGGCTAATCAATTTCGACAATCAAACAAAAACAGCGGAAGCAAACTAATATAACAAGCATCAGTCATAAATCCATAGATAAACATAAACATAAATATATCAGTCCATACAACCACAGAGTAATATAACATAATCTACTGAAAGGGGATACATGATCTACGACCCCGAGATACAAACAAAAGTCTCGAGACCTACAAATCCTAACAAAAGCCCTATACTACTACATCAAGCGGCGTGGCCATCGGGAACAGCTCATGGCATCACCTGTTGTGGAACGCCAGACTCTGTACCTGAAATCCCACATCAAAAGATGGGTGAGCAAATAATTGCCCAGTATGTGACCCAGAATTATCCCTTCAGGGATCCTCTTTTGGTCAAAGCACTTTTAATATCAATTTACGTAAGTTTAATGTCGCAACTTTTAAATGCACATGACTTAGTATAGTATTCCTAATTTGATAACTATAAAAAGAAAAATACATATAGTAGATGATATGATGCGATTATCCTGTCATGCCAACATGCAAAAATTCCCGAAATAAAATACCAAGAGAATATTATTATAAACATCAAAGCGGAGTCCAGTACAAGAGTACTGTGTGTATAATTTAGTATATAATAGTACGGATAGAATGTAAACACCCCGTGCTGTGCCAATCGGACCAACGGTCCTATAAGATATTAGTTCAAGGACTGTGGGCAGGGAGCTAATGATACATGATGCCTAGTGACATCGAGCATTAACTCTCAAGTATATATAGCCCACTCGCCGATGAATATATCTAATTTCTGAGTATCATCTCGCCTACAACGATTCATCAACCAAACATATAAAATAGGAGAAAACATACATGCAAGTAGTAAGAATGTGTTAATCCGTCTCCTCATGAGCAGACGACGGAACTCTACCGCCCGGCCAGACCAATAGGAAAATAAAGAGCTCGAGATCGGCTCATGTACAGAAAAGTAAATATAAGCGCCACCGCGACCGCGGAAGCCGTTCTAGGCATGTAGCTCCTAATGTAGGGGGATCACATCCCGAATCGTATCGTGCCTCAGGGCTCGAGATCGGCCCGCACGTAATGGTAAAATGAATCGAAAAGAATATATAATCAAAGTTTATGCATATAATATATAATCAAAGTTTATGCATATAATATATATATCCTAAAAGACCTCCCGAGAGATCAAGTGAGCAATCGGCTCAGTGGCTAACGGGCCGTCTCGTACCCCATCCTACGAGACAGAACTCAATCACTCGGTCTCTGCTCAGCCCTCACCAATGCATATGATCGTTTATAAAATAATAATATTGTCCTCTACGAGAAGAGGACAAGTAATATCCTAAATAACTATATATAATCTAACCTGTGATTAAATTACCCTACTCCTAATAAAAACGGTAAATTTTTGATTTAGAAAGGGATTTATGCAATTCTAATTACAGTTCGGAAAATTAAACATGCTCTAATGCATCTAATAATTTAAAGTGCGAATGTCAGGTCAAGTGGTCGACTGGTGAGAGTACGCCACGAAAGAAAATAATTCAGATATCCCACACCTGTAAGGCTAGCTGAAGGCGCGTGCTCTAACCGTCTCCGTGATCCGCATGCTCCGCGTGTGCTCCGGTATAACCGTCAGCAGGATCGGTCCACGGATCGAGATCAAGATAGGTCTGATGACCTGAAATTCGTACGTAATTCCATTAGTCTAAACCAATTTTCGTATCCCTTAATCCCCTTGTGTTATTACTTTTACTCACGCGTTCGAAATTTAATTGGCCAATTACAAGGTACAATACTTAATTGGTTCGATCGGCTCGGTCTGTTCGACTCAATTCTGATTGAGCGTAATATTTACGACTAACTTAGTTAGTTGAATTCAGTGTAATTAATGTATTTATAAACTTTCAATTTGAAGATACACGGTTTAATTAAATTCTTAAGGTATATATAAAATCCCTACTTACAAGATAAATTTCGTAATCTAATTAATTAGGTTATCTATTGCACTAATTTTAATCTTACTTTAATGCTCTTAACGTAGACGTGCGTGTTCTACTTAATTATCTTCTTTAATGAATTTCAAAACAATTAAATTTAAAAACTAAAATATTAATGCGACATATTAATATGTTTAACTTTTATGAACAATTATAACAATAATACTTATACTAAGAATAATTAAGATACTAACTTCCTAATTATAATTAATTACAATGAAATTTAGATTAATTAAATTTTCTAAGTATTTAAAAAGAAGTCCTAATTACTTATAGGATTAAAAATACGTAAATAATTTATTTAGTCACATATTGCGATAATTAATCGCGTATAGATGTTCGTAATGTAAAAATACGTATTTTACTTAATTCCTGTTATAAGTCAATTCCATTTTATTCCTACGTACGTATATAATTAAAATACGTCTCTAATTAGTTTTTAACATAATCGAAATGATACGAAAAATCATTAATATGTTGTCAATTAATTGTCCTCACTAATTAACAACATATTATAATTCTTTTAAGTTTTTAGAATAATTACTAATATTACTACCACTTTTATTTCGAAATAAAAATACTTAACTAACTTAAATCTAAATTAATTTAATCTAACTTAAATGTGTTAATCCTAATTAACTATTGTTGGGACTTTTAATTGTTTATTATTTATTTTTAACTTGTCAATTTATTGTCCATAATATTTAAATAATTTTAAAATTTTGATAATATTATTGTACTGCATGGACTGTTTTAAAATTTCGATATTTTATTTGACAATAAATTAAGTGCTCAATAGGAACTAAGTGTTTTAATAATATGAACATAACTTGAATAATAAATATACTATGTAATGATACACAATTTGAATAATAAATATACTATATAATGATACATAAAGTTTTATCTCACATTGTAGTTTAATCATGTTATAATCCCAATTTCTAATTTCGACACAAAGGTACAAGTGAAATCTTGCTAAAATTTCATTACAGTTTAAATTCTTGGACAGGGCCTAAAAGTGCCCCAAGTTAAATTTTATTTAATCCCTTCCTTTCTGTTTAACTCACGGACCTAAGGGCTCACAGTAAAATAAGGTAATTTATAATTCATAATATCACATTCTAATTCCGTTTCGGTTTCCAGCAGAATTCATTCAATCAAAAATTCCCATATTAACATATCAAAATACTAGATAAGTATATAAGATAACTTATATTATAATTACAATAAATTAGTTATACTAATTATATTTGTTAATAATTTATACATTGACATCACAATTGTTATTTACAATTTATTTTGTTTGGAGTTTTTGAGTTGTTCAATTGTCTAATTATTTAAAACACTTGACCACTTTCATTTTTATTTCCAATAACCATTCATACAAAAAGGAAAAAGAAGAAGAAATATCAATTAAACCTCAAATAATATTTTCTTGAATGCAAATTGCTGTTTCCAAACTATTACTTACGTTTTCAACATTTTAAAACTAATATTTCTATGAAATTCCCACTAGAAAAGGCTTATCATACAAGTTTTTATTTTCTGTCACAGTTCAGTCCCTGGAGCATGTCAGACCCGAAAATTTGCACTACAGCCCCTGATATTTACCAGAATCCATTCAAAGCTGTACAAAATACTGGAATTTTATAGAGAAGGCCCTGGAATGTTGCAGAATTACTCCAGGATAGTGCAGAAAACTGGAAACTTACAAAACAGCCCCTGAATTTACCAGAATTCGACCCGAACAGCACAGAATGCTGAAAAATGAGAACCAGTCCTTAAAACTGTCATATTTTTACCATATTCATACCAGAATTGTCAGAATTCATCGAGCTCAATTCAATACTCGATTTCATATTCGAAAGACGCAACTAAACAATTAACAATAACACCCAAACGAATCAATTACGAAACCCCGAACCAAACAATTCAAACGAGTCGAGAAAAATCAACAATCCCGCACTCGATATTTATCAATTCGAATTCTACGGCTTTTCACGGCTTTGCACAAAATCAACGAGATATAAACCCATTAGATGAAAAAGGAATATTTACCGAATTTGATCGTCTCCCTTGTTTGGCGGGTACCAAGGCGTCTCAAGTCGCCTCGCTTCACGGCTGTCCCGAATTCAACAAGCCCGCAAGAATTAGGCACCACCCAGCACTAGGTACACCGCAAGAAAGGCACCAGCACCACGAATTTCGCAAGCACAAGACAACCGAACCTAGGGTTTGGGTTTTAACACTCGACAGTGGAAAAATTGAAAAGAAAGAGTGATAGAGAGACTTCTCAGCACATGAGCGAAAAGAAAACAGCCAACCAAAGACAACGAGAGAGTGTGCGGGGTATTTGTAACCCAAAGAGAGAAAAAGGTCAGGCTCAGTCGTTTGCTCAACAGTGGCCGTGATGGGACGCAGCGACCAAGTCGCGAGAGTGGGTTGGCTCGGGTCATCGCCCGTACGGCTTTTTTTTTCTGACAGCGGCGACTTTAGCGTCCGAGGCGCGTGGGAGAGAGAACGCGAATCTCAAATTTCGCCTCCGTTTCCTTCTCCACGAAGGAACGAGAGAGAGAGAGAGTTAGGATCGGTGGGGGCAGCGGAACAGAGAGGGAACCAGGGAGAGAGTTCGGGCCTCTGGTCTGACAAATGGAGAAGGGAAATGAGAAGGGGGAGGGGTGGGGGCGGGGACCAGCGGTCAGTGGGGAGGGTTAATAGAGGGACTGCTTCGAGATTCGTGCAGCAGTAAAATGGACGGTTGAGATCTATTCAAAAATTAACACATCATTTTTAGTGACCCCTCCCCTAAAATAAAAATATATCTAATTTGATCAATCAATAGGTTTAACAATTTGTACAAATATTATTTATAAATTCTAAATTTATTTATGAACTTCATCTAATATTTAACGACATTGTTATTTTTACAAATTTTCTTACTTCTAAACGTGTCGCGAAATTTGTATTTTAATTTAATAAATTGAATATTTTATGTTGGTTTAATAAATGTCTTCATATAATTTATTTCATTGTTTAATTAACTAAATTTTGTTTTATTAGGCGAAATTTATAAATGGGTAGTGAATTAATCATTTAAAATTTAATTAGTTACAAATGTTTAATTATTAGATTAATTAACTACATTTGAAATTACGGAATATAACAATTATATGTATTAATATGCGCATATCAGGAACAAATTATCACACGGTTAATTCTAATACATGTGTACATCTTTTTTTTTAAATAATTGATTAATTTTTTTTTATCAAAACACTTTAAATATTTGAACATCATATTGAACCTACAGTTGTTTCAAAACAAACTAACATGCTTTCTCATTTCTGCAGTGGTGACAACAGCAAAGGAAAAGAAAGGAAAACGGAGCTACATTAATTAGCCTAATACAAAAAGTTTCACATTTTTTGTTAATTGTAACTATGTTGTTTATTAGCACAACAATCTAATACTTCTGTCCTGTATAGTTTTTGTATAATTAATTTTTTGTAATACCTTCACACTACATCAGCTATTGTTCTATATAGTTTTCTTATCTAAATTTTATTATATGCATCTCCATCTGCCTCTTTTTTTTGAAAGCACATCTCCATCTGCCTCAAACATCAGCAACGGAGGCACACATCTAATAATAAATAAACTTTGGACCTTAATTAACGTATTATGTACATTAACCGCTTAAAGCCAAGAATTGTGGGCTTAGTGCAATGATACCAGCCCTAGTCTCTCTTTGGAGACACGGTTCAATTCAACCATGCCTTGTGATTGCCCTGGTTTTTATCCCTCCTACTTATTTAAAGTTTTGTAAGCTGTGCATGGTCTGGACTCTGGACCAGCACAGATCCGCTTTATACAAGAAGCATTGCGGTTAACTATCAGGACATTTTTGCATGCGAAAGAGGTGGCGGTGCCTAACCCAAAGTACATTAATTATTCATAATAGAAGCATTATTAATGCAATTGAATGGTTTTTGCTTGGTACTTAATTCTCATTGCTAAATGTCTTAATATACTTTTATGAATTGTTGGTGCTTTAATAATCTCATGTACTGTATTGTAATCCACAAGTTGAGTCCTTTTGCTTCTTCTTCTTATGAGTAGAATGGGTTTTTTTTTTTCCTTGTTATTGATAGTTTGAATACCATTGCCTACCAACCAACCTCGTACATATATATACCACAAGGAAGTCCCATTCTCTGCTTTTACTTTTTTTTTTTTCCTTTTGAAATGTACAATACAAGAATCCTCTAAATCACCTGCCTATTCTGCCAAAAAGAATCCGACCTTTCAAAAATGAGTAGAAAAAAAAAATGTACAAAATGTCATACAAAAAGTAATCACAGTTTGGCCACCGTGCAAGCCTAAGGCTGGTCCAAAGAACGACCACCATGCTCTCTTTACTCTTTCTTCTATTGATCTTTTGTATTGAGTAACCCTCTTTTAGCTCTCTTTGCCACGATTGACTTGTCTTTACCCTTCCTCTTTTTGGAGTTGTTCTCAGACTGACCGACTTGTCTATCTTTTGGAACAAAGTTGGCCGTCTCAAGGCTGCTTCTCTCTTCCTTGGTTGACCTGTTTTGGTTCTCCTCTAGTATTAAGGAAGGGATTCCATCTTTTGGTCCTTCACTAAGAGAATCAGGCCTTGGTTCAGGGGCTGCTGCAATACACCCCACCTGTACAATTTTTTTAATAACAATAAAATTTGAATCTATATTTGTTATTACACACAAAGAACTCAAATTTCTTCATTCTTAAGATATTTCAATGAAAAGCAATCTATAGATTTTTGGATTCTAATGCAAGGACGGACCAAATTGTAATTCAATCCTGTGCTTTTGAAACAAATTAAACATTATATGGGACTAGGCAACTAGCTCCTACACAGCCAGAATTACAATTCATGACATGAATGTTATCCCTGTTATTGTAAAAAACATACAGATTTATATTTACATACAATTGAAGCTGGATCAGAACTTTTATCAGTCATTATGTTGACCATTTTGCTTCTCTCCTCCGCTGACATTTCCACTTGTATGACTACTAGGCAGAGAGCAGAGCGATCCTATGTGTAGGATGAAAAAAACAAAACATCTAAATGTTATGATACTCAATTTCACCAGACGGTACTAGCACTTGATTTCTTGCAATTCATTTGACTGCTCTAGCACTTCATTACGTTTTTGTGGAGCCAATGTGTCAACACTCAAAGAGCACAGCGATCCTAAGAGTAGGATGAAAAAAGTTAAAAAAAAAATCATTCCAAAAAAAATAATAATAAATAGACAGCAAAAGGTTTTGGATATCATAATTACCTTCATCTGGGCCACTTTGCATTGACCTTTATGGACATACTCATACATTACCCATGTAGTTTTTTCTCTATTGCCCGGCTTGCCTTCATAAAAAGAAAGCTTTTGCTTCGTGCCTATCAATTCACGGTCTTGCATGATAGGGTTTTTACCAGTTTGTGTTTCCCAACAACCCCATTCGTTAGCTTTGTTACGATGAGAGCCAGACGTGAAGAAATACCACTTTGATTCAATCGTAAGCACCTTACTTCTTCCTACACGCATATAAATGTAGGTTTAAAGATCAAATCAGAATAGGTACCTTAATTGGCATCCAAATGAGCAAAAGACACACCTTATAAGCACAAATTATAAGCAAAATTAGCAGAAAAAGAACTCCCCTTCCTTCCCTATCCAGCACAACTATACTACACCTAGGGTTTTGTCTAAGCCTCGGTGGAAAATAAAGCAATGAAGTACGAGATTCTATCAGTAACAGATCAATCCTACAGAGAGTAGTAAACCCATCTACTAGGGCTATCCCTTACCTTAACAATAAATCATAGTAAATATCTGATATGTGGAAAAAAAAATAATCACCTGGCAATTCCGATGGCTTGAGATTGAAAACGTCAACTTCTGGGATTATATCATCCATATGTTCGCCATTAATCTTTCTTCTGAGGTAATAACATACCAGTTGTTGATCTGACGGGTTGAACCCGAAACCCGGCGGAATTGGGGACAGATCTTTCATTGCAGCCAAAAAGATATCCATCTAAATTTTTCATGAAATTAAAATTAGAAAGCATGAGAATACATCCGTAAAAGACACCTGGAGCAAAGGCTCCATGAAATTAAGCAAAAAATCAAGTAAAAAGAGGGCAAATAGACCATGGCATAGGAACCAAACTCATACATACAAAATGGAAGTCCATTCTTTGCTCAAAATAACTTGTATAAACTCTAACCAAGCTAGAGATTGATAACACAACAAATTTTATTTTTAATTAAAATTTACAAAACAGGAATCCTTTAATCACCTGCTGCTGCTGGGGAGCTGGCATGTCAGAAATCAAGTGCTCCTCTTCCTTAGTGATTCGGCAAAGAACAAAGCGAGCCTAAGTGCACAATCGAAAAAAGTTGTATAAGACATGTTATTCTAAAATAGAAACTGAAACTAAAACAAGACAGCAAAGATTATGGATACACCATTTTCAACAGATGTGTACGAACATTTAATGCTTTGCAAAATCCAATCCAATTTTCTTTCGCCAAGAATACAAATTGGCACAGTGAAAAAACATATTCATCTTCAAGCATCCACTGACAATTAATTAATGAGAAATTTAGATATATACCCATCATAAAAACGGAAATTAGATTTTTACCATCCAAATGTAAAAATTAGTTATTTCCCCATTCAAACTTAACTAATTTATTAATACCATTTCTCAATTGTACCACTTAAATATTTAATTTAATGAAAACAAAAAACAAAATGGACAATTTTGCCCCTGCTTCTGCCTTATTTCATCTCTCTGCTGCTTCTGCTCATTACCAGCAACCACAGTAAGCAGTAAGCATGATGAGTGTATTAAGCCATGGGTCTATTAGTCGCCAATTGCAAAGATAATTCCATCACTAAGCAATAATCACACTAAGCAGTAAGCTATGATGAGTGTATGGGGAAGCGAGAAGTTCAAGCAGTGCATTCAAAAAGTGGAAAAATCAGGAAAATTGGGTTTCCAAAACAGTGCCCTTATGAAGTGGCAATGCCCATTTTGATACAAGGAATTAACATGCACACTATAAAGAGGCGATGCCCAATATTATATTATTTTATTAATTAGAAATCTCAACCCAGCAATAGAATACAAGATGAAAATGGAAGAGAGATGGTCGCAGGAAAGGAGAGGAAGGCGGGTTGCCTGAAGAGAGAAATTTTAATGATACAAGATTTTAAATAAGGGTAAATTGTACATATAGTTTTTTATTTTTATTAAATTATATTTTTAAGTGGTACAATTGAGAAATGGGTATATTAATAAAATAGTTAAATTTGAATGGGGAAATAACTAATTTTTACATTTGAATGGGGAAGTATATAAATTCCATAAAAATCTAAATTTCTCTTAACAAAACTTGAGCCATAATTACCTTTATCTGAGAGGTATCGCTGTCTTTATCTTTAAGAAGATACTGTTCCATTGCCCATTCTGTTTTTTGTCCAGAGCCACGCTGGCCTTTAAGAAAGGCTAAAAATAGCTTGCTGCCTATAACTTGACTATTGTGACGGATATCATATTTGCTTCTTGTAGGTTGCCAATAACCAAAGTTTGCATCTTGATTTAGATTAGAGCCAGACGTGAAGAAATACCACTTTGATTCATTCGTAAGCACCTTACATCTTCCTACACCCATATAAATGTAGGTTTAAAGATAAAATCAGAATAGGTACCTTAATTGGCATCCAAATGAGCAAAAGACACACCAAAGGAGAGGTAACCTGAAACCTAAACTTTGACCACCACATAATTAAGCACAAATTATAAGCAAAATAAACAGAAAAATAACTCCCCTTCCTTCCCTCTCCAGCACAACTATACTACACTAGGGTTTTGTCTAAGCCTCGGTGGAAAATAAGCAATGAAGTACGAGATCCTATCAGTAACAGATCAATCCTACAGAAAGTAGTAAACCAATCTTCTAGGGTTTCCCATTACCTTAAGAACACAGATCTCGTTTTCCTATACAATAAAACATATTAAAATGTTGCAATTAATCACCAAAATTACATACTAATGCCTTGACAAAGGCCTAATTTAACCAGTATAGCCTCCAAATGAGCAAAAGACACACCAAAGAAGGAGTAACCTTAACAATAAATCATTGTAAATATCTGATATGTGGAAAAAGAAATAATCACCTAGCAATTCCGATGGCTTGAGATTGAAAACGTCAACTTCTGGGATTATATCATCCATATCTTCGCCATTAACCTTTCTTCTGAGGTAATAATATACCAGTTCTTGATCCGTCGGGTTGAACTCGAAACCCGGCGGAATGTATGACAGAGCTCTCATTGCATTTAGAAAGGTATCCATCTAAAATTTTCATGACATTAGAATTAGAAAGCATGAAAATGCATCTGTACAAGACAACTGGAGCAAAGGCTCCATGAAATTAAGCATAAAATCGAGTAAAAAGAGGGCAAATAGACTCTTACCTTTTCAGTACGCGCGCGGAGGGAGAGAGTACTGAGAGTGAGAAAGAGAGAATCTTGGTCACGAGGAGAGAGAAGCGAGAGAAAGAATCTTGGACTATTTCTTGAATATAGTCGTTTTCTTATTCTGTTCCTGTGCCTTTCTCAAATTGGATACAAAGCTTTAAAAAGAAAGGGTTGGTGTCATGGTGGATAATGGGATTTCACATCCTCTAAGATACCTCATATTTTGCGTGCCTTTTTGGTAATATCGCAACGTTCAAATACGTTCTACACGAATCTCAAAGCTAAAATAATACTGGCCGCGAATAGCCACCGGACATGTCGGTCACGCAAAATATGAGATATCTCAGAGGGTCCGCACTCGAATGATGTTGATACATGTTCGGATCCATATCCGTATCCGTTAACTTTAATCTCTACCGTTAATTTAAAGCGAGTAAGCGACCCAAACCCAACCAAATCGATTGATTTAAATTTCAGAGGATTCTTATTATATAAATCTGGTCCGTTCATTTCTATAGTGAGATCAGTTCTACTTCTCCTTTTAAAAATCCAGTCCGTTGATTCATTCACGAACATTATAAATAATTAGAGATTACAAAGATATTATATTTTTCCTAAAATATTGTCGAATTATTTTTCGATTGCTTATAAAAAAAATAATAGCTAACACCTTGTTTGATTGAGGCCTAAATAATGGAATAAGAGATTTAGATTTCAATTATTCTACCAAACTAAGTATAAGTTTAAAGTTAGATTAGTCTAAAGTCTAAACTGATCTAATTAACTAGACCACTTCCCCAGGTTCCTTAATTTGACTGGAAGTAGAGTAGGTCCGATGCCCATCGGACCTACCTTGGTTCGATGGGTGTGATGACCATTCGATATCATCAAGATTCGTGTGCTCTGCATCAAAATCCGTGCAAGTCTCTATCAATTTCCATGCGCATAGATTTTGATGCTAATCGTACGGTGATAGAGCTAATTGAACCTAAATGTAGGTCCGATGCCCATCGGACCTACTCCTATCTCAATTTGACTGGCCTAAACTATGGACCTCATTGCAAAACTTTTTGCAATGGAGGTCTATTATGTAATTATCACATTATTCCTTGTCAAAGGGAAGGGCTTTAGGTTTTTTCTCTGTGTACTTAATTGGTACAAATAAGGCCCTAATCTTGCTAGAAATTAATTGTTAGTGTGGGCATTTGTTGCTTTGATATGTCAATATTATACATAATTTTAATTTGAAGATATTCAGTACAATAAAACCTATTTGGTACATTAAGAAATTTTATTTTTAAATATAAATACAAATGCATATGTGTATTAACTCGTGGCATAACTTTAGACCTCAATCAAATGTGAATAATTTAAACCTGCTTAAGTCGTAATAACCAACTTACACCTCCTTAGCTTTAATTCTTAACTAAGCATCACCTAAGTGTAAACTCTACAAGTCAAATTTGATTTATTCAATACCGGAGTATGTATTTAAGAGATAGGAGTAGGTCCGATGGGCATCGGAACTACTTTTAGGTTCAATGAACTCTAGCACCGTACGATTAGCATTAAATATGCGCACACGGAAATTGATACAGACTTGCACGGCTTTTAAAGCGGAGTGCACGAATCTTGATGCTGATCGGATGGTCATCACACCCATCAAACGAAAGTGGGTTGTTGGATCATTATCCAACGTTGAGCATATATGTAATATAATTATGAATTGTATACTGTCATGTATGATTATCTAATTAAAGTGATCTAATATGGATTAAGATATTTTACAATCTATGTATTTATTAGGGTGTGGTCCATAAATGTGTAGAATAATATATGCAAAACTTATATTCATTGATGGACTGATTATGAGATTTGCAATTATAGAATAACCACTAAATGTGGAGTAGGTTTTCATCTAAATCTGGATATTTAATTTTGGATGTCCAATATAGATGTCTTAAATTTGACATCTATATCTGGTGCGTCAGATTTAGAGTTAGCCTATATAAGGATAGATCCCCAAGGCACAAAATATCAACACATACAACTCAATTTTGAGTGCATTATCTTCTTTTTCACCATCAAAGATCTAGAGAGGAGAAATCCATTAGAAAATTTAGAAGGGATTTCTCAAAGGCGTGTCTTGCTGCCTTGGAAGATCTATTCCTACGACCATACGACAACACAACAAGAAGGACTTCTTGCCATTGAAGACTTGTCTCGTACTCACGAAGACGGCTCTTCGCAATTGAGGATTCCATGGCCAATGTTATGGAATCAGGTATGTATTCCGCACTTATGATTTATGTTTTGGGTTTCTTTGGCATAGGGCGGTCCTTAGGTTAAGGTGGGAAACTGTTTCTCCTTCCCCGGGGTGTAAGTGTTTGACCCCTAGATGAGATGTAATTATTTGATCTCTGGATAAGGCATAATTGTTTGACCTTTATGATTCTCCTACATGGTGTGATGGGCATTGGACCTACTCTGAATTTTGTATTTAATGGTAATTTGGATAATTACTATATAAGTTGGAAACATTAAGTATTTATTAAGTAATTATTAAGTTTGTTTCTACAAATCTAAATGCACATTTTATAATAGCTAATATGAATATGAAGGTCGAAATATGAATATGAAAGTTTTTAAGAAAATTATTGACAGTTTAAAAATACGTGCTAGCTGTCATCATTTGTGACTAAATTAAACTGTGAATTGTGCATTTTTACATTATTTGAATGTGCAATTTAAGTGCATGAAAAAGTTGACCAAAACTACTTATGAGGTGATTATTTTATTTTATATTTTTTTAGAATGAGATAATAATCAAATATAAAAAATTATTGTCGATGCATGTACAAAATTTTGATCATGCTACTTCTCATGCGTACGGAGTTCTCCACGGACACTTCAGCTGCAAGGGCCTTCGTATATAGGAGTAGAACTAGGGTGTTCTTAAGCTCACCAAGTTCTTTTGTGAGTTTAATTCAAAAAACTCTTTTAAACTAATTTAATATAAAGTCAAGCGGGAAAAAATTGATGAAAAATGAATACATTAGAATTAACTTATAAACTATTTCTTTTTACTGTTTGACTTTATACTAAATTAGTTCGAAATTTTATAAATTTGACATGTAAACGCATCACTCGTGAAATAGATCAGTTTCAACGGTTTGAATGCATCATTTAAAGCTAATTCAATAAGTTTTGAATTAAACTCGCAAAAGTACTCCGTGAGTTTAAGAACACCGTAGTTCTACTCTATATAGGAGTTCTCTGCGTCAATTGAGCTGGACACATCTTGAGCATTGACCTAGTTCAAGTTCAACCGGGTACCAATTCGGGTTCCCATCAATTGACACAGCCTGTACGGCTGTACCCAAATTGATTAACCAATTAGCATTGTCTGGGTGCCACGACTCTCACGTTCTTTTGGTTGCTTAGTTGACCAAGTCAACTCTGAGGTATTTATGGGGTTTCCATTTCAGGCTTTCGGAAAAGACACTTTTTTTTCCTTGCCGTTCTCCTTCACCACAGTTCCAGATTTTTCTTCTGAGTGCGTATCCTCTGAGATATCTCATATTTTGCGTGACCCACGTGTCTGGTGCCTATTTGGGGATAGCGTAGGAGCCAGTATTATTTGCGCTTTGAGATTCGTGTAGAACGTATGAATGGTTGAGATTTTTCGAAAAGTCTATATCAGGGATGCACTCATAAAACGGACGGCCAGATCAATTCCAGGTGGATCAAATCCGGTGCATATGAAAACTATAGGGATCCGTTTTGAGATTCGTGACAAGTAAAAAGAACGGTCCGGATCTATTTATTGCACGTCAGGTATTGCACTGGATATGAATTTTTTTCTTCAACAGGCCCAATTTGAATCTTTTTGCTCTTTCTCTTTTCTCCTTTGCGGCCCGTTTCTATCTCTTCTTTTCATATAGCCCACCCCGAACTCCTCTCTCTGTTTTCTATTTCCTTTCTTTTCAGCCTGAGCCCAAGCCTTTTATTGCCTTTCTTCGGCCCAGATCGGTTTCTCTCTTTTCTTTTCTCATTTCGGTTTGGGCCCAGCTGCCTCCCTCTCTTCTTTTCCAATCTAGTCTAACTGGGTGTTGATTTAAAAAAAAGAGAAATTTAGTTATATACCCATCAAAACTTGTCTTTTTAGATATTTTCCCATCACAATTCTAAATTTAGTTATATACCCATCAAAACTCCATTATTTTATTTATATCCCCATTTCTTCATTTATCCATTTAAAATTTATATTAATATTATTAAAAAACTTAAAAGATGGTTTTGCCCCTAATTAATTACTGTGCTAATCCCTTCCTTTTTCTCTTCATCTTTCTTTCCCTTCCCGCTAAAGAAGAGACAAACAAACAAGAATCAAATGATTTTGTATTATAGTGGAAAGAGTTTGGATAAAATTCAAGCTTCAGCTAACTATAGCTGTCGCTAGCCTATGAGACAAATTGCCTAAAATTATAATGAAATTACATAATCCATTTGGCTAATCTAGTTTCCTTTATATAGGCGATGAAGTACTGAAGAAATTAGCGACATCCACCGTTCAGATTCATCAATTGCATCACCCAGCGTCAGGTGAGCTTTTCTACGCCAATGAATTCTTCAATTTGATTAACGGCCTTTCCAGCGTTATCTCTACATGCTTGGGACCCATTTGTCAGTGGTTTAGTGTTTAACGGTTTTATGTATTGCTCCGTTAACCCAGGCCCACCAGCAGAGATCGAAGCCCTATTTATTTCCGTCTGCTGCTTATCCGTCGTTTTGTTCCCCTCTTCTTCGTTTAGAGCTCCAACTGCTAGTACCAAATTCTGAGATTGTGACACTTTTCGATATTCAAATTGCAAAGAGCGGGCTCCAAGGGAAGCATTAGCACAGTACACAGTACTTGATGAGGGCAGAAAGGAGGGAAAAAGAAACGCAAGGATTAGCATGAAGAGAAAAAGGAAGGGATTAGCACAGTAATTAATTAGGGGCAAAACTGTCTTTTAAGTTTTTTAATAATATTAATCTTAAATTTTAAATGGTTAAATGAAGAAATGGGGATATAAATAAAACAATGGAGTTTTGATGGGGATATAACTAAATTTAGAATTGTGATGGGGAAATATCTAAAAAGACAAGTTTTGATGGGGATATAACTAAATTTCTCTAAAAAAAATTATTCATGAGCTATTTAGTTTCAAGTGTCGGTTGAGCTCATGATCTTTGAATTTCATGAAGTTAATGTTTAATTAATTTCATATATTAATGTTTGTGTTTAGAAATATTTAATGATCAAAGTGTGGTTGAACACAGATATAAAGAATAAAGAATCTCTCGACCGCTGAATATTGTAAATTAGGTCCTCCACAAAGTGCTCCCATAATAGAATTTCCCATGAGTGGTCTCTCGAAATTTTGTAAAATATATATGGAATCAAATAACAAGAGCAAATCTGTGAAGTTTTACAAATAAGAAAATTTCTGGGTAATTAAAGTGTTTTATCTTATATACATGTGGACTATCAATTTCAAAATTTTATTGATAAAAATGATATACGTACGCATGTATAAATTACATTTAATCGTATAAATAGTTTAATTTCCGGATAAACATAGTTAAGTAATTTTTTTTTTCTCCCAAACATTCACTATTATAGTTTTCAGTAATACATATAAGGGACCGACTAACTATCCCCCAGCTCTCATCCCTCATTCATCCCCCAGTTAATAACTGTTTTTGTTGACTGCTAATTAAGAGGGGACCACAAATTTCAGCGCTAAAAGACAAAACAAAACGTGTCATTATCGCGGCGAGTGCAAGTATTCATATATAAGACATCAAGTATTCATATATAATACATCAAGTATTCATATCTAACATATCAAGTATTCAAAAAAAAAACTGGACACATTACTCACCCATCTTTTACACGTTTTTAGAGGTGGATTTTTTTCTCCGTTCACTCTAATCAATATTTCTGACAATCTGGTAGGAATTTTGCAAATATAAAACCACGAACGTTTTCTATACAATTTTTCTCTTTCAAATGAGATCCATGATGACATACTTTCGAGTTGTCCGTTGCACAAGTATCATACATTGTCATTCCAAGTATTATTCATACCTAATTAGTATTTCACAAATAAAAAACTGGACACATAATTCACTCATTTTTACCGATTGAAATTTCGTTACCGCTCAATTACTGGAAGTGTCCAGTACACTCTATCTTAGGTATGAATACTTGTTCGACGAGGTATGAATACTTGCTTAATGTGGTATGAATACTTTCATGACGAGATATAAATGATTTTACGAGGTATGAATACTTGCGCGACGGATAACTCAAAAGTATTTCATCATGGATCTCATTTGAAAGAGAAAATTGCGTAGAAGACGTTTGTGATTTTAGATTCGCAAAATTCTTCACAAATTGTAAGAAATATTAGTTAGAGTGAACGGAGAAAAAAAAAACCACCTCTAAAAACGTGTAAAAGATGGGTGAGTGGTGTATCCAGTTTTTTTTAAATACTTGATATCTTAGATATGAATACTTAGTGTATTATATATGAATACTTGATGTATTATATATGAATAATTGCGCGCGTCAGTTATAAAAATTTTCAAATACAAGCGGTCCTCCACGTAATTAATAATTGATACACGTTTTTTTTTTGTCTTTTGTACTTGAAGTTGTGATCCCCTACATAATTAATGATTGAGGGATGAATGGGGGATAGGAGCCGGACGAAAAAAATCTTTATCCTACATATAAATACGTGAACTTAAGAATATGGAGGAATTAGCCAAAGCTAGAACGAACCAACCAAGAGAATGTTGTAAAGTAATTAAATAGCATTTTCTTAATACAGTTGAAAGTCCGTATTAAAATATTAATAGCGTTTCTATAAAGAATATAATTAAAATGTTTTATTGTTTTCATATTTCAATCATGTCTAAATATGTCTCATATCTTTATCTTTGTTTTCAAAGTAATTTCTATATTAAAACGTACTTGGTAATCAAATTTTATATTTTTTACAATTCATTTACTAATTTTTAGATAGGCATAAAATTAATGTTTTTGGATGGTTGAGGATCTTTTGAAAAAAAAAAATTTGTAACTATATAAAAGGATAGTAAAATTGTTTTAAAAATATGAAAAAATTTGGTGTCGAAGTATATTTTAATATGAAAATTATATTGAACAATCTGTGTTGATAGTTTGAATATTGAAATGAAAATAAAGATGTGAAACAAAATTTTATTACTAAAACAATAAAATATTTTAACTCTACTATTCTATAAATATATACTAATTTTCTACGATAAAATCTTCAGCCTATCTTTTCCTACTCTATTTATAAATATTTACTAATTTTGCTGGAAGTTAAAAATTCTGCATATCATTTCCTGACACCTTGTTTGGATGGAGAGTAGAGGAAGGGAGGTAAAAAAAAGGAATGGAAATAAAAGAAAATTTTCCGTTGAATCGTGTTTGGTTGACAAAATTATGTCAGAGGTGATGGGTATAAGAGGTGAAAGGTTTAACCTTTTATCATTATAATTAATAGAATCGGTTTCTCTCCCGATTTGGAGTGTAACGGATTAAAAGAAATTTTATTACAAATATTTTTAGAACAAAAAATACAAATGTCCAACTATATATCTTACCTATATAATTCTCAATCAAATTTTTTGTCACAAACCTACAACAACTACCGAATTTCTCATTAACCTTCTAAATTTTAATCAACCAAACAAAAAAATAGACGGAAAGAAAAATTAAATTTATTTTTCCACATTGATCATCCAAACACAAAAAAATTAATTATGTTAATCTTTCATTTTATTCCATTTCATTCCCTTTTATTCTGCACCTCCCCTTCCTTCCTCTACTCTCCATCCAAACAAGGTGTGAGTATAGCATCTCCAAAGGAAAATCTTAAACCAAAGCCTTGGCGCCTCCTAGCAGCAGCGGCTTCCCATCTTTCTCTCTCTCACGCGATGTTAGAAAACGAAAAGGATTGGCTGGCGCTCCCACCGGAGCTCAACCAAGTCATCGCCAAGAAACTTCCCGACCTCCTCGATTTCATCCGCTTTCGGGCCACATGCAAGACCTGGCGCTCCTCTGCCCCTCTCTCCGACCCTCCGCCACAGCTCCCTTGGTTTATCGAATTATTGGATGGAGGATATGAACCCAATTATGGTATTCTAAGTGAGAGACACAGATTTTACTCTGTTTCCTCATGTCAAACCCTTACGATCCCTTTTGACCAATCCGAGACACTATGGAATTGGATCAAGGCAGGACTCTTCAGCCATTACCTTCCTTTTGCTAACTTCTGTCAAGACACCTTGTCTTTTTTCAATCCCCTCACTAAAGATCAGTTTTCGCTTCCTTTGTCTTATTTTTATCTTTATAACACATGGATAATCTGGACCGGCACAGATCCCATTTGTGATCGTAGCATTGTCATTGTTGAAAGGGACTTTTCGCATAATGAATTAGGCGGATGGGGCTGTTATGATCCACATAGCAATGAGTGGGTTGAACAACACGGATACTTTAACAACAGTTGTTATTGGCAAGGTATGATCTTTTCAACAGATGCAGCAAGCACAACAGACGTCTTTGATGCTTCCACAAAAAAGTTGTTGCACAAGATACCGCCACCCAAGGATGATCTCACTTGTCTACTAGAAAAATCTTACCTTGTCGTGTCGTTAGGAATAATTTTGAGAGTATCTTGGATTTATGATTGGCCTGAAGGAATTGTGGAGGAATCTACATTTTACATCTACAGGCTTGAGTTTGATGGATTAGATGGACAGCCTTGCTGGGTCAGAGTCCACAACATAGGAAACCAAATTTTGTTTTTAAAGGATATGACTGGTTTCTCCATGACTGCTAGACCTTCTACCGGA
Source organism: Carex kokanica (assembly GCA_025461125.1). Classification (NCBI taxonomy): domain Eukaryota; kingdom Viridiplantae; phylum Streptophyta; class Magnoliopsida; order Poales; family Cyperaceae; genus Carex; species Carex kokanica. The sequence goes on along the minus strand of JAJGRX010000858.1, from coordinate 608,809 downwards.
TTCAGAGAGGGTTGTATCTATTTCATTGATCCCGATGACAATAAACCTTATGTGCATGACATTTCGGCCGGTACAGTTGAAAGGTTACGTTGCCCTTTCAAGAGATGCACTTGGTTTATTCCTAGTCTATGATAGCACATATCTTAATCAATCCTTGTGAAGGTAAACTTTCTTTCTTTTATTAAACCTCTTCACCACATATAGGTCTAACATCAATTTATATTAGTTTTGATTGATTATCGTTTGATGCTCCTCATTGATAACTGCCTTGGTAAGTATTTTAATGTATAGAGTACTGCTTTAATTAATAATTAGGGGATCTAAATACTCTACACCGTTTGAACTAATCGTAGAGTAGAGTGTGGCTGATTCTGTTGGTAACTGTATCACTTCTCTTTCAATCCATTGCATCTTAATTTGGGGATTCCTATTCCGTTGAAATAGGTTGGTAATTTGCACTTTGGAACCTGAAGATGTTTGGACATTGACAACATTTCATTTATGCTGATATTATCACGTAATTAACTGTTTTTTGTAGGATAAAGTGAGCTATTTACATCATCTTTGAAATTTTAGGAAAATGGTTTCACTGTGTGCTAGAAGTATTCTTGAGATACTTGCAATTTTCTTTCTTTGAATGTTTAAGACTACTAGAGGGCTGGATATTAGTCATTTGTCTAATGTTTCTGTTATCAATATTGGCATCCTTTTTTTATATTGTTTTTGTATCTGGACAAATAAGAATGCTACAGTAAAGTATTTTTGACTAAATGATACGAGTTAATTTTGATGTTTCAAATGTTTTGGCTATATATACCTTTTGCTTCTTCTTCTTATGAGTAGAATTGTTTTTTCTCTTTCGCATTATTGATAGTTTTGAGTACCATTGCCTACCAACCAACCTCGTACATATATATACCACAAGGAAGTCCCATTCTCTGCTTTTACTTTTTTTTTCTATTGAAATGTACAATACAAGAATCCTCTAAATCACCTGCCTATTCTGCCAAAAAGAATTCCGACCTTTCAAAAATGAGTAGAAAAAAAAAATGTACAAAATGTCATACAAAAAGTAATCACAGTTTGGCCACCGTGCAAGCCTAAGGCTGGTCCAAAGAACGACCACCATGCTCTCTTTACTCTTTCTTCTATTGATCTTTTGTATTGAGTAACCCTCTTTTAGCTCTCTTTGGCACGATTGACTTGTCCTCAGTAACTTCTTTACCCTTCATCTTTTTGGAGTTGGAGTTCTCAGACTGACCGACTTGTCTATCTTTTGGAACAAAGTTGGCCGTCTCAAGGCTGCTTCTCTCTTCCCTGGTTGACCTGTTTTGGTTCTCCTCTTGTATTAAGGAAGGGATTCCATCTTCTGGTCCTTCACTAAGAGAATCAGGCCTTGGTTCAGGGGCTGCTGCAATACACCCCACCTGTACAATTTTTTTAATAACAATAAAATTTGAATCTATATTTGTTATTACACACAAAGAACTCAAATTTCTTCATTCTTAAGATATTTCAATGAAAAGCAATCTATAGATTTTTGGATTCTAATGCAAGGACGGACCAAATTGTAATTCAATCCTGTGCTTTTGAAACAAATTAAACATTATATGGGACTAGGCAACTAGCTCCTACACAGCCAGAATTACAATTCAATAGATGAATGTTATCCCTGTTATTGTAAAAAACATCCAGATTTATATTTACATACAATTGAAGCTGGATCAGAACTTTCAGTCATTATGTCGACCATTTGGCTTATCCCCTCCGCTGACATTCCCACTTGTATGACTACTAGGCAGGGAGCAGAGCGATCCTATATGTGTAGGATGAAAAAAACAAAACATCTGAATGTTATGATACGCAATTTCAGCAGATGGTATGAGCACTTGATTTCTTGCAATTCATTTGACTGCTCTAGCACTTCATTAAGTTCTTGTGGAGCCAATGTGTCAACACTCAAAGAGCAAAGCGATCCTAAGTGTAGGATGAAAAAAGTTAAAAAAAAATCATTCCAAAAAAAATAATAATAAATAGACAGCAAAAGGTTATGGATATCATAATTACCTTCTGGGCAACTTTGCATTGATGTTTATCCACATACACATGCATTACCCATGTTGTTTTTTCTCTATTGCCCGGCTTGCCTTCAAAAAAACATAGCTTTTGCTTTGTGCCTACAAATTCACCCTTTTGCATGACAGGGTTCCTACTCTGTGTTATCCAACAACCCCATTCTTTAGCTTTGTTACGATGAGAGCCAGACGTGAAGCAATACCACTTTTGTTCATCCGTAAGCACCTTACATCGTCCTACACCCATATAAATGCCGGTTTAAAGATAAAATCAGAATAGGTACCATAATTGGCATCCAAATGAGCAAAAGACACACCTTATAAGCACAAATTATAAGCAAAATAAACAGAAAAATAACTCCCCTTCCTTCCCTATCCAGCACAACTATACTACACCTAGGGTTTTGTCTAAGCCTCGGTGGAAAATAAAGCAATGAAGTAAGAGATTCTATCAGTAACAGATCAATCCTACAGAGAGTACTAAACCCATCTACTAGTGTTACCCCTTACCTTAACAATAAATCATAGTAAATATCTGATATGTGGAAAAAGAAATAATCACCTGGCAATTCCAATGGCTTGAGATTGAAAACGTCAACTTCTGGGATTATATCATCCATATGTTCGCCATTAATCTTTCTTCTGAGGTAATAACATACCAGTTGTTGATCTGACGGGTTGAACCCGAAACCCGGCGGAATTGGGGACAGATCATTCATTGCAGCCAAAAAGATGTCCATCTAAATTTTTCATGAAATTAGAATTAGAAAGCATGAGAATACATCCGGAAAAGACAACTGGAGCAAAGGCTCCATGAAATTAAGCATAAAATCGAGTAAAAAGAGGGCAAATAAACCATCGCATAGGAACCAAACTCATACATACAAAATGGAAGTCCATTCTTTGCTCAAAATAACTTGTATAAACACTAACACAACAAATTTTATTTTCAATTAAAATTTACAAAACAAGAATCCTTTAATCACCTGCTGCTGCTGGGGAGCTGGCATGTCAGAAATCAAGTGCTCCTCTTCCTTAGTGATTCGGCAAAGAACAAAGCGAGCCTAAGTGCACAATGGAAAAAAGTTGTATATGACTTGTTTTCTAAAATAGAAACTGAAACTAAAACAAGACAGCAAAGATTATGGATACACCATTTTCAACAGATGTGTACTAACACTTAATGCTTTGCAAAATCCAATCCAATTTTCTTTCGCCAAGAATACAAATTGGCACAGTGAAAAAACATATTCATCTTCAAGCATCCACTGACAATTAATTAATGAGAAATTAAGATATATACCCATCATAAAAACGGAATTTAGATTTTTCCCATCCAAATGTAAAAATTAGTTATTTCCCCATTCAAACTTAACTAATTTATTAATACCATTTCTCAATTGTACCACTTAAATATTTAATTTAATGAAAACAAAAAACTAAATGGACAATTTTGCCCCTGCTTCTGCCTTATTTCATCTCTCTGCTGCTTCTGCTCATTACCAGCAACCACAGTAAGCAGTAAGCATGATGAGTGTAAGGGGAAGCGAGAAGTTCAAGCGGTGCATTCAAAAAGTCGAAAAATCAGGAAAATTGGGTTTCCAAAACAGTGCCCTTATGAAGTGGCAATGCCCATTATGATACAAGGTATTAACATGCACACTATAAAGAGGCGATGCCCAATATTATATTATTTTATTAATTAGAAATCCCAACCCAGCAATAGAATACAAGATGAAAATGGAAGGGAGAAGGTCGCAGGAAAGGAGAGGAAGGTGGGTTGTCTGAAGAGAGAAATTTTAATGATACAAGATTTTAAATAAGGGTAAATTGTACATATAGTTTTTTATTTTTATTAAATTATATTTTTAAGTGGTACAATTGAGAAATGGGTATATTAATAAAATAGTTAAATTTGAATGGGGAAATAACTAATTTTTACATTTGAATGGGGAAGTATATAAATTCCATAAAAATCTAAATTTCTCTTAACAAAACTTGAGGCATAATTACCTTTATCTGAGAGGTATCGCTGTCTTTATCTTCAAGAAGATACTGTTCCATTGACCATTCTGTTTTTTGTCCAGAGCCACGCTGGCCTTTAAGAAAGGCTAAACGTAGCTTGCTGCCTATAACTTGACTATTCTGACTGATATCATATTTGCTTCTTGTAGGTTGCCAATAACCAAAGTTTGCATCCTGATTAAGATGAGAGCCAGACGTGAAGAAATACCACTTTGATTCATTCGTAAGCACCTTACATCTTCCTACACCCATATAAATGTAGGTTTAAAGATAAAATCAGAATAGGTACCTTAATTGGCATCCAAATGAGCAAAAGACACACCAAAGGAGAGGTAACCTGAAACCTAAACTTTGACCTCCACATAATTAAGAACAAATTATAAGCAAAATAAACAGAAAAATAACTCCCCTTCCTTCCCTCTCCAGCACAACTATACTACACCTAGGGTTTTGTCTAAGCCTCAGTGGAAAATAAAGCAATGAAGTACGAGATCCTATCAGTAACAGATCAATCCTACAGAGAGTAGTAAACCCATCTACTAGGGTTTCCCCTTACCTTAAGAACACAGATCTCGTTTTCCTATACAATAAAACATATTAAAATGTTGCAATTAATCACCAAAATTACATACTAATGCCTTGACAAAGGCCTAATTTAACCAGTATAACCTCCAAATGAGCAAAAGACACCAAAGAAGGAGTAACCTTAACAATAAATCATTGTAAATATCTGATATGAGGAAAAAGAAATAATCACCTAGCAATTCCGATGGTTTGAGATTGAAAACGTCAACTTCTGGGATTATATCATCCATATCTTCGCCATTAACCTTTCTTCTGAGGTAATAATATACCAGTTGTTGATCCGTCGGGTTGAACTCGAAACCCGGTGGAATGTATGACAGAGCTCTCATTTTTTCCAGAAAGGTATCCATCTAAAATTTTCATGATATTAGAATTAGAAAGCATGAAAATACATCTGTACAAGACAACTGGAGCAAAGGCTCCATGAAATTAAGCATAAAATCGAGTGAAAAGAGGGCAAATAGACTCTTACCTTTTCAGTACGCGCGCGGAGGGAGAGAGTACTGAGAGTGAGAAAGAGAGAATCTTGGTCACGAGGAGAGAGAAGCGAGAGAGAGAATCTTGGACTATTTCTTGAATATAGTCGTTTTCTTATTCTGTTCCTGTTCCTTTCTCAAATTGGATACAGAGCTTTAAAAAGAAAGGGTTGGTGTCTTGGTGGATAATGGGAATTCACATTCTCTGAGATACCTCAATATTTTGCGGTCCTTTTGGTAATATCTCAACTGTCAAATACGGTCTGCACGAATCTCAAAGCTGAAATAATACTGGCCCCCCGCGCTGTCCGGAATAGGCACCGGTAATGTCGGTCACGCAAAATATGAGGTATCTCAGAGGGTTATTACTCGAATAATGTTGATACATGTTCGGATCCGTATCCGTATCCGTTAACTTTAATCTCTACCGTTAATTTAAAGTGAGTGAGCGACCCAAACCCGGATTTTTTTTTTAAAACCATAATTAAAAAAATTAAAATTAGCAAACCAATATGATTACTCGGGTATTTCCAAAAACCATAAGAACCGAAATGTCAATTCGGTCCACATTTTTTTTTTCCTCCGGGACCGAATTGGAATTTCGGTCCCTCCCAATTTCATAGTTTTTCCGAACCAGTGCCACAGAAAATCGAAATTGGATGGGGACCCGAGGTCCCATTTTAGTCCAGGCTTTTTTCCACCTGGAACCGAATAGCCAATTCGGGTCCCACCCGGTTTTTTTTTTTTTTTGTCCGAGAACCCCTCTCTGGATTCCCTCTTCCCCTCTTTCTTTCCTTCCCCTCCTTCCTTCCTTCCTTCCTCTTCTTTCTTCCCATCCGAACCAAACCCTTTTCTTTTTTTCCAATCCTCAAAACTTCATTTTTTTTTAATTCTAATCACATATTTTAGTGTAATTTTGAGAGGTGATCAAGAAGAACTTCAGATCTACAAGTTTCGTAAGGGATGTAGTTAAATTTTTTATTTTGAATAAATAATCCGAATTTTAATTATTGTAGAATTGTGGTAATTGCATTGTAATTTTAGTAAACCGAATTTTTAGTTATTGTGGTAATTGTAGTGTAATTTTAGTTATTGTGTTAATTGTAGTGTAATTTTAGTGTAATTTTAGTTATTGTGGTAATTGTAGTGTAATTTTAGTTATTGTTGAATAAATAATCCGAATTTTAGTTTAATTTTAGGAATTGTAGAATGGTAATTTAATAAATATGGAGTAATTTAGTTTTAGTAATTTTAGAAAGTTTGCATGTAGAGTAATTTAGTTTATTAAAATTTATTTTAATAAATGTAGAACAATTTAGTTTTTTTTAGTGTAATTTAGGTTTTTTTAGTGATAGATAAATAGTTGTAGAATTGATTTATTTTGTTATGTAGAGTAAATTAGGTCATGAATATTTTTAGTGTAATTTTAGTAATTGTAGAATGGTAATTTAATACATGTAGATTATTTTAGTTTTAGTAATTTTAGTAAGTTTGCATGTTGAGTAATTTAGTTCATAAAATTTATTTTAATAAATGTAGAGCAATTTAGTTTTTTTAGTGCAATTTAACTAATTGTAGAACTATGTTGTACGTAGAGTAAATTTGGTCACGAATTTTTTTAGTGTAATTCTAGTAATTGTAGAATGGTAATTTAATGCATGTAGATTAATTTCGTCTTAGTAATTTTAGTAAGTTTGCATGTAGAGTAATTTAGTTCTTAAAATTTATTTTAATAAATGTAGAACAATTTAGTTTTTTTAGTGTAATTTAACTAATTGTAGAATTTAATTATTTTGCATGTAGAATAATTTAGTTTTAGTAATGTTAGAATTCGGCCAAGTACAAAAATTGATGAATTCGGTCAATTTATTTATGCCAAGTAAAAATTCATGTAATTCGTCTATGCATGCATTAATCCAATTCGGCCAATTCTTGAGATGTATTTTTTTTGTATGGAATTGTTTTAATTCGTAATTTTATTGATATTGTAGTGCACCCTTTTGCCACACCACATGATGTACTGATGAGTAGTAATACTAATACCTTCTATCAATTCCATACCCTGAATGCATGGACCGAAAGCCCATGCCACACGGGTGAAAATATGAATGCCTATACGGTCAGATGGTTCATGCTCAATTCTGTATTTTGTGCCTGGGTTAAACCTCTGGATTGCACCGAGCAGAGAAGGTAGCAATTCATAAGCTTTCTCCCAAGAACCAAATAAATCAGCAATAGCCAGCTCCCTCCCTCTCCAAATCTTGTTATAGGAAGGCTCTACTGTTTTGTGCTCACCTCTAACTGCAACTAGACATGCTTTTATTGACATCTCCAGGTCCCTCTGCAGACCGGGTTTGATTATATCTGCAATTATCCTGGCAGTCATCTGACGACTGTCTACCGTACAAGCAATGCTGTAATAATTGTGCTAGTATGGGTTTGTTGCAATTATCCAATTGCCCGTCTCAGTGGTTTTCGCGTATAACCGCCATGGACACCCCTCCGCTCTACATATTACCACATAGGCACTGCGATTACTCTGGGTTTGTTGTAATTCTAAATTATTATCCATGGCAAATCCACCCAACTTCTTTTTAAGTTCTGCTTTGGATTGAAACATCTGTCCCACTGAAAATAGACCGTCGATTCTCGGTGGATAACCAAAAAATACTTCATCCTTGTACGGCATCGGCACATCGTCATTAAATGCCTGACAAGGATACTGCAATCCCCGATTAATAAAGGGAATAGACTCTTGCCACTCCTTCATTACATCTTGCATCCTAATCTCATCCTCAATTTTGGCCATATCATCTTCCCCGACAACCGAGTCACCAAGGTCAGAGTTTGTGTCTGAGTCAGTATCATTATTCAACCGGTCAAAATAATTACACATATCATCCGGTATTTGGGGTGGGTCATCACAATAAATGGGTGAATTGTGCACTGGTATGCCTCTGCTACTTCCAGGTACACTTCCCGGGTATGCACTACTATAATTTTGGTTTCTTACATGAGTAAAATTTTGGGTTGTTGCATGAGCTCACCCATGTAACAAGCCCGAAAAAGACTTGTTGCATGGGTTACCCATGTAACAACTACCCATGGTACAAGCCTCGATGCAAATACTCAATTTCAGACTTGTTGCATGGGTTACCCATGCAATAACTTTTTCCAATCTTGTTGCACGAGCTTTCTCATGTAACAAGTACGCATGCAACAAGTTTGAGAATTGGCGCCTACAGAAAGTATTTGCAAGGATAGAGGGCGTGGGCCCCATCTTAGTATTTGCAAGGATAAAGAGTGTGGACCCTATCTTAGTATTTGCAAGGATAAACAACTGAGTAATTGCAAGGATAAAACAAGTGGGTCCCACACGGGTTATTGCAAGGCAAGTGAAGGGAGTAATTGCATGGATAGAGAAGGTGGGCCCCCTATTTATTTGCATGGGTAATGACAGTGGGCCCCACCAGGTTATTTGCATGGTTAACGCTGGTGGGCCCCACCAGGTTATTTGCAAGGATATCATTTGGACCTTTTGCATGCAATGTATTACCCCATATTTGTAATGAAATTCCGATGAAAATAATTGACGTTCCAGCAAAATATTATAATGCCAAATTTCTATAATCCTCCCGGTACCAATTT